>JADBJO010000038.1:1070000-1082500 GCA_016801955.1 Conus betulinus | reverse complement strand
GCATAAAAGACTGACCGCACATAGATATATTTTACCAAACACAGCAAAATAAGAGTTTATCATGTATAAGGAATCAATAAGGAATCAATCAAGTCAGTCAGATAGAAGTAGCAACTTAAAAACAACCTTACCTGTTTCCACAATGTCAATTTCCAGTCAGTTGCAATACCTCTTAAAATGGCCTTTGTGACAGGATCAAACACACTTTAATTAACAAAGCTGATGAAAAGAAGAAATCAAACATGGAAACATAAATTAAAAAAAAGTAATCTGGCCATGATGTAAACAAGAATAATGATCAAAATGGTTCGTTCTGTCTGCTGTAGCCTGTGTGACAGTAGTATAGTATTCTTCTCCTTACTACAAAAGCTGCAGAGGTCTGAAGTGACTCTACTTCCTGTAGCCTTGTAGACTGTAGCATAGGTCCTCTTGTCATATCACAAGCGCTACAGTTGGTTTGAGGTGACTATACCTGGAGTAGCCTTTGTAGACTGTAGCATAGATCCTCTCTATATATCACAAGCGCTGAAGTGACTATATACAAAGCCTTTGTAGACTGTAGCATAGGTCCTCTCTACATATCACAAGCGCTACAGTAGATCTGCCTGTACCTGCAGTAGCCTTACAGACAGAAGGGTAGATCCCTCTCCATACTAAAAGAGTTCCCATTCTATGTTTAAAATTATTTTGCCTGCGGTAGCCTTCCTAGACGGTAGCTCTGGACCACTCTGCAGACTGTAAGAGCAACAGTGCTTGGAGTGCCTGTGCACAGTCTTTGGAAACAGTAGCACAGAGCTCCTCACCAAACTAAAAGAGCTACAGTAGGTTGGAAGGGACCGTACCTGCTGTAGCCTTTGTAAACAGTAGCGTAAGACCCCTCTCCCAGCTGCTCCAGTTTCTGATAGGAATCTGCCCGTCCAAAGGGGGAAACTACCCTGCCAACATCATCAGCACCACACACATGGAGTCAGTTAAAAAAAAAAAAAAAAATTAAAAAAAAAGCAGGGGAGGGAACCCCCACTGCCACCTGTTCAACAGCCTGAAGGAAAAAGTCCTAACCCTAACCGCTCTTCCATGGCTGAAAGAATGGAAAGTGCATCTCTGTTTCATAGAGCCATCACACAGATCTCAACACAGGTATGCACAACACATAAAGAATGAAAGTTTTCATTACCCCACGCTGTGTGTTACCATCAACCTGTGAACAAGGTACACTGAGAGTTGTATCATTCTATGAGCAAGATATTCTCATACTGAAACATGATGGTGTGCACACAATGTCAAACTGTATTATGCCATGAACAAGATACAATAACTGATGAAAGGTGATGATGTGTAAAATGATGAAGACCTGATCATTTATGAGCAGGACAAACTGGCAGGTGAAAACTAATGAGGTGTACAATGATGTACAGCTGTATCATTAATTCTCTGAACAAGATGCACTGAGAGACGGAAAGTGAAGATGTCTGAAGATGATGTACAGCTGCATCATTCTATGTACATGCTGCATTGATAGATGAAAACTGATGGTCTACACAATGATGTAGAATTGCATCATCCGATGGACAAGGTGCAGTGATTGATGAAAAGTGATGATGTGTACAAGGCTTAGGGGCCGGGTTTTGTTGTTTCCACACTACTTTGGACTGGATTTCTTCTTGAATCATATATTCATGAAATTTGACATTATCAAGTATACTTTTTTTTGTTATGCTTTCTGTTTTGTTTAAACTATGCACTAAAGAAAACTGAATTTTTAAAAATAAATAAATAACAAACAAATGGTGGATTATGCTCATAGTGTGGGACTCAAACTGGTGTTCAGCGGATAGTTCACCCCCCATCTCCACCCATCCACCATGTGCAAATCTACCCCAAAGCCACAGGTATGTTCAGCTGACAATTAATCTGTAACACGTTCAGATCAACTCAAAAGCTAAAACGCTGTTCAGTGACAGGCAACCACTAACAGGCACAGACTTGCCCAAAGTTAAAGATGACTTCAGGAACAGCTACCCTCTACCACACACACAAACCGACAACAGAGATAAAGATGACTTCAGGAACAGCTACCCTCTAACACACCACAAACTACGACAGAGATAAAGATGACTTCAGGAACAGCTACCCTCTAACACACACACAAACCGACAACAGAGATAAAGATGATTTCAGGAATAGCTACCCTCTAACACACACAAACCTACAACAGAGATAAAGATGACTTCAGGAATAGCTACCCTCTAACACACACAAACCGACAACAGAGATAAAGATGACTTCAGGAATAGCTACCCTCTAACACACACACAAACCGACAACAGAGATAAAGATGATTTCAGGAATAGCTACCCTCTAACACACACACAAACCGACAACAGAGATAAAGATGATTTCAGGAATAGTTACCCTCTAACACACACAAACCTACAACAGAGATAAAGATGTGTTCAGGAATAGTTATACTCTAACACACACAGACCTACAACAGAGATAAAGATGTGTTCAGGAATAGTTATACTCTAACACACACAAACCTACAACAGAGATAAAATTGTGTTCAAGAATAGTTTTACTCTAACACACACAAACCTTCATTAGAGATAAATTTGTGTTCAGGAATAGCTGTACTCTAACACACAAACCAACAACAGAGATAAAGATGTGCTCAGGAATAGCTGTACTCTAACACACACAAACCAACAACACAGGTAAAGATGTGTTCAGGATAGCTGTACTCTAACACACACAAACCTACAGCAGAGACAAAGATGTAATCCGAAATAGTTATACTCCAACAAACACAAAACAACAACAGAGATTAAAATGTGTTCACGAATAGTTATACCTTAACATACACTAACCTACAACAAAGATAAAGATGTGTTCACAAACAGTTATACTCTAACACATGCAAACCTACAACATTTAACTCACACAAACCTACACAAAGATTAAAGATGTGTTCACAAACAGTTATACTCTAACACATGCAAACCTACAACATTTACACACTAACCTACAACAAAGATAAAGATGTTTTCAGGAACAGTTATACTCTAACACACAAAACCTACAACATTTAACTCACACAAACCTACAACAAAAATAAAGATGTTTCAGGAACAGTTATACTCTAACACACACAAACCTACAACAAAGTTAATACTATGTTCAGGAGCAGTTACCCTCTAACACAAGCAAACCAATGACAAAGTTAAAAATGTCTTCAGAAGACAGTTTCCATCTAACACACACATGTTGACCTCGAAATCTTCTGGACTTGTAACCCTATAAAGACCTACAGACCTACTCCATAATGAAAAAAAGTGTAAATCTACAACAAAGTGAAGCTCTGATCAGGAAACCCTTAAACACATACAAACCCACAACAAAGATGTCTTCAAAGATGTCCAGCCATGGTTATCCTCCAACACACACAGACTAACACCAAAGTTCAACAGGTCTTTGAAAACAGTCATCCTCTAGCAGACACAAACCTACCCCAGAGTGAAGAGATGTTTTTAACTGATAGTTGCCACCAACACAAAGTCCTACCCCAAAAGTGAAAGATGTCATCTGCCAATAGTTACTCACCAAAACACAAATCTATCCCAAAGTTAAAAGATACCTTCCCAGCTAGTAGTACTCACCAAAACATAGATTATCCCAAAGTTAAAGATAACTTCCACCAGAAGATACTTACAGAAAACTTCAGCCAATAGTTGAAAGATAACTTCAGCCAATATTTAGTTAAAGATAACATCAGCCAATAATTAGAGATAACTTCTGCCAATAGTTAAAGATAACTTCCACCAATACTAAGTCAAAGATACTTTTAGCCAATAGTTAAAGATAACTTCCGCCAATGGTTATAGATAACTTTCGCCAATACTTGGTAAGGACAACTTCAGCCAATACTTAGACATAACTTCAGCCAATAGTTAGTTAAAGATAACTTTCCGCCAATAGTTATAGATAACTTCCGCCAGTAGTTATAGATAACTTCCACCAATACTTAGTTAAGGATACCTTCAGCCAATATTAAGTTAAAGGTAACTTCCACCAGAAGTTAGTTACAGATAACTTCTGCAAATAGTTAAAGATAACCAGCCACTAGTCAGTTAAAAAAACTTCCACTCCGCTAACAGTTTATTGAAGATAATTCAGCCAACAGTACTTATAGGTAACTTCCCCCAATAGTTAGTTAAAGATAACTTCCGCCAATAGTTAAGATATCTTCAGCCAATAGTTAGTGAAAGGTAACTAGTTAAAGATAACTTCCGCCAATAGTTAAAGACATCTTCAGCCAAAAGTTAGTGAAAGATAACTTCAGCCAATAGTTAGTTAAAGATAACTTCCGCCAATAATTAATTAAAGCTAACACCTGCCAATAGTTAGTAAAAGATAGCTTCCACCAAAAGTTAGATAAACATCTGCCAATAGTTAGTTAAAAATAACTTCAGCCAATCATTAGCTAAAGATAACTTCAGTTAACAGTCACCCACCAATACACACAAACCTACCCCAAAGCTGGAGGTGCGTTTGCTGATGAAGTGCTTGCTGTAGGCGTGGCCCTCAGACTTGGGCCGCTGGGCGGGGTGGTGGTGGTGGTGGTGGTGGTGGGGTGGCTGGCCACTAGCATGTCCCCTGCCGAGTTGTGGCGCTTCACCACACTGTACTTGGTCTGGGCTGCCCACACACAGAGCTCTCATCACCGCGACAGAAAGAAACAGCTCTCAAGTTTTCTTTTCCTTTTTTTTTTTCGCTTTTCTTGAAGAAGCATCTGTGCCACATCAGTAGCATTACCCCCCAGCAGCTCCTTTTGCCCTCCCTCCCCCCCGCTCCCCCATCCTCCTCCCTCTACAGCCAAACCCTGTCTTGTCCCACTGCAGCCCCCATATCCACAGGGAGCACTCCCTGGGAAGCAAGCATAAGATAACCCACTTGAGGAGACTCTGCGCTGCTGTTGAGTCACTTTTTGTGGTGTTCAGTAGTGCCTGTTCTGATCCAACATATGCAGGATACAACCTACTGAGCCCTCTATTGATCACAATAATTGCTTAGTCGTTGAGCTAGTGTGGGTGAGGTCCCCCCTCCAGAAGGCACCCCAACAGTCCAACAATGAACTTGCCAACACTGGTGACCTTGGCACAAACTCACCAAGGGCATAAAGATGAATAGAAAATTGACTGAGGTACTCATGAGAGCCGAGCATGAAGGGCCACTTAATGCGATACCCTCTTTTCGATACTGATAAATGAAGATTTTTCTTTCTGTCTTTCTTTCTGCGTATGCAGGCTGATACTCCTGTGGACATTGCCTGTATAACAGGCAGTCGAGTTTTGTGTGTGTATGACCATCTTTTTTCATCCTGCCATTAAGGCAGCCATACTCCATCAGATGAAGATAATGCGATGGAGTTCCGTGTCGGTCCAAGACTGCATGACAGGGCTGTACTCTATGCTTAATTTCATGTTCTATCAGGGCATCAACCACACTGGGGGAGATACAGACACACTGGGGGAGATGCAATGCTGGTCGGGAAATTTGAGCAACACTCTCAGGGAAGCATCTGTGAAGTGGATGAAACTCAACTGTGCAGTTCCAGTCTTTCCAGTCAAGCCCACAGCAAACTCACCTCTGTGAAGGAACCAGTTAGCTCTGAAGATTACGTTCAGACAATAAAAAAAAAAAAAAAAAACATGTGTTCCAGTCACCTGAACAGTCATTACAGAACCAAGTGTTATGACTCTACATCTTCTCTTGGGATTTGCACGAGGCAATGTGTGTCTCCTGTCTTTCCCAGCTTTATCATTTTCATTCCCTAAGAGGACAACTGATTGCAACCCATTAATCACCGGTGGAGGAGGTGGTGAGCTGTCTCCAATGCCTTCCTCCTTTTACTTTATTATTTCACACCCCCTCCACCTATTACTTTATTATTTCACGCCCCTCTACCTCGGGACCTGTGCACCACAGGCTGGGGTTCCCTACAGAGGAGCAGGCCCACCTACCGAGAGACCACCACAGGCTGGGGTCATTACAAGAAGCAGGCCCACCTACCAAGGGACCACCACAGGCTGGGGGGAACTACAGAGGGGCAGGCCCACCTACCTAGGGGCCACCATCGCAGGCTGGGGGTCACTACAAAGGGGCAGGCCCACCTACCTAGGGACCTAGGTGCACCACAGGCTGGGGGTCACTACAGAGGAGGGGCAGGCCCACCTACCTAGGGACCACCACAGGCTGGGGGTCACTACAGAGGGGCAGGCCCACCTACCTAGGGACCTGTGCACCACAGGCTGGGGGTCACTACAGAGGGGCAGGCCCACCTACCTAGGGACCATCGCAGGCTAGGGGGTCACTACAAAGGGGCAGGCCCACCTACCTAGGGACCTGTGCACCACAGGCTTGGGGGTCACTACAGAGGAGTAGGCCCACCTGCCTAGGACCCACCACAGGCTGGGGGATCACTACAGAGGGGCAGGCCCACCTACCTAGAACCACCACAGGCTGGGGGTCACTACAGAGGGGCAGGCCCACCTACCTAGGGACGATCACAGGCTGGGGATCACTACAGAGGGGCAGGCCCACCTACCTAGAGATCTGTGAACCACCGGCTGGTGGAAGCCGTAGTCAGACAGTGCGCCCTGGGCCCCACAGTCGGAGTGAAAGCTCTGGCTGGCGCTGTCGGAGTGCAAGCTTTGAGTCCCGCTGTCCGAGCAGGTGCTCTGGGTCAGGCTGTCGGACTGGTAGCTATGGAAACCGCAGTCGGAGTGGTAGCTGTGAGTGAGGCTGTCGGAGTGGCAGCCGTTGTACAGGTGTCGGCCGTTGCCGGAGGGCACGATGTCGGGCACGGAGAAACACTTGTCCTCCGCCGACATGCTGCCAAAGACTGGTGGGGTGCCCTGCACACACACACATACACACACACACATGGGGCGAGTGGGTGAAGGAAGGGACTGTGAAAGAAGAAATATAGCAGGGGTGCGCTGTATGGACACAGGGTAACTGAATGGAGGAAGGAACCCATGAAAGGACAAACACAGCAGGGGTGAACGATATAGACACAGAGTAACTGAATGAAGGTAGGAACCAAATGGAAGGACAAACACAGCAGGAGTGCACTGTACAGACACAGGGTAACTGAATGAATGAAAGGAACCAGTTAAAGATGAAACTCAGCACGGGTGCACAGCACAGACACAGCGTGAATGAAGAACCAAACCCAGAGCATCCCACAATGGAAAACATGACCAGACAATTCAAAATCTATGGATAATGTTAATAATCTTTCAAATTCATTGACAGGGGTATTTGACTTGGACACTGGAATAATTTTAGCTGATTTAAGAGCTGGTAGGACTTTGCCTTATTCCCACATGTTGTTTATAAATGTCAGAGGTTCAACTACATAGGGGAGAGCAAGTTTTAAAAGGGAAGTTTTCATTTTATCATCTCCCACTGATTTTTTTTGTTCTTGCAACCAGTAATGAGAGCGCCAACTTCATGAACAGCAAGTGGAGCTATTTTTAATGAATGATCCATTTTGAGTTTGCTGTTGCTGGACGTTTGGAAAGAAGAAGGGGCTGTAGTTTTCCCTGGCGTGTGCTTCATACAATTTTGTAATGGACTCTGTTACATTTAAGAACAGATTATTGAAAGAATTTGGTGACCACTGCTGGTGGTTTGTGATCTGCTAAGTGATCTATGTATAATGTCATTTACTGCGTGCCATGGTGAAGCTGTGTCTTTAACAACTGTTCACATGTTATTACAATACTGTTTCTTAGAATTTCTGATAAGTTCAGTAACCCTGTTTTTTTGCTTTATGAACTCAGTGGTCTTGTTTCCCCTTTCAAATTGTTTTTGTGCTCTCATTTCTTCCGACAGTAATGTTGATATTTTCCTTGTATAACTGCTTACTTTCATATTTGAGTTGATCATGGATTTTCATGGCCTCAGTTATTTCTGGGGTGAGCCAGCCTGGTAGAGCCGATGACTGTATTTTCTTTTTTTGCCATAGAGGTACATGTTTCGACCACTAGAAATGTCTCATACTGTTACAGTAGGATCTGAAATATCAAAAACATTATTGAAAAGTGTCAAACTTAAATCGCCAAAAATACATTTCAACTGCAATGCTTGAAAGACCCACAGTAAATGACAGTGTGGTCCTTGATTTGAGATCTGGTGGTTAGTACAGCCATGTTACACCACATGAGAGAGTTATATATACTTTTGGAGCTAAGGACATTTATGTTTACGACTACAGACTATTTGTTTGTGTAGATGTGGTCAAGTAATGTAGACGAGGAGGGGGTTACTCTGGTTGCAGTGTAGAAAAGCTGGTGCAGGCCGAACAATGCAACAGTTGATTGCCAGTCTGCTGGAGGTTTGAACTGATCACAGTTTAAGTCACCTAATAGCAGAGTGTTGCGATTGGGTTCACCAATTTCATCAATCATGTGTACAAAGTTATCAAGCCAGTCATAGGACGAAGCAGGATTTCTGTATACATAGCCAATTACAACAGGAGATGACTTGGATATTTTCTCTCAATCCAGACACATTCAACCTCTGTGGTCTCTCTGTCACCTTGTTGAAGTTTTCTGAGAGAGAGAGAGAGAGAGAGAGAGAGAGAGAGAGAGAGAGAGAGAGAGAATGCATTTACACAGGATCAGTTTTACTAGTATGCATAAGTGAAAGACCTGGCTAAACACAAGAAGAAGAAGTAGTACTCACCAAGGATTTCTCTTCATCTCCCTCATGAATGGTCTCCTCTTTGCTCAGAGCTGCAATAGGTCAGAGTTCAGTGTTACAGCGAAAGGTCAAGTAGCAACAAAACAGTTTTAACAGATGAAAATCACCCTGGCTCTGTGCGGAAAAAAAAAAAAAATTTTGAATATGAAAAAGATGATTTTATGCAGGAATTTGGGGTGAATAAAATAGTTCAACGCCATATGTTAGCAAAGATAGCAGAGCAATGCATGGCTTGTGGACTTCTTGTGTTGCCACACCACTGGTAGGGCACCAAGGAAGGATTTGGGAGTGAAAAGGAAGGGTCATGTGGATCATGCTGTGATATCAAAAGAAGTGGACTGGAGATCTGCCCCCAAGTCAGGCACAGCATGGGTCAAGGGGGGGACATTGTGATGAATGTCTTTTGGTATTTCTGCTGATCTTCTGAGAAAAGCCAGGTAATGGAGATAATTTTGTAATAATTTGAGTGCAATGGAGAATATACAGCGTTTTGGGCCTGATCTGCAACCGTGGACTGGAACTTGTACACAGTCAACAGTGGACGGAGCGACTCAGGGCTGGGGCACTCTGTACAGTCTGAATCCAGACAAACATCTTAGTCCTCATCTAGCATGTATAATGGCAAACTGCTGTACATTAATTTGTTTTCAACGGATGATGCATTTATTCTGTGTGTGTGTGTGTGTGTGTGTGTGTGTGTGTGTGTGTGTGTGTGTGTGTGTGTGTGTGCGTGCGTGCTTGCATGCATGAGTGCGTGGTGTGTGCATGCATGCATGTGTGTGTGTGCATGTGTGTGTGTGTGCGTGTGTGTGTGTGTGTGAATGGTGTGTGTGCGTGCATGTGGATACCATATGGGTGTGCTGGCATATGGGTGCTTGCCCATGTCAGTGCATGTGTCCTTACATCAATACTTGCAGATGGCACACACCCACATGTACATAATTATAAGGGCTGAACATACGTATGGATGTGGAACGGCAAAAAGGAAGATGCTGGTTTATTCTAACCCCGTAACAGATTTTAAAAAGAAATTAGAGCTTGGACAGTCCGAACTGAAGCTTGCTGGAAAAGAAACATTGGGAACAGATTCAAGAGGAAATGAAAAGAAAAAGAAAAAAAAGTGAAAACAAAAATTTAAGCTGAAGAAAAGAAAAGAAAAAGAAAAAAAGTGAAAACAAAAATTTAGTTCAGTAAAAAAAAATTTAAGTTCAGTAAAAAAAAAAAAAAAAAAAAAAAAAAAAAAAAAAAAAAGAACAGCTAGGCTTGAGGTTCACTAGAAAATATAAATAAATTGAAATAAAAAGAAAGTACACACACACACACGCACGCACGCACACGCACACACACATACACACTGGGAAAATAGAAATTTATCTACATAGTACAATTGACTAGGTCTAACAGTTTAAAAAAACAAGAGGGGGGGGGGGGGGGGCGGGCAGGTTGGAAGGCCAGCAAAGCACAGAGAGAGAGAGAGAGAGAGAGAGAGAGAGAGAGAGAGAGAGAGAGAGAGAGAGAGAAAGAGAGAGAGAGAGGGAGAGAGAGAGGTGGAATTTAGGAAGAGACTTTTTTGTGTATGTCTGCGGACGGAATGGAAGCAGGGAAGGGAGCAGGAAGAAGCAGAGAGAGAGGTGGTGGAGAATGGTGGAATGGGAAGGGGGGGGGGGGGGGGGGGGGGAGGGGAGGGGGGGGGGAGGAAAGCAGAAACAGGCAGTCTGGCCGAGTTTGCTATTAGATATCCGTTGGTCCGAGAAGCCAGTCACACCAACACGATGATGACGTCGACGACGACGACGACGTAGATGAGGCCCCGAGATCCCTCACCCTATCGTACAGTCCCCCCCCCCCCCCCCCCCCCATCCCCACCCCTTCTCCCGCTCCACCTCCCCATTCTTTCCCCTCTCCGCCAATTCCCAGACCCAGGCAGCCCAGCCCCCACAAAACCCGCCTCTGGAGCGATGCCACCACCGATGGAAGAATAACGGCTCCTCGGCATGCCCGCGAAGGATCAGAATGATTCCCCCCCCCCCCCCCCCCCCCCACCCCCCCCCCCTACCATCACCACCACCAGCCCCGCCCCACTCCCTCCCTCTCCCCAAGACGAACAAGAAAAAAAAAAAGGCCGTGAATTGATGGACACGGCGTGACGAGGAGAGAGCGTGATGGAAGAAGGTGAGGAGAAAGGTCAAGTCAGCATTGATCATTGGCTGTCAAACCACGCAGCACGGGTGAATGGGGGGGGGGGGGGGGGGGGGCGGGAGGGGGGGGGGGGGACGGAAAAAAAAATGCCAGAGAACGGGAGGGAAAAGCGGTGAAATGGGACTCACAACGAGACGCTGTTACAACCAACACAAGTAACAGCTGCCTCTGCTTCCTCCTGTTTTCCTACTTCTTCTCCGAACGAACGACGGGGACAGCGGTAAAAAAGGGACCTGGAACTGCAAGATGTAACGAGATGTCTCCTTGTGCCTCCTCCTTGTCTCTTCTTCTTCTACTTCTACTATACTACTACTACTGCTACTACTACTCCTTTTTCTTGTTCTTCATCTTCTTTCTTTCTTCCTCTTCTTCTTCACCTTCTTTCTTTCTTCTTCTTCTTCACCTCCTTTTCTTCTTCATTTTTCAACTCCCTTCTTTCTTCTTGTTAAGCTCCTTTCTTTCTTCTTCATTTTCACCTCGTTTCTTTCTTCTTCCTTTTCATCTTCTTTCTTTCTTCTTCTTTCTTTCTTCCTCTTCCTTCCTTTCCTTCTTCTTCTTCGTCACCTTCTTTCTTTCTTCTTCTTCGACACTTTCTTTCTTTTTTCTTCTTCTTCACCTTCTTTCGTTCCTTTCCCTCTTCCCCTCCTTTCTTAAATTTTAAATTCTTCACCTCCTTTTCTTCGTTTTCACCTCCTTTCTTTCTTTCTTTCTTTCTTTTTCTCCTCCTCCTCCACAATGCATTGATTAGCCATTAATTTAAAGACGTACATATTTCCAATTATAAAAAAAGGCAGGTGTGGGCAGAGAGGGTGGGTGGGGTGGAGGGGAGGGGGGGTAGGAGGGCTTGGGTGTAGCTGTGATGGGTAGCTGGGGGATGGGGGTGGGGTGGTGGGTTGCATTTTTTCCCCCCCTTGCAGACCTTGAAGCCAAGCGAATGCGACAAGAGAGACAGTGAAGTCAATGGAAGGAAAGGACACAGCAGTTGCGTGTGGCCACACACCACAGTTAGGATTCTGCTCTAAATAACAGTATAACCCACGTAAGTATTTTGAGGCCTGCATAAGTTTGAGCCAGCACTGATATCAAACTGTTAATTGATCATCAGAACAACCCCCTAAAGATCATTTCCCTGTGTTGGGGGACTTCCATCAAAGTCATCATTCACAATCTTCAAATACGTGACCTTCCCCTTGGCTGACGTCACATTTCAGGCTTTCTCACTCACCCGTGACTCCATCTTTGCGCGAGCTGGTTCTTCCCAAATAGTTCCATTCCTTTCATTTTAATCTGTCTGCTTGCAGCCACCTGGCATGCACTTTGATGGGCATGTGAAAAGAACAGAAGGTGAGTCAACTTTCAGACACAAGAAAAATTCTCAAAACAAAACTAATTGTGCCTGTTGACAAATACACGACTCCTTTAGCAAAGAGTCGAGTATTTGTCAACAGGCACAATTTCCTGCCTCACTTCATATCTACATTCCAGAAAGCAAGGCCTTGGCGCATTAATGTTTGTTGTGCAGCCTGTGTGCA
>JADBJO010000038.1:1045000-1057500 GCA_016801955.1 Conus betulinus | reverse complement strand
CAGCCACATCTTTATGTGATTGCGGCCAGGATGACCAAACCCCACCCCATATTCTCCAAGACTGCCCCCTGTACGAGGAGACGCGGCATCAGTCTTGGCCCGGGGGGGTGGGGGGGGGGGGGGGGGAGGGACCTCAACACCAAGTTCTGGGGGACGGCAGCCGATCTTCGCCGGACGTCCGATTTTGTGGCATCCCTCGGACTTCGACCCTGACTGCGTAGCCGTCGAATGACAAAGAAAGAAAGAAAAGGAAAAGAAACACACACACACACACACACACACACACACACACACACACACACACACACACACACAGATGGATAGTTTCGGGGATGGTGGTAAGGGTGGAGGGGGTGGAATGGACAGAGAAGCGGTAAATCACCAGATGACTGTCCCAAAGAAGTCATAACAGCAACATTCAGCGACAAAGTTTTTTGAATGCAGGTGGACAGCATAATGCACATGAGTCATTCTCCGTACAGTAAAGAACTGTTCACGAGTTCAAACAATCCTTTGGGTTTAGCAGTTATCGAGAAATAAACAAAAACAAAAGAACAATAAGCTCGAAGAACAATGTACACCTTGCTCATCGTTTAACTGAACTGAAAGTGTAACATTGTAACACGCGCACTGTCCACACACACACACACACACACACACACACACACACACACACACACACACACACACACACACAAACGACGACTGTTACAATTTTGTTCCAGACTTCCGCATCGTTATCCCTGTTCACCACACCTCTATGACCAGTCTGTTCCCTACTCCTCTATGACCAGTCTATTCCCCACACCTCTATCACCAGTCTGTTCCCCACACCTCTATGACCACACCTCTATCACCAGTCTGTTCCCCACACCTCTGTGACCAGTCTGTTCTCCCACACCTCTAGGACCAGTCTGTTCCCCACACCTCTATGACCCACACCTCTATGACCAGTCTGTTGCCTACACCTCTATGACCAGTCTGTTCTCCACATCTCTGTGACCAGTCTGTTCCCCACACCTCTATGACCAGTCTGTTCCCCACACCTCTATGACCAGTCTGTTCCCCACACCTCTGTGACCAGTCTGTTCCCCACACACCTCAATGACCAGTCTGTTCCCCACACCTCTGTGACCCAGTCTGTTCCCCACACCTCTATCACCAGTCTGTTCCCCACACCTCAATGACCAGTCTGTTCCCCACACCTCTGTGACCAGTCTGTTCCCCACACCTCTATGACCCACACCTCTATGGCCAGTCTGTTGCCTACACCTATATGACCAGTCTGTTCTCCACACCTCTGTCACCAGTCTGTTCCCCACACCTCTATCACCAGTCTGTTCCCCACACCTCTGTGACCAGTCTGTTCCCACACACCTCTAAGACCAGTCTGTTCCCCACACCTCTATCACCAGTCTGTTCCCCACACCTCTAAGACCAGCCTGTTCCCTACACCTCTGTGACCAGTCTGTTCCCTACACCTCTGTGACCAGTCTGTTCCCTACACCTCTATGACCAGTCGGTTCCCTACACCTCTAAGGATCATCCCACACCTCTAAGACCAGTCTGTTCCCTACACCTCAATGACCAGTCTGTTCCCCACACCTCTAAGACCAGTCTGTTCCCCACACCTCTAAGACCAGTCTGTTCCACACACCTCTAAGACCAGTCTGTTCCCCACACCTCTAAGATCATCCCACACCTCTAAGACCAGTCTGTTCCCCACATCTCTAAGACCAGTCTGTTCCCCACACCTCTAAGACCAGTCTGTTCCCACACCTCTAAGACCAGTCACGGATTTCTATGCTGCCCATTCTACATAATGGCCGCTGTATGCCTCCCGTCTGCCCGCTGTCGACTCACACCAAAAAATTAGTGCGCCAAGGCCTTGCTAAGGAGTCGAGTATGTATAGACTGGCACAATGTGTCTGAAAGTTGATTCTCCTCGTTTTCTTTCATATGGCCGTCAAGGTACAAACCAGGTGGTTCCAAGCAGACCGATCAAAATCAAAGGAATGGTACTAACCACGGGCCACCATCTGGCGCAAAGATAGGGCCACATGTGAGTGCAAAGGCCTGAATTCTGACGTAAGCCAAGAGGAGGGTCATGCATTTGAAGATTGTGAATGATGTCATCGGTGGAAATCCCCCATAACAAGTGAAATGATTAGTGGGGTTGTTCTTTTGATCAATGATCAGTTCAATATGAAATGCTGGTTCAAATTTATCCTAGGCTTCAAAATGCTTGCATAAATCATAATAGTAATTTCGTGCAAAAGCCTAATCGTGGCATGTGGCCAGTTTGTCCGCAACGTTTCGAACGTCAAACTGCGCCTGACAGCCCCCATGTCCTTCAGGGGAAATTAGTGTCAGTCATCATGTCTCGGGCACGGCGTCACGGAAGACGGAGCCCATCCGTCTCCATCCGACGCTTTGAACTTCCCTGCATTGGTTTCGAAGTGAGCTGACTGTGGGTGGAAATCAAAACAGACATAAAAGACAAATTACAGTTCCGGCGAACGACAGAGGCAAGCAAATTACAAGACCAAACACGACGCGTTTGGACCTCCTTGGCTTCTTCAGGCCAAGTGTAGGATAATGAAAAGGAAGAACGAGCAATCACTTCTCTCCTCAAATCGGGCAGAAAATGGATGTCCATTTCGCGTCATTTTGCGTCTAATTTTACGCCTAATTTGAGGAAATAAGTGACTAAGAACATAAGCAATGCGACCAATTTCAGGAGATAAATGATCGCTCGTTCTTCGTTCTCACTGTCCTGAATGTCGTTTCTCTTGCCCGTAGAAGACTAAAGAGGTCGAAACGCGTCGTGTTTCTTTCCTGTAATTGGTTTGTCTCTTTCGTTCGGCGGAACCGTAAATTTTTCTTTTATGTCTGTTCCCAGAATTGATTCTGGTATCCATTTACTGCTGGGTGGACAGACAAGGTTTTTAAGCCGCGAAAACCTGACACCACTGGAGGCTGGAAGTCACGACCATCCTCCCCACCCACAGCAGCGGGTCTGATCATCGGACTCTGTACAGGCCCGTGAGTACACGTTGTGCCAGCTAGTGGCGAGACACAAGGAAGTCGTGCCCTGGGTGATCACCGTCATCGTCACGTTTTCATTGATCCCTATCTCTTATCTATAATGACACGGGAACCGGTCTCCTTGGAGACCGAGACGTTGTCATATTTCATGTGCAACTGCATGAGAGAGAGAGTGTGAGGGAAGGGGGGGGGGGGAGAGAGAGAGAGAGAGAGAGAGAGAGGCAGACAGACAAGAATGAGAGACAGACAGCTAGACAGACAGACAGAGAAAGAGAGACAGACAGAGAGAGAGACAGACAGAGACAGAGAGAGACACAGAGAGAGAGAGAGAGAGAGAGAGAGAGAGAGGTCATCTTTCCATGTACAAACATACCATCAAACAGATACGAATTACACTTGTCAACGATCAAACTTGATATTTAAAATAATTACATACCTTTTTGGGTTAAAAACACGTTCGTTTTACACCGTACAGTTTGCGTGCACACGCATGTATGCATCACGTACACGAGTACGGATTACTTTGGGTACTTTCCATAGATACATTTCCTTGAATTACATTCAGTGTCTTTTCCTGGACTACCTGAATTTCACTTACTATTGCGCAGGCCAAAGGTGGATAGGAGGCGATACAGGTCGTGTGCGGTAAGTTCGCTTTCTACCGATTCCTTTCATTTCAGATTCCCCTAACACACAACACCCTCATCCCCATCCCCAATTCAGCAGTTAGCTGACTGCATGCTTTTACTGGCACACAACCTGTTTTAGCCATACACGTAGAGCATTGTGTAACGGTAACATAACTAACACGAACATAGATTTTGAACCCTTTGTGCTGAGGAAACCACAGAATCATTGTGGTTTATCTCCATTTGATGCCAAGGGAGCATAGGCACAGTCAGCCGTACCTCCCTGATGAGTCCGATCCAGCGGACGAAAGGCCTCGGAGCAAGCAATGGAATGGTTCTGTCTTCAGGACATATTCCGACGGTTCCCATACGCTGCTAGTGAAGGGATTAATATTTACATTTCCCTGATTTTTCGTTCTCATTTACTTTCTTTCACACCCACCTCGCACACAAACGTGTTTAATCTTTGACAAGTCATTAAAGTAATGACGGAGGAATTGTTAGCCTTGCTCGTTTCCCCCACGGCTAAATTGTTCAACGAAGATAGATCATTTCTATCATGTACTGAGGCTGATTTGCACTAACGACCGTACATCACCTTTAGGTCACCTGAGGTTGTTGAGGCTATGTTTGAAAAAATCTTGTTTAGTAGTCTCTAATAAAGAAATTGATTGCACAAACAAGCGCCTCGAGGGCAAAAACCTCAAGCAAAAACCTCAAGCCATCTATCTGTTTCCCTACAATCCCGCAACAGAACAAGATCTGCACTGGTTGACAGCGCACGTTCTACGCTTAGTACACCTTTTGGGTCCTTCCTCACAACCCCCCCCCCCCCCCTCTCTCTCTCTCTCTCTCTCTCTCTCTCTCTCTCTCAGACAAGCAGCAAGTATGTCGTTTAACGCGTTAATGGAATGCCCTATGTGAACACAGCGCAGGCTTCCAAGGGTGTGGTGCAGGATTGCTCCCAGCTGGTTTGTTCGGCAGTTGAGGACAGTATGTCTCTAGGCGCTACCCCGCACCTGCGGCTGTATCTTTTCTTGTCTACCTTTTGGCCGACTCTGGGGAAAGGTCCAGTGACGGTGAGGAAAGACTTGCTGGCCGCAGGGTAAGTCCTGCTGACAACGGAAAAGACTGTGACCTGGGATTCTCTTCAGAGAGCACGTAAGATCTCAAGGCGAAAGCTTGGCCGTCATCACCTATCAACGGCACAGAAACGAGTGAGACTATGGGGTGCACACACGGCAGTCGCTTGGGTGTGGCGTTTTTTAGCCGGTGGGCCCTGCAGTCATGAAATATGGGCTGGTACACCCATGGGGACGCTCCCGTGGAAGTTCTGTCGAATTGCATACGGTGGCCACTACACAATGGCATCTGTCAGGGAGCAATTATGTCCCTTAACGTGTTAATGGAATGCTCTGTGCGTGTCTGCACCCTATGTGAACACAGCGCAGGCTTCCGAGGGCGGTGCAGGATTGTTCCCAGCTGGTTTGTTCGGCAGTTAAGGACAGTACTTCACTGGGTCCTACCCGAACCTTCGGTTGTACCTTTTCTCTTCTCTCAAATACTACAAACAGCCTTCTTTGCTCAAATTGTGCATGTTAACGTTTTTAACCTCTACCAAAGTTGTCCAAATTGTTCCTCTTTTTTTTTTTTTTTTTTTTTTAATAATATATAAAGCATTTAAACTAAGAGAACCGGCTACGTCATAAAAGGATTATACTGTACATTCTGATTCAGCTTGTAGTTGTCATTTCTGTTATACTGTATTCATGTACCCCTTCATAAGGGGCCCAGGCCTATTTATGAATTAGATATCTGAATCGGAATCTCTCTCTCTCTCTCTCTCTCTCTCTGGTATTAAAGAAAAGTTTTAGACTCAATCCACAATGATCTGGCAGCCTCAAAGACTGTGGCAGGATGCCCCGCCCGCCAGATGCGGCTAAGGGGCGCGGGGATGGGGGTGCGGGAGGAGAGGGAGGCAGGGGCGGGTATGCAGACTGGTACCAGCCGTGGACGTCCTGCAGAGGGCGGTGTAATGGTACCATCCTCTCTCTCTCTCTCTCTCTCTCTCTCTCTCTCTCTCTCTCTCTCTCTCTCTCTCTCTCTCTCACACACACACACACACACACACACACACACACACACACAGAGTGAGTGGCACCATCCCCTGGATCCACCAAAGGCTGTAGGTGTGGTGGTGGTGGTGGTGTGTGGGTGGGGGGTGAGAGGGGGGAAGGAGACTAGTCTCCTTCAATCGCTGCTCCTCCCGGAAGAGCCAGGACAGACAGACTTACTGCTGTCCACCTGTACCGCCTTTTTCATGTGGCCGCACGCCACAATTAGGATTTTGCTCTACATCACTATAATATAATCCATGTAAACATTTTGAGGCCTAGCATAAATTTGAGTCAGCATTTTATATCAAACTGATGACTGGTCAAAAGAACAACCCCTATCCCACCCCCACCCCCTTCCACCCCAATCATTTCACTTGTTTGGAGGGATTTCCACTGGTGACATCATTCAAAATCTTCACATACATGACCTTATCCTTGGCTGACGTCACATTTCAGGCCTTCTCATTCATCCCGTGACCCTATCTTTGCGCCAGCTGGCTCCTCCCTGATAATCCCACTCCTTTGATTTTGATCTGTCTGCTTGGAACCACCTGGTATGTACCTTGATGGCCACACGAAAGGAAAGATAGTAAATCGACTTCCAGACACAATAAAAGTTATCAAAACACCAGCCGCCGTGGTGAAGTGGTTAGCGTCGCGGACTCCCGGCTGGGAGGTCGTGGATTCGAATCCCATGAAGTCATGTCGGTTTCTTCTGCCCCGACTGGCTCCTACCCAGAGTTGAAATTGCTGCGGACTCAGTTGGGAAGACTGGGATCACACAGTCGAGTCTGATTCACTTAATGGATGCGTTTCTGAGAGTGTTGCTCAAATTTCCTGACCAACACTGCAGGTGCCTGTATCTCTCAGGCCTAGTTGACACCGGATATATTATGAAAGGAAGCGTAGAATACAGCCCTGTCATGTAGTCTCAGACCGAAATGGAAATCCGTAGCATCACGTTAATCATCCGCATTCTCACTGATCAGCATTAAAAAAAATGTCTCAAATTCTGTGGCCCTTCATGCCCTGTTCTCATGGTGACCTCAATTTCGATGTCCTTACCACCACGTCTGTGGCCTTGGTTTGGTTTTGTCGGGGTCACCGGTATCAGCGAGCATGGGGGCTGTTTTTGGACGGACGTGGTGGCGGACCCCCCCCCCCCCCCCCCCCCCCCCCCCCTCCGGAGGGAGAGCTTACTCACGCCGGCTCCGCGACGAAGCAATTATTGTCGTCAGTAGGGGGCTTAGTAGGTGGTGTCCTGCGTATGTGAGGTCAGAACAGGTGTCACTGAACACCACCGAACTGACTCGGCAACAGTGCAGTGTCTCCTCCGGTGGGTTGCCTCTTGACGACTTGACATTGACTGCTCCATGTGGATTGCTGGGTGCCGGAGCTGCGGCAGGGCCGATCGGGCTGTGGCTGTGGACGGGGTGTCGAAATGAGCGGCGTGGGTGCACTGCCTCTGAGGTGACCCAGAGGTTGGGACAGCAAAATAAAAAAAAGTTATCAAAACAATCTGATCATGCCCGTCTATAAATACTCGACTCCTTAAGCAGAACCTTGGCGCATTATTTTTTTGTGTGCAGCCTATTTGCCACCACTTTGACGGCCACTGCTCTCCTCTCTTTCTGCTCTTTAAACCAGATTAACTCCCCTTCCCCACCCTACTTCCCCCCCCCCCCCTCTCTCTCTCTCACACACGCGCGCGCGCGCGCGCACACACACACACACACACACACACATGCACGCGCGCGCACACACACACACACACACACACACACGAATGGGCCATTCCCGAAATACAGATGATTGCTAATACATGTTAACGGGTTTTTGAATGATGGGCATCTTGAAAAGCAAAGCAGTTAAAATGAAATGCACGGTGTACTTACAGTACAACGAGATTAAAACTGTGCCCTGCAGATACAGTGTATCAGAATGATTCCAGAATGCAGCATGCCTAGCAACATTCCAGTGCCACCAACCCTTTAGCAGTCTTCAAACAGGCAACGCCGAACCTTCAGTGCATTACCATCACTGTTCTAGTTAGGACACATTCAATGGGAAAGAATGATATCCAACCAGCACTGAGTGAATCAGCACCTTGTCAACAAAAAGCACGGATCAGCACCTGAACCAACTCTCACACCCCCTCCTTCCCTTACTGACCAAATAACGGTACACTGATGAGAGCTGGGCATATGCCAATAGTGCTTCCCCCCTTCCACTCACTTTCGCCCCTCCCCCCCTCCAATTCTCATCCAATTCTCATCACTCACCATCACCACCACCACCACCCCCTCCACCGCCACTAAACGTTTCTTTGCTAATGGGCTGGGAGCTAGAGATCAAGGAAAGTAAGAGCCGATAGGTGGGGGCAGGAGGGAGAGGGGGGGGGGGGGGGGGGGGGGGCGCAGACGTTGAATTCGCGAGTGGTGGGTGAATGTAGGAGAGTGGGTATGGGTTGAAAGAGAGGGAGGAGAATGTGAGCTATTAGGCTGGGTTAAGTTCCGGCTGATGCGTGCATGCGTATGAGGTACGGTTTCAAAATTCAGCAGACAGCTCATGTTCATAGAGAGGGCAAAAAAGACGATGATCTTTAATCACACCACATCTAACTCCTGGACATGAGAGAGAGAGAGAGAGAGAGAGGAGGAGCGCTCGCACTCGCGAGGGAGGAGGTTCGGAGTACGGAGGAGGAAGGGAGCGAGTCGAGGGAGCCGAAAGGGACAGAGAACACAAGAGACAAAATGAAAAAAAGAAGAGAACGAAGAGTTCAAGCACTAAGGACCCTTACTCCACGATTCCCATACGGATCAGACTTACACTACACAGGTCTGTACAGAAGACGCTGGGTGAACAAGACGTGCTTCCTACCCACTGTCAGTGACTGCCATTGGCCAACCGTCTGCCTCGTTTCAAGTCCTCAGTTTAAGCGGCCCTGTGCCGCTGTACCATGCATCTGTCTCCTGCCCCCCCCCCCCCCCCCCCCCCCCACCTTCTCTCCACCCCAACCCCCCTCACGCCTACCCCCCATGCCACACCTCAACCCCCTGCCTAAACACACACACACACACACAGGCGAACCAGATGAACGTCAGTCGCCATGTGGTCACTGACAGTTTTCGGTGTTATGAATTCCTCTGCCCACACTTGGCGCCGATACCCCTTTCACATCACACACACACACACACACACACACAGAGTACCACATCGCCAAGTACACCACAGTCTTCTAACCTAAGCAGCTGGCCCTTTAACAATGAAAATACCAATACTAATAAGAATAATACTGAGAATAAAAAGATGATGAAGTAGAACTAGAATACTACTACTAATAATAGACATATATAGACAGACAGACAGACAGACACATAGATAGATAGATAGACAGATAGATAGATAGATAGGTAGGTAGGCACTTACGTACGTTGGTACGTAGGTAGGTACAGATAGATATAGACAGACAGATAGGTAGGTAGCTAGGTATGTAAGAAGTTACGTAGGTATGTAGGTAGACAGGTAGGTACATAGATATACAGATACATGTGTGTACGTACGTGTGTGCGTGTGTAATTACGAGAGAGAGAGAGAGAGAGAGAGAGAGAGAGAGAGAGAGAGAGAGAGAGAGAAATAGTTATATACATACATATATACATACATACTGTGTGTGTGTGTGTGTGTGTGTGTGTGTGTGTGTGTGTGTGTGTGTGTGTGTGTGTGTGAGAGCAAGCGAGCGAGCGAGAGACAGAGAGAGAGACAGACAGACAGGCATACAGAGACAGAGGAAGTTCAGTCATCACCCGTTTTGAATAAAGCAAATCGGAGAAAAAAAAAAAAAAAAAAAAAAAAACTTCAATCTTTGTGTTAAAACACATCCAGTGCAATGTTTCACGAACCAGAAAACACACACAAAAAGAAAAAACAACACATATTGACAGCTTAGTTGTCTTCAGCCTCAAGCCAAAGAGCGAGGAGCTAATGTGAATTTCAGTCCTTCCCCGCAAGTCCCCCCCCCCCCCCCCCCCCCCCCACCCACCCCCAACACAAGGCTGGCTGCACACCTAACATTGATGTGCCAAGGCCTTCCTTAAGAGTCAAGTATTTATAGACTGGCACAAGTAGCTTGTTTAGATCATTCATATTGTGTCTGAAAGTTGTTTTCTTTCACAAGGTTATCGAGGTACACGCCAGGTGGTTCCAAGCAGACAGATTAAAATGAAAGGAATGGCACTATTTGGGGGAAGGCAGCTGGCTCAAAGATAGAGTCACGGGTGACTGCAAAGGTCTGAAAAGTGACATCGGACAAGGTGAAGGCCACGTATTTGAAGATTAAGAATGACGTTATCTGTTGGAATCCCCAAAAGTAGGTGAAATGGTTGGTGGGGAGTTGCTCTTTAGATCAATTATCAGTTTAATATAAAGCACTGGCTCAAATTTACGGGCGCAAAATTCTCTAATTGTGGCATGTGGCCGGCAGTAAGTTCAGTCCTTCCCCGCCCCCAGCCCATCTCGCCCCACGGCACACAGGGCCCCCCTCCTTGGATCAGACTCCGGTCAGATACTTCAGACACAAGGCCATCAGCTCTCTCTCTCTCTCTCTCTCTCTCCGCCCAGTCCATCCCGGCGCGCGCGGCAACGCAGCTCCTCCTGCCCCCCCCCCCCCCTCCCCATCATCATCCCCCCTCCATGGATCAGACTGATCGGATCAGGGTGTCATGCTCCTGAAGGACACTGCCACTCTGCTCCCTTCATCTCACAGCCACTGGCGTGCCTCAGGGGATCCGCCGAAGGGGTCAGCTGGGACAGTTCTGAGCCAAGGCTTCATCTCTCTTGTCTACCATCCTAACCCCACTCCCCTCCCCCCATCCCCTCCATCCTTGTTTTTTTTTTAAAAAAAGCACCGTCTGCTGTCTCAATAAGCGACGAGATACACCCACATATAGACACTACGAGTCCTACACTGTATCTGCTGGGCACAGTTTTAATCTCGTTGTACTTTAAGTACACCACGCGTTTCGTGGTAGCAGACAACGAGAACCACCAACCCAGGCCGCCAGAACCTATTTGTTGTCCACGTGGCTAGTTGGATACCGCACTCCTTCCCATTGAATGTGCCCTAACTAGAACAGTGATGGTAATGCACTGAAGGTTTTGGCGTTGCCTGTTTGAAGACTGCTAAAGGGTTGGTGGTACTGGAACGTTGCTAGGCATACTACATTCTGGAATCATTCTGATACACTGTATCTGCTGGGCACAGTTTTAATCTCGTTGTACTTTAAGTACACCACGCGTTTCATCTTAACTCCTGTGCTTTTCAAGATACCCATCATTCAAGAACCCGTTAGCATGCATCAGTAATTATCTGTACTTCGGGGGAGGCCCATTCGCGTGCGTGCGTGTGTGTGTGTGTGTGTGTGTGTGTGTGTGTGTGTGAACTCACAAGTCATTAATAAAAAAAGAAAAAAAAAGATTAAGGAAACAAAAAACTCATTCACCCAACCCTTTATTTACACCTTCTAAAGACACACCGGAAAATTCGTTGAACATGTTTCTTCCTTAAAATCTTAAATCTCTCCCCCACTGAAAGATAAGAATGGGTGTGAAAGGAGTGGCCTGTGTGTAAACGGCACAAGACTGGATTTTTCTTTACGTCCGCCCCTGGAACATGTTTGGATGGATTTGGAACAGCTTGTTATCCGTCTGCGAGTTTTCCATTCTTCTTGCCAGAGGTCTTTGACGTAATCCTGGGCTTTGGGTTTCAGATCACTGTGAGGGATGGACAATCTGCACAACTCTCTCTTTGTGGCACTCGTGGCAATCTGATCAAGTAACTCGTTGCCTTGAATGCTCACATGGCTGGGAACCCAAGCAAAAACTTGGTTGTATCCATCTGATTTCAGAGAGCTGTACAGTACGAGTAATTTCAGCAGCTGTGGGTACTTGAGTTTACAGCTGGCAATGACCTCCAAAGCAGAAAGTGAGTCCGACAAATTGAGGAAATCTTTATTATGTTGGATTTAGCGACTATTTCAAGAGCCACGACCAAGGCTGTCAACTCAGCAGTGTAGATGGAGCGTTCAGTGAGAATGTGTTTAGAACATCTGTGAGAGTGACCTGTTGTACGATACATAGCAGATGCAACCCCTCCTCAGATTTGGAACCGTCGGTCAATATTCTTCTTAAGGAAGGAAACTTTGAACACAGTTTGGCGAAAAAGGACTTGTACGCCAAGGAGCTAGTAGTATCTTTACGATACGAGGCCAAATCAAGCTGTATCATCAGGAAACTTGGAAAAATCACACACACGACTCCAAATTCTTATCTGCATTGTTCAAATGGGGAAGAAGACGAATTCCCAAGGGTGGAATGGAACTGGGGCGGTCATCGAATTTCTTCTGGAACTTGAGATCAAAAACACAGTCATAAATATGGTTTGGGGGTTCAGAAGAGAGATTCAAACAATAGATCAGGGTAAGTTTCAGCCGACGGTTCGAGGGGGATGGTTCTGCCTCAGCATATTGGCTATAAAAAGGGGTGGTGCGGAATGCACCCAGATAGAGTCGAATCCGAAGCCCTTGATGGTGGATGGGATCTAGACTTTTCAGGTAGTAAGGTGTGGCCGAGCCATAGACTACACATCATATAAACTTCTGTTTCTGACCAAAAATAGCACCCAGAAATCTGGCTTCTTTCGCCGCCA
>JADBJO010000038.1:1020000-1035000 GCA_016801955.1 Conus betulinus | reverse complement strand
TACTACTATTACTACTGCTGCTGCTGCTGTTGCTGCTGCTGCTGCTACTACTACTACGTCTACTACTACTGCTGCTGAAGCTGCTGCTGCTGCTGCTAAAGCTGCTACTACTACTACTACGACTATGACTACTACTACTACTACTACTACTTTTGCTGCTGCTGCTGCTACTACGACAAACTTCAATCACTAGTACTTCTATGATCATGATCATGATGATGTTTATCATCAGTAGTAGTGGTAGTATCACTATTCTTATCATCATTTTTATGATTATTAGTTTTATTTTAATCATCACCATTTATTGTTACTATCATATATTATTATTATTATTATTGTGTATTATCATTATTATTATTATCATTATTATTATTATTATTATTATTATTATTATCATTATTAGTATTATTTTCATTATTATCATTATGATCATTATTGTTAGCAGCAGCAGCAGCAGCAGCAGTAGTAGTAGTAGTAGTAGTAGTAGTAGTAGTAGTTATCTATTATCATCATCATTTTACTATAACTATCTTACCGCAATCTGTGTGTGTGTGTGTGTGTGTGTGGGGGGGGGGGGGGGGGGGGGGGGGGGGGGGGGGAGGATGTTTATATCCACATCAGATCAAAAGAGCAACACACATAGGTCTGTAAGCGAGTACACATGGATGCCATGTGGATGATATGCACCAGATAAGGTCAATTCAAAATGTATGCTGTTGATGTTGTTATTTCACTATTACAGTCATCATTACCATCATCATCATCATCATCATCATCATTATTATTATTATTATTATTATTATTATCATTATTATCAGTAGTAGTAGTAGTAGTAGTAGTAGTAGTCATTATTATTATGAACATCATTATTGTTAATATTATTACCATCATCATCATAATCATCACTGCTATTAGATTTTGTTACTATCATTTTACTATCATCATCATCATCATCATCATCATCATCATCATCACAATCATTACTGTTATCATCATTATCATCAACAATGCCATCATCATCATGCTGATGTTGTTCCTATCTGTAGGCCCACACACTGGTTCATGCACTATAACAATGAGACCGTGCAGCAACATCTTGCCAGTTCCCCAAAGACAGACTGTCCATGACACTGGCCATGACACATAGATCCCTGCCACTGGCCATGACACACAGATCCCTGCCACTGGCCGTGACACACAGATCCCTGCCACTGGCCATGACACGCAGATCCTTGCCACTGGCCATGACATGCAGATCCCTGCCACTGTCTGTGACACACAGATCCCTGCCACTGGCCGTGACACACAGATCCCTGTCACTGGCCATGAAATACAGATCCCTGCCACTGGCTGTGACACACAGATCCCTGTCACTGGCCATGACACACAGATCCCTGCCACTGGCCATGACACACAGATCCCTGCCACTGGCCATGACACACAGATCCCTGCCACTGGCCGCGACACACACAGATCCCTGTCACTGGCCATGACACACAGATCCCTGCCACTGGCCATGACACACAGATCCCTGCCACTGGCCGTGACACACAGATCCCTGCCACTGGCCATGACACGCAGATCCTTGCCACTGGCCATGACATGCAGATCCCTGCCACTGTCTGTGACACACAGATCCCTGCCACTGGCCGTGACACACAGATCCCTGTCACTGGCCATGACACACAGATCCCTGCCACTGGCCATGACACACAGATCCCTGCCACTGGCCATGACACACAGGTCCCTGTCACTGGCCATGACACACAGATCCCTGCCACTGGCCATGACACAGATCCCTGCCACTGGCCGTGACACACAGATCCCTGCCACTGGCCATGACACACAGATCCCTGCCACTGGCCATGATTTGGAGATCCCTGCCACTGGCCATGACACACAGATCCCTGTCACTGGCAATGACACATAGATCCCTGCCACTGGCTGACACATAGATCCCTGCCACTGGCCATGACACATAGATCCATGCCACTGGTTGTGACACACAGATCCCTGTCACTGTGACACAGATCCCTGTCACTGTCCATGACACAGATCCGTGCCACTGGCCATGACACACAAATCCCTGCCACACTGGCCATGACACACGGATCCCTGCCATTGGCCGTGACACATACATCCCAGATAAACAATGTGGGGCAGGGGGGCAGGCATGTACAGCACGCTGACAGGTCTACCATCTGACTGGCTGTGACTCACAGATCTCAGACAGACAGACAGACAGACAAAGTGGGGCAAGGGGACAGGCAGTGGGGTAGGCACGTGCAGCACACTGACAGGTCCACCATCTTACTGGCCGTGACACACAGACCCCAGACAGACAGACAATGTGGGGCAGGGGGGGGGGGGGGGGAGCTGGCACGTGCAGCACACGGACAGGTCCACCATCTGACTGGCCGTGACACACAGATCCCAGACAGACAGACAGACAATGTGGGGCAGGGGGACAGGCACGTGCAGCACGCGGACAGGTCCCATCATGACTGTCAACCGGGGTGGGGTGCGAACGCCCCAGGGCTGGCTATTGATCGATCCAGCAGCAAGGCCTGTGGCCGGGGACTGAGCCAGTCAGTCGCCCACAACGCCCAGCACTGCACACAAGGAGGCCAGCAGTGCGGGGTGGCCGGCTGGGCTGGGCCCCCTCCCTCTCCCTCCTGTCCCCCCCCCCCCCCCCCCCCCCCCCCCCCCCCGTCCCCCCCCCCCCCCAACCCCCCCACCATTCCACCCCCCACGGTCCTTTCCTCCGCTGCTCCCTGAGTCACTCTGGCTCTTTCTCCCCATCTTTCTTCCCCCCTTCCCTCTCGCCCATTTACTTCCTCCGACCCCTAGCCTCAATCTCTTTCTCTCGCTTGTCTCTCGTTCGTTCTCTCGTCTCTCTCTCTCTCCTCTCTCTCTCTCTCTCTCTCTCTCTCTCTCTCTCTCTCTCTCTCTCTCTCTCTTCTAGCCACATCTCTGTCTTCTGTCTGTCGTCTCTCTCTCTCTCTCTTTTCCAGCCACATCTCTCTCTCTCTCTCTCTCTCTCTCTCTCTCTCTCTCTCTCTCTCTCTCTCTCTCTCTCTCTCTCTCTCTCTCTCTCTCTCTCTCTCTCTCTCTCTCTCTCTCTCTCTCTCTCTCTCTCTCTCTCTCTCTCTCTCTCTCTCTCTCTCTCTCTCTCTCTCTCTCTCTCTCTCTCTCTCTCTCTCTCTCTCTCTCTGACTCTGAATCCGTGAAACGGGGCAAAAAGTCAACGAAAGAAACAACACAGCCAATGTTCTTCGCCCAGCGCTGGCCTTCCCTTCGTTCTACAAGCAGATGTCAGCCTTGTGGTCCCCACCTCACCACCCACCACCCTCATTCCCCACCCACCACCAACACTCAATCCCGTCCTTCCTCCCCACCACCCCCCAGCCCTCCCCCTCCCCACACACACCCATTTCACCTCCATCTGTCTATACACACACACACACTCACTCACAAGCGCGCGCGCGCGCGCGCACACACACACACACACACACACACACACACACACACACACACACACTCACAAGCGCACACACACACACACATACACACACACACGCACAGTTAAATGCGACAGCCCATCCTGTTCACTTCCCCCACTTTCTTCCCCCCCTTCCCTCCCCCACCCCTTCCCAACCTCTGTATGCACAATCGGTCATGTCCTAGCTTGCATACTTTGTGCATGCGTGCATGCGTGCGTGCGTGGGTGCGTGCATGTATGTGTACTTGCATGCGTGTCTGTATGTAAGCACGTTCACCAGTGAAGGAACAATGATTTATCACAAGTCTTGAAGGAATGCTAGCCTTGAAGGGCGCATGGAGAGGTGGAAGGTTTATAAGTCGGACCGGCCTTTGAAGCGTGTTTATGTGTCAAGTGATGTGTGTTTTCAGGTGAATGTAAGCAGACCACATTGTGCTAATACGGAAAAAGTAAACAGCTTTTAAGATCATGTTTTTTTTTTCTTTCAGACTGGGTTTTCACAAGACATGGCATTTTTTTTGTGCGAGTGGGTGGCTAAATATAACATACTTGGGGCAATTCCTGTGACAATGTGCATACTGTTTTGGTATGTGGCTATATACATTACATACTTGTGACAATATCTGTGACAATGCGTATGCTGTCTGGGTTATGGGCTATGTACATTACATACTTGTGACAATATCTGTGACAATGGCTATGTACATTACATACTTGTGACAATGTGTATGCTGTCTTGGTGTGTGGCTGCACACATTACATACTACTGACAATGCCTGTCTGTCTGTCTGCCTGCCTGCCTGCCTGCCTGCCTGTGTTCAAACCTTCCCAATGACTTTTTCCTGCCTGTTGTGTCTGGGTTCTTGTCTGTTTTCCTAGCTGAGTGATCTGTTGGTGAGAAAAAGAGGCACCAGAGGGCATGTAAGACCTCATGGCAAAAGCTTGGCCATGTCTGGAGCTATACTGTCTCCAGAACAGCTAGTGAGACTGCAGGATGAACATGCCTCCTGCTTCATGGTGGCATTGTTTGCCAGTGGGCTCTGCAGTCATATGGGTTGGTACAGCCATGGGGACGCTCACAAGGAGGTTCTGTCATGTTACATCCGGTAGCCTTTACACAGTGGCATCTGCCAGGAGCAATAATGTCCCTTGAAATCTTAATGGAACGCCCTGTGCATGCCTGCACCCTATGTGAACACAGCGCAGGTTTCTAAGGGTGGCGCAGGATTGCTCCTGGCTGATTTGTTGAGGACGGTACTTCACCCCACACCTTCCGGTGTATCTTCTTCTCACAATCTGTTAGTAAATTTTCACTTTGTGCCATCCAGGGGTTCCTCGATGACTTCATTGTTGCCACCCTTTACGGCAGTAAGGATGGTGGTGATGACGAAGAATTGCAAAAACAGAAGCTGTAGTTCTGCATGGATATCTTCACTGTGTTAAAATTAGGGAACTGGACCAGTTGGACACATCCCAAGTCCCATGCAATAACTCCTTGCCATCAACCATCAACATCAGTTTTTCACAGAAGATATCAACAGTGTTCTTTAAAAAAAAAAAAAGAATGTCCACTGCCATTACATTTTAGTAAACCAAGACAATATTTTAGAAAAACAACCAAAAAAAAAAACCCCCAGTTGTAATGGTTGTATAGATGATGAGAGGGAAAGGCGGTTACAAAAGGAAATCCCCCCCCCCCCCCCCCCCCCCCCCCCCCCCCCCTCCGTTTTCCTTCATGCCCGTGTGGGGAGAAAAAAAAGTGCAGGCAGAAGTTCTGTAGTGGGCTGACACTGAAATCATGCAGGAGTGCCAGACAGCAGCCTCCTCCGCTTCACACCACATCTCACTGAACCATGGGTGGGTGTGTGGGTGTGGGGGGGTTCTTTTTCTCTCCAGTGTTTTTTACTCCTGCTCTCTGTTTTCCTTATCACAGACTTTTATTCTTCCACTTTTTACAGCAGCCAACTTCACAACTTCAATAACTCTGCTGTGTCACTCTGTACATGTTAACGTTGTGTCATCCCTTTCCCCCTGCCGACTCATGCAAAAGGTGGATTGGGATTGAACACGCACGTAACTTAGATGTTTGATGCATGCATTTAACCAATGTGACCTGGGTTGAACGTCTCATCTGAAGGATTTGGAGAGGACTGGTGTCGGCTCCAAGAGAAAACCTCTCCCACCCTGCCTGTCTCAAAACACATGGTTTTTGCTGGCTGTGTCAATAAAGTTCCAGACCTTTGGAACTGAGTCAGGGGACACCTTTCCCGCTAGACCTCCTGTCTTCAGTGAAGGTTAAAGACAGGGGTTCAAATCCAACCCATTCCTCATGCACATGCTCCTTTAACACCTACAAATAAGCATGCGCACATGCATGTACTGATGTGCATACACAACATGCAAGATTGTGTATACTTTCTCTCTCTCTCGCACACACACACACACACACACACACACACACACACACCCCTCTTCTCCCTCTCTCCAGTCCCCCCTACCATGCCCACCCTGCATGATTCTGCCACTGCCTTCACGTTTCAGTAGAGGGGGATTCTTCCATCCGAGTTTACATTGGTTCTGACTCCATTTCCATACAATCCTTCAAATTAGACTATAAACTAAGGTTCCATGTGTGAATGCATACATAAAATCTTCATCACCAACTTTAGAGAAGGCCTGTTCGGCTATTGGCATGGATGACATGTTACACATATCATGCACCTTCCCAGAAGCTGGAGTATGGCTGCCTTAATGGCAGAATAAAAAATGGTCATACACACAAAACTCCACTCCCTTTCCTGGGCAGATGGGATTAACCCTTGCCTGTCTATACAGGGAGTGTCTGCAGGAGTATCAGCATGCATATGCGGGGAAAAAAATCCAAAGACCTTTCAGGAACATTCTTTCTCTTTTCAAATGCCTCTGCTTTGCACAAACTTCATTTCTCTCTCTCTCAGCACCTCTCGTTCTCTCTCTCTCTCCCTTCACGTTGTGTCTGGGGAGTACACTTTTCACCAACTCATAGGCTCCACCCTTTTTCTTTGCTGTATGGTTTGTATGTGTGCTGGTGTCAGTGTGGGTTGTGCGCATGTGAGCACTGTGTTGCGCATGTGTGCACACACATGTGTGCACCTGCTTGAAGTTGAATGTGGGCAGGCGTGTGTGCATGTGTGTCTGTATGTGTGTGTGTTTGAAGCCATGCCAGAATTCCTGTGCTCATGCCTGTGGTTGCATACATGTGGGGTGTGTGCACAAATTGTGTATGAGTGTGTGTGTGTGTGTGTGTGTGTGTGTGTGTGTGTGTGTGTGTGTGTGTGTGTGTGTGTGTGTGTGTGTGCGAGAGAGAGAGAGAGAGAGAGAGAGAGAGAGAGAGAGAGAGAGAGAGAGAGAGAGAGAGTAGTAGGTGAGTGGGTGAGCATGCATGCTTGCGTGTGTGTATACATGCATGCATGCTTGCATGTGTGTGTGAGTGCTATGAATTTTGTAAGACTTAGTTAGATAGATTATCAAGCAGCATAAATATTCAATATTCTTATTACTTTTAATAACAATCAATAATCAAATTATCACTATTATCACCCTTCTCTCCAGGCCCCTCCCTTCCAGTTCCACTCCTCCCTCCTCTCTCTCTCTCTCTTACTCACTCACCCCTCTCTTAAACATACAAGTTAAAATACACATGTTAAACATGCAGTGATGCACACACACACACACACACACACACACACACACACACACACACACACACACACACACACACACCACACACACACACACACACACACACATACACACACACACACACACTAACTCACTCTCTCTTATCTAATCTATTTGCTGATACACACAAGTAGTGTGTGCACAGAGACAAGACAGAGAGAGAGACACAGAGAGAGAGAGAGAGAGAGAGACAGTATAGACAACACACACACACAAGAGGAGACACAAGACACAGAGAGAGGAGAGAGAGAGACACTGAGAGAGAGAGAGACTTTGTAGTGGAGACAGAGCACAAAATACCAGGTTGATAGAGAGACACTTCTAATACACAAGTAGTGGACTACAAGCACAATACCAGTATAGCTATGTGTGGGTAGCTGTGTAGGCTTTTTGTGGGGTAATGTCTTACCAGGTTGATAACACATTGATAACAGAGTGTAGATAACAGGTAGGCTATCTAAGATCAGATCAATTATCTGTAGGCAAAAGGCATGCTAGCTGTAGATACTGGTAAGATATCTATAGGTAAGAAGTCTACTAGTATACATGTAGATAAGTACCACACAGATCTGAGCTCTACCTGCACAATACAGGCTGGCTTTCTGCAGATAACAGGTAGGCTTTTTGTACCTAACAGGTAGGGTAGGGTGCCTGCAGTTAACAGTGAAGACATCAACAGACAGCAGTTCAGATACATCTGTAGATAATATGTCTGCTTCCTGTAGATAACAGGTGAGATATATCTACAGACAGCAGTTCAAATATCTGTAGAAATACTATTTATAGCTAGACTTCCTGTGGATAACAATTTACATGTAGATTACCGGTAAGTTATCTATGGTTAACAGGTCGACGACATTTAGACTGAAGGTAGATAACAGGCTGGCCATCTGTAGATAAAAGTTTGTCTTTTGATAACAGGTAGGCAATCTTCAATTAAAAGGTAGTCTATACATAGATAGCAGGGTGGGTGTCTGTAAATGGCAGGTAAGTTATGTCAGTAACAGATATAGATAACAGGTAGACTATCGATTCACAAAAGGCTGGATATCTGTGGCCAACATGTAGGTTCTCTGTTGAAAATATGTTGAATATCTTTAGATATTCAGAAGGATGTGTACTTTACATAACTGGTTGATTATCTATAAATAACAGGTTGACTCTGTTCATATAGGCATGCTATCTGTAGATGATAGTAAGCCATTTGTTGATGACTCGTAGGAGACTTGTAGATAACAGCCAGCTTATTTCTATTTAGTTCAATTCAAGTTGTTAATAATCCAACCAGCCACAATCAGCCATAACACAGCTGTCACCTCATTCAAGTCACGCTCAGAGGGTATTCAATTAGTTGATAACAGGTTGGCTATCTGCAGGCTAGAGATAAGATATAACAGGTATGCTATGCGTAAATAACAGGTGGGTTATCAGGGGATAACCAGTACATTATCTGCTGACAACAAACAGACTTTCTGCAGATAACAGATAGATCTGTAGGTAAAAGGTGGGCTGCCTAAGTACCTGTAGATCCTTGCACTACCTGTAGTGTAGACAACAAGTAAGCGGGCTATATCTGTACATAACAGGAGGGCTATTTCAGTCTGTGACAGATGCTGTCTGTATCCATCATACTTAATTGGATTGGCTCTCCAAAACAAGCAGGAGATCTGTGAAGTCAAGAAGACAGGCACACAGGAAAGGAAAACAGACACATGAGGTAAGGGGGAGAGAGAGAGAGAGAGAGAGAGAGAGAGAGAGAGAGAGAGAGAGAGAGAGAGAAATGATGATGATCATTTTCATCATTGGGGAGAGAGACAGAGAGAAGAGACAGACAGACAGAGACACAGAGACAGACAGTGAGACAGAAACAGAGAAAGAGAGAGTGTGAAAGAAAGAGAGTGAAAGAGAGAGAGAGAGACGGACAGAGTGAGAGAGAGACACACACACACACACACACACACACACACACACACACACACACACACACACATACACACAGAATTACTTTCTAATTTTCATTTCAAAATTACAGTGCAAACAGATCAAGTAAATACACTATTGAACACTTTTTTCTCTCCCACTACTGATCCCTTGATAACACACAAAACTCTCTCTCTCTCTCTCTCTCTCTCTCTCTCTCTCTCTCTCTCTCTGAAGCAGAGAGTACTCGACTTTTTTTTTCTTCAATTTATGAAAAAGGACCCATTCATGGCATTCTCTCTAGTAGTTCTACTTCTAAGCAGCTCTAAAAGATTTTAAAAAAAAAAAAAAAAAACGGTTGATCGCTCACAGTCTCTTTGGTCCACTAGCCTACTGTTAGTATCCCGGCACCACTCCTCATTCTTCTGCTATGCACTCTACTCTTCCAGGCAAAGTCTTGGCAATTACAGATCAATAACTGCAGTGTGTGCCCTTGATCTGCAGCGGGATGATCGACAACGATCCTCCTTACACCGGGGTCTTCGTACACGTGTATAAAATACCCATCGCTTCCAGTCGCCAAATATTTGCTACCAGTTTCTTTTTCTCGCTTTCCAATAGAACTGGGAATTAGAGAGACTGCGGACCTTTATCACTGCCACAACTATCTTTTTCATCAAATGAGACTGACACACCTATCAACCGCAAACATCGCATTAACCTCAGACTCGGCATGGATAGAATGCGGCCTACCAAAGCCTATTGAGACAGTGAGAACAGCGTGTCTGGTACCTTACCTTCTCGCAGGCTCACTTGACTTTCAATTTCATCAAAGCGTGTGTCGGTCGCCATTTCGTGAACGAAGCGGACGAGAGTTTCAGAACACCACTGACACTCTACTCAGCAGCTTTCTCCTCCATTGCCCGTGACGAAACGCTTCTAATTCAAGATTGATTCAGGACGGCAGCTGCCGCGCAGACTGATGCTGTCGCCATTTTCCACGTCGGGTTCGAGGAGGAGCGGAATGGGAGATAACTGAGGCTAAAAATCTTGCCCTTTTCACTGGTCCTTATGGATGGATAAATTCCCTTGTCCAAGTCAGGTTGTGGGTAAAAAAAAAAAAAAAAAGCACGCACAAAAAATCTATACAAGAAATACATATTGTAATGGATTAAAATGAATCAGTGTGATGACAGAAAAACAAATAATACCAAGCAGGATCTGAGGATGCATAATCAACGTAAGTATGTGTCGCAGGATCTGTTCTACATGTTATGTTTGCTGTAACTAGACCCTTGTTTATGGCTTGGGACTGTTATAGAAACAGTACGAAGAACCTTAGTTCTTACGGTAAAGCACAAAATAGTCAACTTTTCAGTATTAATTATGTCAAAACCCATCCAAAAGTTGCAAATTCGTCTTATGTATCAATACAGAAACGTTGTTTCAATATTTTATCAACAAAAACTTGATGTTCTTAGGACTAAATATAGCCCAATGCTTCAACAAAATGTAGGCTTACATGTGGCAAAACAGACATGTAAAGAGGTCATGTGTTATTTGAGCGTGTGCCTCTCAGAATTTGCCTTGCCATGTTTATCGGGCATGTCTGTGATTGATGGTTTGTTTGTTTGTTTGTTTGTTTTTTCTCGATACTAATCTTGCTTTTAACGTTAGTTCTTATTTGTTACATAGTCCAGTTAGGTATTTAACATGATGTTGGCGATCTTTGTGTGATCATTTGCACATACCCACACGTGCGCACACATACACACATACACATAAGCACGCACACACGCGCGTATGTAAGCAGACACACACACACACACTCTCTCTCTCTCTCTCTCTCTCTCTCTCTCTCTCTCTCTCTCTCTCTCTCTCTCTCTCTCTCTCTCTCTCTCTCTCTATTATTACGTTTATGAATAGTCTGCTTATCATTGTAGAATTAGATTACAGTGTTGCCAAGTTGAATTGTTAGAATGAATTATATATATTGAAATAATGTATGCATGATGAGGACAGATTGTAAGACCAGGCTTTGGCTTAAATCTTCATCCTTGCGTATTAAAGTTCAATCAATCAATCTCTCTCTCTCTCTCTCTCTCTCTCTCTCTCTCTCTCTCTCTCTCTCTCTCTCTCTCTCTGGTGAAAAGATGTAGAATGATACTACTACTACTACTACTACTACTACTACTACTATTACTACTACTGAGCCCTTGCTTCAGCTGAATGTGGCGTTCCAGGGGTGGTTGCGCTCACTAGGTGGCCCTAAAAGTCTGCTTTCTCGCTGCAACATCTTCACCCAGACTGACTCCTAACAGACACGTTTATCAGATATGCAATACAAAACAGATCCAGTCTGTAAGTTCTTCAGACGGTACAAACAATGGACATCAAAAATGCACCAAACTCTTCAGATTGAAGTCACGATGACACTGGCAATGTCACACTATACCTACAACAGGCCCACTTTGTTGGCCCTCTGGGCGTCATCACCACCTGCTGGGAGGTAGCATTAACAGCAAAAGGCGCCTAGGTAGCAGACAAGCGTAGGGCGGCGCAGCCAACCTTCCTCACGTCAGCAGTGAAGACGGGTCCAGCCTGTTTTGCCAAGCGGTGGAGGGTCTCGAGGCCGTGGAACAGTTCGGCGATGAGGCTCTGCCATTCTGCGACTTCACCGTGGCCTGCACGACCAGCAGGACCCTCCCCTTATGGAAGGGAGTGGTGGGAATGTCCCTCACGGGCGAAGAGTGGACGGGGATCTTCGTGCAGTGGCTTGGCTACTGATGTCCTGCCTGTTTTGTTCTGAGTCGGCCCCACGCGGCACAGGAGCGTCACTGCTACTGAACACGAAGATGGCCGCCCGGTAGTCCTGAGGATGACCTTGGAGTGAGGACAACAAGGCAGGGCACTATCATCACCTAGACACCTGTTCGGGATGATTGACAACTGAAGAGAAAGCCACTGAATAAAAACCAAGGAACAACTTGACCCAGGCTCTTGCATGAGGAAACGATTACCCTAGATGCCTTCATTCCTACCAAGATACAGACCTCGCCAAGCCTGTCACTATCAGATCCAGTGTCAGTTTTATCAAGGTGTCACTGTGTGCGGACTAGTCCATATACGCTACATCACATCCACAGAGTTTGGCGACCACACTATGCATGGTTGAAAGCTGATGGATAAATAAATTAATGACTGAGATGAGATAATTTAAGAGGAGGGTCTCGTGGCTATGACTTAGCAGATGTCTGACTTACTCTCTAGCCCTACGCGCTGGTTAGACCTTGAGTAACCTACCAAATATTGGCTGTGCCATTATTGTCATTGTATGTGTGTGTGTGTGTGTGTAAACGGTGTGTGTTTAGGTGTGCGCATGGGTGATTGAGCATGGGCCCATGTGTGTGTGTGCCTGTGCATGCGATGTGCAAATGAAGGTGCAAGTGTGAATGGTATATGTGTATGCATGTGCATATGCATCTGCATGTGTGTGTGTGTGTGTGTGTGTGTGTGTGTGTGTGTGTGTGTGTGTGTGTGTGTGTGTGTGTGTGTTTGTGTGTACACACATGTATACACATGCTTGCATGTGTGTGTATGTGTGCAGATGTGCACGTGTGTGACATGACAATTCACAGCCACACCATCCTCTACAAACCCCCCCCCCCCACCCCCCACCCCCCCAACCCTCTACACCTCCTTTTTCCCACCTCTCTCTTTCTCTCTCTCTCTTTGTCTCATGAACGGCAGTCAAGATATGTAATCTACGTTACCCCCCCCCCCCCTCCGCACACACACACACACACACACACACACACACACACACACACACACACACACACACACACACACACACACATCCCTCACCTCGCACCCTCTTCCCGCCATCTGTCAGGCTTTCTTTTGAAGAAAGCTGATGCTCTACACAGACAATGGGGGATGAAACTTAGCTGTGCATGTCTTCCCTGTCTGCTTCTTCCCGGGCAGTTTCTTATCTGATAGCATAGCGCTAAAGCCAGGTCCCTGACTCCCCTCTCTGCACCACCACCCCTGCCCCTCTCTCCATCCCTTCCAACTTTACCGTAGTCCCAGGATAGACGGCAACTTGTACACGTGTGACACACGTGCAGGCCGTACAGCTATGTACATTCACATAAAGACTGAAAATATCGCCAGCATCTACAAGATGATGATTTCTCAAATCTTCTGTACCTTAGCTTACACTGCAGGTGGTAGGGGATGATCCCCCCCCCCCCCACTTCCGCTTACTATCACCCCCCCCCCCCCCCCCCCCCCTTTTCTCTGCCTGTGGTGACTAGACTGGCTGTCATGTGACTCTGACAGCCTGTCAATCAAACAGGCACCAGAGACGGGATGTGTAGCTTAGGATACTAAGAAGGGGCAACTTACTGTCTTCACTCGACTGCTCTGCCAAAGGCTGTGAGACTGATCACCACCAGTGAAACAAAGAAAACACAACCAGATAGGCGAAAGATGATCTCTCCTACTCTGATACCCCTGTGTGAGATTTCACTGGCCAAAACTCAGAAGAACTAGCCTGGGTTCATACCTACCCCGGGTGTGCATGTTATTGGCCCAGCTGAGACAACGCCCCCAACAAGATCAACGTGCTTAAAGAGAAGGTGGACCAGTCACCAGCAACTAGAGAGATCCACACTCCTCTCCAACATCAGGTAAGTTCTGATATTCCCAATGGATTCCAGCTCAACTCATCCAGAACTTTCCCTCTCTTTACGATGGTAAAATGTGGAAAAAAAAAAAAAAAGTCAGCCGGAACTGAGTTAGTGAAATCGATTTGAATATTTCACACTTGTATGACCAAGTAAAGTTGATGTATGAAAGTGCACTTAACTTGTGTCAGTTCTTTGTTGTTCATTCAGTATTGAATGTTTAAACTTAACTCTAATTCTGTCTCTCAGAGCTGCAAGCACTTTTAAAGTCAACAAGCCTAGGGAGAATTATCCCTGAGCTACTCTTGAGTATTTTGAGCAGTCCTGAGCGCGAGAATAATACAATTTTCTTTCGATGACTAGTACCGGAAAGTTGCTCCTTCCATAGCAAGTAAGACAGAGGGTGGAAAGTGAAATGTTAATATATTTCTAATAGAGAGAAAAAAAAAAATCCTTCCCCTACAGGATACACCTACCCACCCCCAACTCTCGTCACACAGTGTGTATGCGTATGTGTAATCTGTGGGCTTGTGTGAGCGTGCTCCTGCCCGCATGCATCCGCACATGAATGCGTACGTATTGTGTGTGTATGTGTGTGTGCCAGTGTGTATGGACGTATACACATGTGCATGTGTGTGTGTGTGTGTGTGTGCGCGCGCGCGCGCGCGCGCGGGCACGCGCGCATGTGTGTGCACGTGCGCACGTGTGTGTATATATGTATGTGTACAACAGGTAAAAGTACATGTAAACACGCGGCCGCTTTTGCCTATGAAGTATACGAAGTATATCAAGCCTGTCAGCTTCCCAGTCCGCCAGACGACTGACTCCACTTGCTGCAGTTCACAACATGTCCCTAACAGCCATACTGTGAGGACGCGAACCATCAGCCATCTCCACCATCGACTGCTGGTTATTGGTCATTGTCACACTCACAGCCATCCAGGGGGCACTGGTCTATACATTTGGACTGTCTGTTGTTGAACAATTGAAGACATAGTTCAGATATCGAATATGTCTGTTTAGAAGCTATGTATTAAATTAATGTTAACTGGCTTCTTTACTTTGCATCGTCTGCCTATTTTCAGTACAGTTGCAGTCTGTTTTAGTCTCTTAACCTATCTTCATGTGATATCGTTTTGGTGGTATATCACCTATCACCTGTCACCT
>JADBJO010000038.1:1007500-1010000 GCA_016801955.1 Conus betulinus | reverse complement strand
ACAATGTAGAAAGAAATCAGAATAGACCACAGCGATAGGAATTTGACAATATAGAAATAAATAAGAAACAGACCACAGTGACAGAAATTTGACAGTGTAGAAATGAATCTCAAATAGGTCAAAGGAACAGGAATTTGACAATGTAGAAATGTTTCAAAAGGGAGTTACTGAGGGTGAAATATGAGGCAAAATTAGACAGAGAGAGGGTTATATACCGCCAAAGACATAGACAAACAAAGTACTGGACAAGACAAGACACTCGCCCGTACTTTGTTTGTCTATGTCCTTGGCGGTAAATAATCCCTTTTCTTATGTGGAAATGAATCAGAAATTGGCTACAGCAATAAGAATTTGGCAGTGTAGATCTCTTTGACTTCAAATGAGTTTCATCTCTTCACAGACTAGACTCCGACTTTACTCAAGAAAAAAAACTGATATTATTTGACTCGTCAAAGCAGGGACAACATAAATATCAATGAAGAATGTCATCAACAACATTTAACTTCTTATGTGAATGATAATGTTTGCACTGTTGCTCAGATCCCACGCCAAGAGAAACATTTCACTGATAGTAACATCTGGATCAAAGAGAATCTGGTAGAATCTCGTGTCTGGCTACGACAACGATGAACATGTGCATTAATCGTCTGGGACAGTCTCGGAGGAGAAAGATGGGTGCAAACAACCAACAGGGAAACTTGGACACAGTTGTCGTTCTTTCTCAAGAAATGGTGGTGGCGTTGACAGAGACGGTGATTGACGCGGAAACTAACACAATATGGCGGCCATCCACCTTTCACCAGCATTTCTATGTCGTGGAAACCAGTTCGGCGTCACACGATCCCTCGGGACGTTCTGTTTGTGGAGATCGAACTGAAGCACGCGCACTGGGGTGACCTTGACCCTGTGCCTAGATGGCAGCACCTGATGATAGGCGTGTACATGCTGCTGTTGGGACTGACGGCCATAGTGGGCAACGTCATTGTCGTCTGGGTCTGCCTGAGGTGAGGCCGCCATTTTGTTTTCTCTTCTTTCCAATAATGCACTGTACTGTTTATTTAGCTGTTTGCTTATTTAGTACATAACATTGAAAGCAATAATTCGGTCTGTGTGTTATAGGCCCAGTGCACTTTATTATTATTATTATTATTATTATTATTATTATTATTATTATTTATTGTCGTCGTTGTTTTTATTATTTTCATTATCATTATTACTATTGAAAAGCATTACTTTGTATCGTATGATATGGGGCTATCTGTGAGGCGATGTCTACTGTGATTTGTACAGTGTGATGTACGTCTTTCAGTTTGTTGCGTGCTACGTCACTCGTAACGGGCACACTCGTTACTACTTTACCGGGAATGGCTACTCTCGATTGTTTAGCTTCAAACTGAGGTGACTGCGGGCGGAAATTGAAACAAACTTCAAGGAAAAATCACTGTACCGCCGAACGAAAGAGACAACCAAATTACAAGGGAAAAAAAACACTGACACGTTTCGACCTATGTAGTCTTCTCCAGGCAAGACAAACAACAATGAAGACAATGACAACAAAGAACGAACAATCACCAGTCTCGTCAAATTGGGCGCAAAATGGCTGTGGAATGTCTCCATGGCCGTGGTGTAGAGGAAAAAAAAAAAAACTTAGGGAAGAATTTGTTGAGGAAGGGTTCGTGCAAAACGCATGACATCACTGGGAAAGCTTTATTCTTTTTACAGTTAATTCCAACGCACGACCTCACACAAACGCCTGCACTTAGAAGGAAGTTACTTTGTTTTTCGTCGCTGTTGTGGTTCTACTGTCTACCATTCTGAAAGCATCTGATGAAGCTGCTCTCTGTTTGTCAGGTCCTCATCGTCATTGTCCTTTAGGTCCTCATCGTCATTGTGCTTTAGGTCCTCATCATCATTGTCCTTCAAGTCCTCATCGTCATTGTCCTTCAGGTCCTCATCGTCATTGTCCTTCAGGTCCCCATCGTCGTTTTTCTTCAGGTCCTCATCGTCGTTGTCCTTCAGGTCTTCATCGTCATTGTCCTTCATAATTCAGGTCCTCATCGTCATAGCCCTTCAGGTCTTCATCGTCGTAGTCTTTCAGGTCCTTATCGTCATTGTTCTTCATGTCTTCATCGTCATTGTCCTTCATGTGTCTTCATTGTCCTTAAGGTCTTCATCGTCATTGTCCTTCATAATTCAGGTCCTCAGTGTCATAGCCCTTCAGGTCTTCATCGTCGTAGTCTTTCAGGTCCTTATCGTCATTGTTCTTCATGTCTTCATCATCATTGTCCTTCATGTCTTCATTGTCCTTCAGGTCCTCATCGTCATTGCCCTTCAGGTCCTCATCGTCGTTGTTCTTCAGATCCTCATTGTCATTGTCCTTCATGTCTTCATCGTCATTGTCCTTCATGTCTTCGTTGTCATTGTCCTTCAGGTCCTTATCGTCATTGTCCTTCATAATTCAGGTCCTAATCGTCATAGCCCTTCTGGTCTTCATCGTCAT
>JADBJO010000038.1:995000-997500 GCA_016801955.1 Conus betulinus | reverse complement strand
ATGTCTCCTGTCTCCACCTTTCTGTTTACGGTAGGAACATTGGATGACACATGTCTTCTGTTTCCACCTTTCTGTTTACGGTAAGAACATTGGATGACACATGTCTTCTGTTTCCACCTTTCTGTTTACGGTAAGAACATTGGATGACACATGTCTTCTGTTTCCACCTTTCTCTTTACGGTAGGAACATTGGATGACACATGTCTTCTGTTTCCACCTTTCTGTTTACGGTAGGAACATTGGATGACACATGTCTTCTGTTTCCACCTTTCTCTTTACGGTAAGAACATTGGATGACACATGTCTTCTGTTTCCACCTTCTCTTTTACGGTAAGAACATTGGATGACACATGTCTTCTGTTTCCACCTTTCTCTTTACGGTAGGAACATTGGATGACACATGTCTTCTGTTTCCACCTTTCTCTTTACGGTAGGAACATTGGATGACATGTTGTCGCCTCTCTTTTCCATTTCTCAGTTTACATATAGAAATATCGGATGACTTCATGTCTCCATTCTTTTCCACCTTTCTGTGTGATAGTAGAAATTTCGGATGACGTGCTGTTTGGTCTTTAATGCGCAGAAATATCCTGTACTAGTGTACCAGGGGAGGCAATGGTCAGTCATTCGTTGCCTGGTTATCCCTCATTGTGATAGAAACATTGTGCTTCTAATTATTTTTTTAAAATATAGTTAATCCGCCAGACAACAGGGAAAAAAAAAAATTACAGGACAAAACACGACGCGTTTCGACCTATTAGGTCTTCTTCAGACAAGGCAAACAACATTCAGGAGAATGAAAAGAAAAAAAGAACGAGCAATCACTTATCTTCTTGAATTCGATGCAAGATGGGGGTTTCTGTTTGAACCTTCAAGGAATGATCACTACCAATGCCGGGATGAATGATGGCACGCTTCCAGGGGTGATGGAGACTGCAGGAAAGCATGAGGAAGCAACGGATCATGTATGGAAGAGAGGTGGCGATGGACTACACGAACTGTCTTTGGAGAGTTTCATAGTTTGTACAAACCTCACCCCTGTCCTATAGTTTTTAAAACCAGTCATTGCTATGTTGAAAATACTGATAGAAAAAAAAAAAAATGTTTACCATCTTCATCTCTCTTCAATCGCCGTTTTAGCCCAGTCGTTGCTCTGACAAAAGACAGACGCTTGGCGACACTGACAATAACAGATACACAGACACACAGACACGGCAATACAGACAGACACACCGTCACACAGAGAGAAATAACAGGGGCAATAACGTACAATGACAAACGCAGCACAGACGAACACAGAGACACAGCATCACCCACAGACAGACGAAGCACGTGCAGCCCCACGTCCCCCATGTAGGCTGGCCAAGGCCGAGAGGGGAGACAAGCTCGTGGAAAACAAAACGCCTTCATGTGAACCTGTCACGCTAGCCCCGTTCTCATGTCTGTAGGATGGAGAGAGAGAGAGAGAGAGAGAGAGAGAGAGAGAGAGAGAGAGAGAGAGAGAGAGAGAGCGTATGTGTGTGTGTGCGTGCGTGCGTGTGTGTGTGTGTGTGTGTGTGTGTGTGTGTGTGTGTGTGTGTGTGTGTGTGTGAGGAAAGTTGGGTTAGGAGGATAGGGGTGAGGGTTGGGGAGGGGGGTGGGGTTCGGAATGGTGAAGGAATTTGAAGACCACAACAGAGATAGGCTAGCCCGCCCAAGTTGATATACAGAATAACAGAACACAGAAACAAACAAAGAGGAGACAGGAAATGGCAAGAGATACAAATACATATGGATCATTCATTCGTTATAGGCCATGGCCCTCGATGAATAGATATGTGGTCAGCATACAATGTTTCCAATGCGTTTCAGGCATCAGCAACACGAAGCACGACTCTTTCATATGATGCTACGTTTTCTCCAGCGTTATACGTTTTGTATGAGCGCAGAGAGAAATATGATAAACACACACAGGGTCAAGTTATGACAACAGCGAACATGATTTACATATTTAATAACGCCTATTTACTTCAGAGGAGATGCTGTCCAATAGTGCATAACGTTTCACAAGACAGAGACCAATGTGCGGTACTGCTTTCGATTTTTTTTTTTTTTTTTTTTTTTTTTTTTTTTGCGTAAAGGACACACTGCAACGTCTGTAGATTTTTCATCCATAACAGTGTGCATGAAGATCTAAAGCTGCAAGTGTGATGTCACTGTGGCATAATGAATGCATCAGTCAATATCTAACAGGTGTGGTTTCAAGCCCTGGCTGCCGCAAAATATGACGTTAAAAAGGTGGATGTCACTCCACAAAATATATTATGTGCCGATTACTCTGGTATAAACTACCGATTACTCTGGTATAAACTACCGATTACTCTGGTATAAAACTAATTGTTGACAAAAAAGATATAACGCTCTTTGTTCATCTATCACAGAGATTGAATTACCGATGTTCGCAAAAAGCTGATGAGCATTTAAAAACCCACCTGCTCTTAAAAAAAGAAAGTGGCATCTA
>JADBJO010000038.1:985000-987500 GCA_016801955.1 Conus betulinus | reverse complement strand
GCAGCACTAACAACACAGGACAGAATCGTTGTCTGACAGGCTGAGGTAGGGCTGGCAACAAATACCGCTGCCTGTCTGCAGTTTGGGCGCTCCTTGGTGTCCCGTTACTTACCGACTGGGGTGCAGAGGGGGCTCTGGATAGAACTAGAACCATCTGGAATGACAGAAGCATCACAATCAGTTCCAAAGATCAGATTGACGCGCTCCTCGGTCGGTGCCATATATCTCTATACCTGTGAGACGTGGACTCCGGCAGCTCAACTTGAGAGAAGGATTCAGACATTAGAGATGAGATGCTTCCACAAGATCCTTGGCATCTCATACAAAGACCACATTACCAACTTGGAGGTCCAGACCAGATTAAGGCAAGCCATTGGAACATGTGAAGATCTGTTGTCCACAGCGAAAAGAAGGAAAACGAGATGGTATGGTCATGTATTAAAATCACAGGACTTGCCAAAACCATTCTACAAGGAACAGTGCGAGGAGGCAGAGAAGGGAAGGACATCAGTGAATGGACTGGCCTCACGCTCTGCAACTGCCTAAGAGCGTCTGAGAACCGGGAGGTGTGGGGAAGCTGGTCGCGAAGTCTTCTGTGGCACCCCAATGGTCTTCAGGACTTCAGGACTTTTCTTCCTTCATCCCCCCTCCCCCATATTGCTCCTCCCCTCAGCCCGTTACTTTCTCGTATTCTATGGGCTTTCAGTTGCATAACTGTCCCGTTCTCCTATGGTTGGAGAACTCGACTTACATCAGACTTGTACTATACAGACTGCCACAGTAGTAGAACCGACCCCCAACACCATCCCATTCCCTCTACCCGCCCGCACATTGGTTAATGTGTAAATTATGAACTAATTTCACTTTAACGTGTATGGATTATATCATCTTCTTTGAGTACTGACATAGTATGTTTTAACGTATCTATTTTACACATTCTCTGTGACTTCTGTGGTAGTATGACCTGGAATTGGACTTAAAATACATTTTCTGAGAGATGGCGTGATGTGACTCACGATGTATGTATTAAATATATTGTCTGCGAGTGCTGACGTAATTTAAGTTCCAAATATGTGCATATATCATCAATACATTCTGTGATTGTTGACATCACATTACTTCAAAATATGTGTATTTAATAATATATTCTTTGCAAGAGCCGAGAAGATAACACCTCAAAAATGTATTTATTTAATACAATTTCTGTGAAAGCTAACGTAACATATCCTCAAAAAATAGACATGTATTCCATGCATTCTTTTTTGGGTGCTGACATAACACAAACTAAAAAAAAAAGTCTTCAATAAGAGCACATTCCCCGTGAATACTGACAAAATATATCCTCAATATGTCTGCATTCAATACATTCCCCGTGAAAAATACTGACAAAATATATCCTCAATATGTCTGCATTCAATACATTCCCCGTGAATACTGACAAAATATATCCTCATCCTCAATATGTCTGCATTCAATACATTCCCCCGTGAATACTGACAAAATATATCCTCAATATGTCTGCATTCAATACATTCTCTGTGAATACTGACAAAATATATCCTCAATATGTCTGCATTCAATACATTCTCTGTGAATACTGACAAAATATATCCTCAATATGTCTGCATTCAATACATTCTCTGTGAATACTGACAAAATATATCCTCAATATGTCTGCATTCAATACATCTGCATTCAATGTGAATACTGACAAAATATATCCTCAATATGTCTGCATTCAATACATTCCCTGTGAATACTGACAAAATATATCCTCAATATGTCTGCATTCAATACATTCCTGTGAATACTGACAAAATATATCAATATGTCTCAATACATTCCCCGTGAATACTGACTGACAAAATATATCCTCAATATGTCTGCATTCAATACATTCTCTGTGAATACTGACAAAATATATCCTCAATATGTCTGCATTCAATACATTCTCTGTGAATAATGACAAAATATATCCTCAATATGTCTGCATTCAATACATTCTCTGTGAATTCTGACAAAAATATATCCTCAATATGTCTGCATTCAATACATTCTCTGTGAATACTGACAAAATATATCCTCAATATGTCTGCATTCAATACATCTCCGTGAATACTGACAAAATATAACCTCAATATGTCTGCATTCAATACATTCCCCGTGAATACTGACAAAAATGTGGTGTTAGCATATAACCTCAATAGTCTGCATTCAATATTCCTCCTTGATGAAACTCAAATGTGAAAATACATCTGTGAATATTGACAAAATATAACCTCAATATGTCTGCATTCAATACATTCCCGTGAATACTGACAAAATATATCCTCAATATGTCTGCATTCAATACATTCCCCGTGAATACTGACAAAATATATCCTCAATATGTCTGCATTCAATACATTCCCCGTGAATACTGACAAAATATATACCTCAATATGTCTGCATTCAATACATTCCCCGTGAATACTGACAAAATATATCCTCAATATGTCTG
>JADBJO010000038.1:965000-980000 GCA_016801955.1 Conus betulinus | reverse complement strand
ACAGTGGGCAATTTAACACATGGGCAGACAATAGGCAATTTAGAACACAAACAGACAGTAGGCAATTTAACACACTATCAGACAATAGGCAATTAAACACATTGACAGTAACATATCAACAGACAATAGACAATTTGGTACACAGACGTACAGTAGGCAAGTTTGCACACTAACAGACAGTGGGCATTTTAACACGTAAACAGACTATAGGCAATTTAACCCACAGACAGGCAGTTGGCAATTTAACATGTGGACAGACAATAGGTAATTTAGTACACAGACAGACAGTAGACAATTTTTACACTCTCACAGACAGTGGGCAATTCAACACATGGACAGACAATAGGCAATTTAGTACGCAGACAGAGAGTAGGCAATTTCGCACATTAACAGACAGTAGGCAATTTAACACTCAAACAGACAACAGGCAATTAAACGCACAGACGTAAAAGAAGGCAGTTTTACACAGTGACAGCAGTAGGCACTTTAACACATCAGCCGACAGTGGGCAACTCAACATACAGACAGTAGTCAACAACTTAGAATACAGGCAATAGGCAGTTTCGCACACAGACCATAAACACAGAGGCATAACACAATCAACTGTGATCACCGACGTTGGGAATGGAACAGACAGTAAGAGGGAAGCATGCAACAGTTTCAATTTCATTTGGAGGGTGGCCTTCTTCTTTTTTTTTTCAGTCTCTCGTTGCGTCAGTTCTACATGCATGCGAGCCATGGACTCGGGGGACGGAATAGCTCAGTTGGTAGAGCATCGGACTCGTAATCTTGGGGTGGCGGATTCGCATCTCCGCCGGGTCGTTTCGATACAGGGGGATTTTTCCCTCGGAGTTAACATTGGTTCTGACTCCATTCCCCACACAGTCCTTCGAATGAGGCTATAAACCGAGGTTCTGTGTGTGAACGCACGCACAACATCTTGCACACACGTAAAATCCCAACACCAACTTTCGGAAGAGAAAGGCCAGTTTGGCCGTTGGTATGGATACGCATGGATGGATGGTTACACATAGCATGAACCCTCCCCTAAGTTGGAGTATGGCTGTCTTAATGGCGGGATAAAAAAAAAAGGGTCATACACACAAACAACATGATGATTGTGGACACTAAAAGAAAGAAAGAAGACTCTAACAGCAGAATTTCAAAGGAAGATCCAAGCTGCAGAAATGAGGGTACCTCAGACGACTCCTTGGCATTTCACACATTCTCCGCGTCACTAACGGAAGAGTTGCGTAGAAGAGTGGGTCATAATGAAGCCTTGCTGTCCACCATGAAATAGAAGAGGAGACTGAAGTGGTGTGGCCACATAACCAGACCCGAGGCCTCTCCAGGACCATTCTACAAGGACAGAGGAGAAGGGAACGCCAGAGAATGATGCCTACCCTATCAACACATAGTGCCCACACCACTGTAACCTGTCTGTCAGTGTGTTCTGTATGAAAAAGACCCCCCCCCCTCCCCTGTAACCTGTCTGTCCTGTATCAACAACATAGTGCCCACACCACTGTAACCTGTCTGTCAGTGTGTTCTGTATGAAAAGACCCCTCCCCCTCCCCATCAACACATAGTGCCCACACCACTGTAACCTGTCTGTCAGTGTGTTCTGTATGAAAAAGACCCCCCCCCCCTCCCCATCAACACATAGTGCCCACACCACTGTAAACTGTCTGTCAGTGTGTTCTGTATGAAAAAGACCCCCCCCCTGTTGAAAAGACCCCCCCCTCCCCATCAACACATAGTGCCCACACCACTGTAACCTGTCTGTCAGTGTGTTCTGTATGAAAAAGACCCCCCCCCCTCCTCCCATCAACACATAGTGCCCACAACACTGTAACTGTCTGTCAGTGTGTTCTGTATGAAAAAAAGACCCCCCCCTCCCCATCAACACATAGTGCCCACACCACTGTAACCTGTCGGTCAGTGTGTTCTGTATGAAAAAGAAACCACCCTATCAACATATAGTGCCTACACACACTGTAAACCTGTCTGTCAGTGTGGTTCTGTATGAAAAAAAAAACACACCCCTCAACACATACTGCCTACACAATTGTAACCTGTCTGTCAGTGTGTGTCTGTATAAGAAAGACCCGCTCTAGCACCAACACAATACGTGCATCTCCAGTTTTCCTATCTATCCAAGTATTCTGCCTGATGAAGGCTTGTGGTAAAAAAGGAAACCAAATTCTTTCGGAAAAAAAAAGCATGTTGCCCTTTCTTTTGCTTCCATTAAAGTGTCAATCTAACCACTCTGCCTAGCAACTTCAGTCATCTTTCAGTAGTGTAGTTCCCTTGCCTCTAGGATTTCTCTTTGCCACATTACCCCCCCCCCCCCCACCCCCCCCCCCCCCCCCCTCCCCCCCCCCCCCCCCCCCCCCCCCCCCCCCCCCCCCCCCCCACCCCCCCCACCCCCCCCCCCCCCCCCCCCCCCCCCCCCCCCCCCCCCCCCCCCCCTTGCTCCCCCCCCCCCCCCACCCCCCCCCCCCCCCCCCCCCCCCCCCACCCCCCCACCACCCCCCCCCCCCCCCCCCACCCCCCCCCCAGCCCCCCCAACCCCCCCCCCCCACCCCCCCCCCCCCCCCCCCCCCCCCCCCCCCCCCCCCCCCCCCCCCCCCCCCCCCCCCCCCCCCCCCCCCCCCCCCCCACCCCCCCCCCCCACCACCCCCCCCCCCCCCCACCCCCCACCCCCCCACCCCCATTTCATTTTCCCCCCTTTTTCACACTACCCACCATTATGAATATGGACCCCCCCAACCCCCCCCCCCCCCACCTCCTTGCAAGCAGACAGTGCGTTAATTGGCATGCGGTGTGTTGTGAAGGGCTGTGGCGGCATTTCACCGCTACGCTTCTACCCCCACGTCACTGCTCCTCCTATCCCGTTTCTACGCTGTAAGCCAGCACTCTGGAGTTCTGATAACACGGCGTGCTGCGTGGCCAGTATTTCATGCCCAGACATATCTTATCTCACATCTTCCAAGTCCGAATAAAAGGAAACACACAACTCCTCGACAACAATCTGAAGGAAGACAGAGAAGGAGAGACTCAGACACACAAACGAACAAAACAAACAAAACAAACAAGAAAACAAACCAACGACCAAACCAACAAACAGCAGAACAAAAATATAAAAAAAGGAAAGAAGGAAAACAAATGGGGAAAAAAAAAAAGACAGAACAAAAAGTAAAAAAAGACAGAAGTTAAGAGAGAAGGAAGGAAAAGAACGAAAGAAAAAATGAAAGAAAGAAAGAAAGAGGGAAAGAAAAAGGAAAGGGAAAAAAGATGAGGTAAACGGAAGAAAGATGAGGAATGTTATTTAGAAAGACTTACTGATAGCAGGACGCAAACCTCTGATAGTAGCACATGTTTCTCTGTCGGCCTACTACTGAAAACCCACTTTGAATGCGGTTAATCTTGGTGTGTCAAATCCAGCGTGAAACATGTGAAAGTTAACATGTCAAACATAGTGTGAACGTACTAAAGGTGCTGTGTCAAACCCAGTATGAATATGTTGAAGGTGCTGTGTTAAAACCAGTGTGAATGTGTTAAAAAGGTGGTGTTAAGCCCAGTGTGAATGTGTTATGTGTTGTCAAACCCAGTGTGAATGTGTTTAAAGGTGGTGTGTTCATCCCAGTGTGAATGTGTTAAAGGTGGTGTGTTCATCCCGGTGTGGACGTGTTTAAAGATGGCGTGTCAAACCAAGAACGTGTAAAGGTGGCGTGTTAAAAACTCAGTGTGACTGTGTTGAAAGGGGGGTCAAACCCTGTATGAATGTGTTAAAGGTGGTGTGTTCAGAGAACGAGGCGAGTTCAAACCAAGAGAGCCTAGAGAGAGAGAGAGAGAGAGAGAGAGAGAGAGAGGAGGAACGAGGGAGAGAGAAAGAGGAGAGAGGGAGGGACGGGGAACAAAAGGGGAGAGAGAGAGAGATGAGAGAGACAGAGGGGGGCAGAGGCGAGAAGGGAGAAGAGAGGGGGAGAGGAGAGGAGAGACAGACAAGCAGACAGAGAGACAGAGAAAATCACACACGCGCGAGCGAGGAGAGAAAACAAGCAGAGAGAAGACAGAGAGAGAGAGAGAGAGAGATAGAGAGAGAGAGAGGAGAGAGAGAGAGGAGAGAGGAGAGAGAGAGAGAGAGAGAGAGAGAGGAGAGAGAAAGGAAAAAACACATCTGATATTGCCAATATTTCGACCAGTTTCCGGTTGTTTCCTCAGGGGATTTTAATGAAGAAATTGAGGCCAGGTACACCCAGTCCTCCACCCACACAAACAAGTCATCAAAACTCTCATTAACTCCCTTCCACCCCCGGTCACCCTTCCCACCCACCCCCACCCCCATCACCACCCCCCACACACCCCTCCTTCTTCAACCCGCCACAACCCTATCAAACTCTAATTATCACGCACCTTCCCCCTTCCCTCCGCTCCCCCCCTCACCCTATTCACGTTCACACACCCCTTACCTCCCTCCCCTCCCTCCCCTTTCCACTCTCTTCCTGCAAACCTCCCCGCACCCTCTCTCTATTTCCTCTACATTTGTAGTTTTATACGTCCTGATTATAGAACGTCCCTGTCTTTCCTTCCTTTGTGATTGAAAACACTGGTGTGTCCATAAACGGGTAGAGAGAGAGAGAGAGAGAGGAGGAGAGGAGAGAGAGAGAGAGAGAGAGAGAGAGAGAGAGAGAGAGAGAGAGAGAGAGAGAGAGAGAGAGAACGAGAAATAGAGAGAGAGAGAGGGGGGGGGTTAGTGTGTGCAGATTCCCGACTGGGAGGTCGTAGGTTCGATTCCTTTCCGAGCCATTCATTAATTTTGTGGGATTTTCTCTGCACGGTCCTGCCTCTGCCCAGAGTTGAGTTTGCTGCGGGCTCAAATGGGAAGACTGGGACCCACACAGCCGAGTTTCAAACCACTTTAAAGAACGCGTCTCTGAGAGTGTTGCTCAAATTTCCTGACCAACAGTGCATCTGTCTGTATCTCTCGCGCTTGCTTGACGCCGGGATATGTTACAAAGGTTAGCGTAGAGTACAGCCCTGTCTTGCAGTCTCAGACCGGAATAGAAATCCGTAGCATCATCTTCATCATCCCTAACTCTTATCGATAGGGAAAAGGTTGTACATTTTGTGGACCTTCATATCCTTGCCTGCATTCATCGTGACCTTTTTGTTTCTATGTCTGTGTCCTTGGTTTGGTTCTGTCAGGGGTTACTGGCAAAGACCAATTCATGACGGACGTCGTTGGTCGGACGTGGTGGTGCTTTCCGGAGGAAGAGCTCACTCACGTTGGCTCCGCAACTAAAACAATTATTGTCGTTTGTACTGTCTTACGTGTGCTGGATCAGAACAGGCACCACTGAACACCACTGAAATGAATCGGCAGCAATGCAGTGTCTCTTCCGGTGGGTTGCCCCTTGACGACTTGACACTGACTGCTTCCTGTGGATTGCCAGTGCCGGGGCTGTGGCAGGACGCGCCAAGCACTGGCTGTAGACGAGAACCGGAGGGAGCGGAGTGGGTGCAATGCCACTGAAGTGGCGGAGAGAGCGAGAGCGAGAGAGAGAGAGAGAGAGAGAGAGAGAGAGAGAGAGAGAGAGAGAGAGAGAGACAGACAGACAGAGACAGAGACAGACAGACAGACAGACAGACAGACAGAGTAAAAAATGTTGTCGCAGTGCTTTCCATCTTCATGGAAGGAGAGGAGTAAACATCCAATTCATTCCCAGTAAAGCGAAAACAAACATCACTTTGAAAGAGAGAACGGCGCCGATTACGACACAGTGGGCACGAGATGCCATTCTTCTGCAGCCAGTGCCGTGCACCCTCCCTCTAAAGTGGGAGGCAGTAGGAAGCGACAGCTATTGTGCTCTGTGGATGCACACCAAAAATTAATGCGCTAAGGCCTTGCTTAAGCAGTCGAGTATTTATAGACTGGAGCAATCAGATTGTTTTGAGAATGTTTTATTTATTGTGTCTGAAAGTTGATTCTCCTCGTTTTCTTTTCATATGGCTGTCAAGGTACAAGCCTGGTGGTTCCAAGCAAATAGATTAAAATCAAAGGAATGGGACTATTTCGAAGCTACCACCTGGCGCCAAGATAGGGTCACGGGTGGGTGCAAAAGCTTTAAATGTGATGTCAACTAAGGGGAAGGTAATGGGAAGGGTAATGTATTTGTAGACTGCATGTGACGTCATCGGCGAAATCACTCAAAACAAGGGAAATAATTGGTGGGGAGTTGTTCTTTTGATGAATCATCAGTTTAACATTAAATGCTGGCTCACAGCTCATGGTAGACGTCAAACACTTACATGGATTATACTTTTTCTTTTTTTTTTTTTTTTTTTTTTTGGTCCAAAATCATAATTGTGGCGTGTGGCCTGTGCACATCTCATCGGTCTTGCTATGGATCCAGGATCATTGCTGATGAGAAGCTTCTCCACACGAACGAAGAGGGAACTTTCCACAATCAGGTACCTTCTCATGCCTGTACAGAAAATGTCTCCCCCAATACAAAAAACGAGCGCTCAGTAAGGAGAAATTTCAGCGGTTTTTTGTTTGTTCGTGTTCTTCTTTTTTTTTTTTTTAAAAATCAAAATGGTGCTGGTCCTTATAGGCCTTGTCTTTAATATGTCCATCTTTTTAAATTTTAGACGAATTGTCTCTTCACTGAGTTTACATGTTCGTTGTTTTTTGTGTTTTTTTTTTTTTTTTTTTTTTTTTTTTTTTTTGACACTTTTCATAGAGGCAAGAGGATGAGCCCCCCCGATTCCGGGAAGTTTCCCATTCGCTTATGTTGAAATGCTTCACGGCATCTTCACGAGCGTCCAGGTCATAGGATGTCTGTGTCACCATCATCAGCAGGGAAGCGGGGACCCAGTACCTAGCCTGCCGAGCTCCACACAGAGCGAAACAGATGTCCCCTGCTGGTCCGGCTGGTGGCCCAGTTGGGGGAAATCAAGAAAGCATGCAAGGCTCTCACTGAAGAAAACTTGTGTGTGCGCTGTCTTCTTCCGCTTCAAGACACCCTCATCTTTTCATCCATGTGTTGAAATTGGAAGGCGTCCGGATGTCTGCCACACGGTTTTTTTTTTTTTTTTTTTTTTTATGCAGATCAAAGGTTTTGGGGCCAAGAAATTATAGCTTCTATTTGTTCATGTCCTGCGTCAGTCTGCGAGCCCATCATAAGGCTGTCATAAACATGGGATTTCTTAAGGAATTGGGTTAACATATACATGTTTAAATATCTATATCTATATCAATATCTATCTATATGTCAGAAGAACACTTCATCTATGCTGACGTACTATAGACATACACAATCATACTTGCTAAAAGCATGACTCCATATTAACCTATTCCAGGCACATAGGATATTCTGTTCTAGAAATCATTGGTAATACAACACCAACAATAACTGATTACAATCCTAGTAATGCATCAGGAACGAAATACAGTGCGCATTGTGTGTGCGTGTGTTTGTGTTTTTTTTTTTTTTTTTTTCTCGCAAAATTGCCTCTAAAAAAGGTCACCAAACAGCAAAGAAGGGAGAAATCTTTTATTCAACGTCCTTTAACAATTACGAATGCTGACAAAGCAATCTTTACAAACACAAATATTAATTTTATATCTAATGGTATTTTATGAACAGATGATTTTTAACGATAAGTCTGTTAAATATCAATAAGATGGATGTTTCTGATATGGGGTAAGGTTGATGTTTCTATAGCAGGAGTTGTGGATGCTTTTAATATGAGATTTGTTTTATTTAGTAATGATCTATCAAAAATTAAACAAACAAACATTTTTTTTCTCCTGGGATATTGTCTTTCTAAGTCGACGAGAAAAATATTCCTAGACATTGACAAAATTCCTAATTGATGTACTGACAATATCTAATTGCTTTGTCTATTTATAGCAGTATACAGTCAAATTCCATCAATTGATTAAATAAGAAACGCCTCTTTTTCAGTGAACATTGACTTTTAGGTGTCTACACTATCGATGCGTATTCGTTTTCTATGCTTCTACAAGACATGTCTGACGAAAATCTGTGATCGTTCATGCATTCTGCACGATTCTATAAACGAAGTATATACATCATGAATCAGCTTTACATATTCAACCTTCCTGCCATCTTATATAGCTTTTTATGCAGCTGTGTCTATCGTTGGATGTATACGTAAAATCTGTCATACTACAGCTTTATATACAGCCGTGACTATAGTTGTGCCTACAAGCTAATGTGAAGTGTTACATTCCAAAGCTTTTTATGCAGCTGTGCCTACTGTTGGATCTACATGCTGATGCACAGTGTGACAAGAGGCCTCAACACACATGGAGCAACAAAAGTTTCAAGTCGATGAAACCAAAATATTGATACATGTGCAGCCCCCTTTAGGAGCCCCTTTCCCTTTACTGCACAACAGCCGTGTAGACTTTGTGTTGATTTTCCGTGCACGTTCATATTTGTCAGGAAGTCTATATGTTGAAACACATACAACGGGTTTTGTTTTCCAGCAACAAGCAAGGATGCTTCAGGAGAATGTTCAGTTCAGTTTTGTCATTCAGGGTAGAACCTGATTCTTCGCCGCACCGGAAACGGATTTTGTCTCTGTTCGAAAGAACAAGTCACATCAGTACTAATCACCTCAGCTTTGACTATGTCCTGTCCTTTCTGTTTGTGGTCCATGTTGCATCAGTACTAGTCACCTCAGCTTTGACTATGTCCTGTCCTTTCTGTTTGTGGTCCATGTTGCATCAGTACTAGTCACCTCAGCTTTGACTATGTCCTGTCCTTTCTCTTTGTGGTCCATGTTGCATCAGCACTAGTCACCTCAGCTTTCACTGCGTCCTGTCCTTTCTCTTTGTGGTCCATGTTGCATCAGCACTAGTCACCTCAGCTTTCACTGCGTCCTGTCCTTTCTGTGTGTGGTCCATGTTGCACTGGCCTGTTCGCTTGTCTTTTCTGATGATTCTGTATCATTTTCTCGCTTTCTCCAAGCGTCTCTGGGGAGGTTTAACTAGCCAGAGTCCCCCTTCCCGTGTCTATCTCCATGAGATAGAGGCGTTCCTTTGGAGGTCGGGGTGTCAGGGATGGTGTCCAGAAGGATGGATTTACCACTGACTTTGGGCATGCAGGATTCTTCATGCAGGAGTGTGGTTAACAGAGATAACGCTGAAAGAGCTCACAGATGGGAGGAAGGATGGTGGGTAGAGGTGGACAGGAGGAAAGAAGACTTGTCTCTTCATGTGAAGGTCACTTTTCAACGGTTTAGAAACAACAGGTCACGATGACAACACATCACTGCCCATTCATTCTTGCCCACTTGCAGTGCCATCTCTCACTGCAGACTTTTCTTCGAGGTTGACCCGTTAAAGGAGGTCCTGCACTGCCGTTGACTCAGTTTGCTTGTCTTCAGCATGATCAGCTAAGTAGTCAACACACGCTCGGGCATTTCCAAAACTAAGGAAGCGAATGCCAGTCCAATTCTATTATCTGAGAGACACAGTTAAGGTAATAACAAGAACTCAAAACCATCTGATAACAGACAGCAGAGAAACAATGTCATCTTGGTGTCATGTTGAATCATGTTCATGCCCTCAAAATGTTAGGATGACCATGTGCAAATATCAGTTCATACCATCACGTCTCTAGGAAGAGTATCTGCCCATCCTCCAATACTGTCCACAGCACCACATCAAGCGGTAGCATTATCTACAGCTTCTAGTCTGTAACATGGTATTGATGCCAGCCGTGTAGTGTCCATGCTGCAGTGCCTAGACTTCAGGGCAGAACTTATTTCTCCCCATGAGGCAAAGAGCACTGAACAACGACAATCCAAACCTTTGCAGCGATATCATTGTCCATTAAAGGACCACGCAAGACGGTGTCTTTCAAGGTAAACGGCTTTTTCTAATTGTTTTGGGGTGAGGTGAGGGTGGAAAGTGGTAGTGTGGGGGGTGGGGGGTGGGGGGGTTGGGGCGGTGGGATGGTGAATCAACGGATGACAACACGTTGTTTCGTCGTCAAACAAAATGACAACAACAGCGACAAAAGCGTTGGTGTAGAAGGGCCACCTTGCAGATACAGGCGTGTCTACTGGCCGACAGGCAGCCTGTGCTGGACGTGGACTGACTAACCGTCCCTCTGTTAGCTGTTCAGCTGTCCAGTGTAGCCCGCACTGGCGTGGAGAAGATGGTAGAGATGTGCATGGGACACGTGGAGAAGTCTGATGACCCCTGAGGGAAACTCAGATGATGACCCTTGAAGATACTCTGACGAATCCTTGAGGAAACATAAATTGATAAACCCTTGTGGACATGGATAAATCTTTGGGGAAACAGACAAACCCTTGGGGGAAACGGTGATGAGCCGTTTGGGACAGTCTAATGACCACGTGCAGAAAGTCTGCCGCGCAGAGGTGGCCAGTGCAGTGGTCAAGCTGTTAGCAGGAGCAGTAGCAGTCGTCAGTCACCGGGTAGGGGATCTTTTTCCACTTACAGCGCATGCTCAGCTTTCTCCTCCTCTCCTTGAAGGGCCCGGCACTCCAGTTCTCCGTCAGGTTGGACTCCTCCTCCTCCTCCCCCTCCGCTCTCCCCGTGTGGTTCTTCCCCGCCCCGGCCTCACGCTTGTTTCTCCCCTGCCCCCCCTCTCCCCCTCTTCCGGCCTTGGGCTTCTTGCCGCGGGCTTTCCGAAAGCGTGGGTTCCAGTTGTTGAAGGCCTTGTTGTGACGACACTGCCAGCGCAGGATCCGGATCCGGCGAGACTCCGCCGGCACGCAGTGCATGCCGGGAGGCCAGGAACAGGACTGGGACAAACTGGGAGAGGAAGAGGAGTCGTGAAAAGAAGAGGAGGAGGACGACGACGACGACGAGGAGGAGGAGGGTGAGTCACCGGCGCGGCAGTACCCTCTTCGCACCCAGCGGGGCCAGTAGAGGATGCCCAGATCGTCCCACACGTAGTGGACCTGACATGTGGAGCGCTGCAGCAGCCAGGCCCCCAGCACGTGCGTCACGGACTCTTCAATCAGGCGGTGCACGCCGTCCGGCCCGCGCAGGGTGAAGTTGAGCCTGTCCACGGCCTTGAGCAGGCTGGGGTCCACGGGAGCCTGTTTCACCACCTCGCCGTCCATGTCTTGAGGCCTCTCCGCCGACATCCAGAAGGGGTCCCAGTCCTTGCGGAGCCGCCTCATCAGCTTGTGCGGCTTGAGGTGCTTCTTGCGCGGCGTGAAGCGGTGGATGTTGGGCACGTTCAGCACGGAGGATGGCAGGGTGAAGACTCGATCCACGCCCCGGGCCTGGCTCTGGCTCAGCGTCTGCTCCGACAGCGTCTGCAGGAAGGGCGGCAGCTGGAAGGCCGTGGCCCGCGCCTGGTCAATCAGCTGGCCGCACAGCAACAGCAACAGCAAGGTCAAGCCAGCAAGGTCATGCCATGATGTTGCCAGCGTCCGCACGTCCCATGTCGGTGGTGTGTGTGTTTGAAGTGTTCACAGAGAAGTCAGGACGATCTGAACAAAGAGAAACAGCACACAAGAGGATTAACGACAGGCTTATCAACTAGCCCTCGGTTGTATCCATGTCGTCGTCGTCGTCGTCTTCGTCGTCGTCATCATCATCATCATCATCATCATCATCATCATCATCATCATCATCATCATCAACGTCACTGTTATCATCAACCGTCTCACTCTGCCTTTCTTAGGTTTTGTATGCAGGTGACTTGGTGTGTCAGGATGCATTTCTTGATGCTGTCCGATAATAATATGATTGAATGTGTGTGTGTGTGTGTGTGTGTGTGTGTGTGTGTGTGGTGTGTGTGTGTGTGTGTGTGCATGTGTGTGTGTGTGTGTTTTGAATGTGTGTGTGTGTGTGTGTGTGTGTGTGTGTGTGTGTGTGTGTGTGTGTGTGTGTGTGTGTGTGTGTGTGGTGTGTGTGTGTGTGTGTGTGTGTGTGTGTGTGTGTGTGTGTGTGTGTGTGTGTGTGTGTGTGTGTGTGTGCGCGCGCGCGCGCGCGCGCGCGTGCGGGCGTGTGTATGTGTATGTGTGTGTGTGTGTGTGTGTGTGTGTGTGTGTGATGTGTGCGTGCGTGCGTGCATGCGTGCGTGCGTGCGTGCGTGCGTGTGTGTGTGTGTGTGTGTGTGTGTGTGTGTGTGTGTGTGGAAACACTACCAGCCCTGTGGTGTAGCACCCCACATTATCCGGTGATGACTCTTGGCACTGAAAGGCATAGCACTCGTTGGGCCCCTTCTACTGCCCCCCCCCCCCCCTCCCCCCCTTACCGTCCACCCAACTCCCTCAGACAGGGAAACGATGGAGTCTACTGGAAGACCCTGGTCTTCTCACAGAACTAGGAAGGGAATTTTGATAGTGACATCTTGTGACTTCTCACAGAACCAGGAAGGGAATTTTGATAGTGACATCTTGTGACTTCTCACAGAACCAGGAAGGGAATTTTGATAGTGACATCTTGTGACTTCTCACAGAACCAGGAAGGGAATTTTGATAGTGACATATTGTCTTCTCACAGAACAAGGAGGGGAATTCTGATAGTGACGTATTGTTTTTTTTCGTCTTCTCACAGAACCAGGAAGGGAACTCTGATAGTGACGTATTGTTTTGTGTCTTCTCACAGAACAAGAAGGGGAATTCTGATAGTGACGTATTGCTTTGTGTCTTCTCACAGAACCAGGAAGGGAACTCTGATAGTGACGTATTGTTTTGTGTCTTCTCACAGAACAAGGAAGGGAATTCTGATAGTGACGTACTGTCTTGTGTCTTCTCACAGAACAAGGAAGGGAACTCTGATAGTGACGTATTGTGTCTTTTCACACAATTACGAAGGGAATTTCGATAGTGGCCAGGAATGGAAGTCTGATAGTCACATAATGTGTCTTCTCACAGAAGAGAATTCCGATAGGGACATATTGTGTCTTCTCAACAACCAGGAAAGAAATTCTGATAGTGACATATCGTTTTGTGTCTTCTCACAGAACAAGAAAGGGGGTTCCAATAGTGAAATACTGTGTCATATCACACAACCAGGAAGGGGATTGTGATAGTGACATATTGTGTCTTCTAACACAACCAGGAAGAGAATTCTGATGGTAACATATTGTGTTTTCTCATACAGCCAGGAAGCGCACTCTGATAGGGTCATATCGTGTCTTCTCACAGAACTAGAAAGGGAATTCTGATAGGGACACGTTGTGTCTTCTCATACAACAAAGAAGGGAATTCTCATCGCGACATATCGTGTCTTCTTATAAAACCAGGAAGGGAATTCTGATAGTAACACATTGTTTTGTGTCTTCTCACAGAACGAGGAAGGGAATTCTGATAGTAACACATTGTTTTGTGTCTTCTCTCACAGAACGAGGAAGGAAATTCAGATAGGGACACATTGTGTCTTCCCACACAACCAAGAAGTCAATTCTGACAGTGACATACTGTGTCCTCCGACACAACCAGGAAGGGAATTCTGATAATGACACATTATGTCATCTCACACAGCCAGGAACAGAATTCTCCTAGTAGCACACCGTATTCTCTCACGGACCGATGAAGGGAATTCTGATGTATTACGTCGTGTCCTCTCACAAAACCAGGCCCAAATTTCTAAAAGTAACACATCGAAAACACCAGCCTTCCTGGGTGGCCATTTTTTTTTTTTAATACTTGGAATAGGACGGAGGTGCACAGTCTCCGAAAGAAGCCCCCGTATATCTAACTAACACCCCTACCATCCGTTTCAGGGGAGACAGGCGTGCGGTTCTCGGAAGAGTTTTTGGGTAAACAGCTTGTCTAATATCTTTCCCGTCCAGTCGCATCTCGTCTGCTGCCAGAGAATACCATTCAATGCTTCCATTCTTACCGCACACGTACGCAGCTACGCACGCACGCACGCACACACACACACACACCACACACACTCACACCATACCACACCACACACACACACACACACACACACACACCCACACCACACACCGCACCACACCACACCACACCACCATACCGCACCACACACACACACACACACACACACACACACACACACACACACACACATCACACCACACCACATACAAACACTCAAAGGGAGAGGGAGAGAGAGAGAGTGAGTGAGGTAGGAAGAGAGGGGGTGAGAGAGAGAGAGAGAGAGAGAGAGAGAGAGAGAGAGAGAGAGATGATGGGGGGGGGGGGGGAGTAAGTGGGGAAGGTGTACTGGTGTCAGAAGTGGTGAGCCGATCCCTTTCTCCAGCTGCGGGTAACGGGCCAACTGGTTCCCCGCCAGTCAGCAAGGGGGGGGGGGGGGGGGGGGGGGGGGGGGGGGGCGAACCACAGAAACGTAGACATCAGCTTGTTTACCATTGTCATGGAGTTCATCACGTGATAACACGAAATAAACACCTGTTTGTTTACCTCCACAAGTCTGCCACACCACGACACGGAACCCCAAACATCAGTGTGTAAACTTGGCTATCAATGAGTCATTATCGCTGAGTCATTATCTCTGAGTCATTATCTCCGATTCCACTGGGATACCCAACTCTGTCCATCCCCCTCCCGCCCCTCCCCCCCCCCCCCCCCCCCCCTCCTCCCTCCCTACCCCCTTTCTCCTCTCCTTTGGCAGGTTCCTTCTTCTTGCCGCAGCAAATAAGCAGACAGTAATGTAGAAGAAAGACGGAAACTGTGAATTAAACACAGCAAACGAAGAAAACTTAACAGAGAAAGAAGTGAACAAAAAAAACAAAAAAAAAAACAAAAAAGAAAAGAAAGAAAAAGGCAGCGAAGAAAAAGAAATAGAGAGGAATAAAAAGTAGATCAAAAACAGAAGGAAAGAAGAAGAAGAAAAGAAAGACAACGAAAGGAGGAAAAAGAATTAAAAAGAAAAAAGGGGGGGGGGGGGGGGGGGGGTTAAAAGGACTGAAAAGAAGAAAGATGGCTGAAAAAGAAAGAAGAAAGAAATACCGAAAGAAGAAAAAAAAACAGAAG
>JADBJO010000038.1:945000-957500 GCA_016801955.1 Conus betulinus | reverse complement strand
TCCTGAATGCTGTTAATCTTGCCTGAAGAAGACCAAAGAGGTCGAAACGCGTCGTTTTTTTTTCTTGTAATTTGCTTGTCTCTTTGACGGATTAATCAAAAGTTCTCAGTATTTTTTTTTCTTTTTTTTTTTTTTTTGTGCACTTTTTCATGCTATGGTCGTGCTATAAAACCTTCGCGCGTCTTCAATTAGATTGTCCAGACTGACAACATTTGGGAAAAAAAAAAAAAAAACAGCTGGAGATCAGATTAAAAACATGGTTGGTCTGTTTTGTTGAATAGAGAATGAGTACACTCTTTAATGGTGCTAGTCCATGTAGAATAGCTGGTGTATGTGGGTGCGTTTGACGTATGTGGTGTGTGTGTTTTGATGTGGTGTTGAGGTACATGTGGTGCATGTTTGTAGTACATATGGTGAATGTTGCGGTTCTATGTGGTGTGAGTACCTAGTTCAATGGTGCAGGCAGTAATATGACGCACCGAAAGCAATAACTTCCAAAACGTCAATATTTACAGTTAACAAGCACACTTCATACTACCTGTAACATCAAAATGCAAATTAAAAAAAAGAGAGGCTATTCCGCGGTTCTTGCACACTGAACCTTAAACCCGAGGGAGATGTATTTCGGTCTGTGCTGCACTCAATGGCCTGCAATTTACGGGGAGAGGGGGGGGGGGGTGTTAGGGGGGGGGGGAGGCAGTGGAGGGGGAAGAGGGGGAGGTGGTGGAGGGAGGTGGGAGGATTGGGGAGATGAGGAGGGGAGGTGGGAGCTTTGTGTTTGTGTTCTTTGGGCACCAGTTGTGTTGAGTGCTTGCAAATAGCTGGTTGAACCATCTTTCCGCTCAGTAAAAAAAAAAGAAAAAAAAAAAAAAAAAAAAAAAAAACCACCGTTCGGTGCATCATGAGTAGAGACTGATGACAGGCAGTGCACATTACGGCAACTTCCCCCTCCCCCCCCCCCCCCCCCCCCCCCCCCCTTCCTGCTGTGAACCCCTGGCGTTATTTCTACCTTGTTAAAGAAATACTCCAAACCAACACTGGAGCCAGTAACCCTCAGAGCTGGCTGAGGATACATTAAGCAAAAAAAAAATAATAATAAAAACCACAGTGAACCCAAGACATCTCACTAAAGGGGTAATGAGAGTTCACAGGCAGCACCTGATGCACAAAGCGCTTCAGATCAAAGCTGCATCCCACAGGGACAGAAATGTGCGCCATGACCATTCTGTCTGTCTTTCCAAAGATTTATGTCACTAAAACACGCCGACACTTGTCTTTGCTTGAAGCTGCTGCTCGTTGATATCCTCCAACAAATGTTGAGGGCTCTCCAATGTGACGTGTTGTTCCTGTTCCGATGCTTCACTCAACCTGTTCCACCAGACTTATTCCGAATCAGCATGGAGATGAGCCTGCTACTTTCCCCCCCCCCCCCCCCCCCCCCCCCCCCCACAACATACTCTCACTTCCCCGTTTCTATCCGCCCCTTTCTTCTTCCGCCCCCCCCCCCCCCCCCCCCCTCCTCAACGGCTTCCGCCTTCCCCACACCTCCGTTTCCTCTCCACACACATACACCAAACCCCCTACAGGCAGCAGTTGCCATCAATTATTTTTTTTATGGTTCCAGCATGGCGGACCACTTGATGGGGTCTGCGGTGCTAATAGGAATATAGAGAAGGGGGAGGGGGGGGGGGGTGCAGCGGGGGGAGGGGGGTGGAGACGGAGGAGGGGGTGGATTCTAGGACAGTCCTGAAATGAACTGACACATCGTTTAGTTATCTCTCTCTATTTCTTTGCCCGGAAGAGTATTAAGCAGATATTTTGTTAATATCAGTTTTTGTTAATAGTTGTCTCCTTTTCTCCAGACTTCTCCCCCTTCTGTCCCTCTCTGTCTGTCTGTCTGTCCGTCTGTCTGTCTGTCTGTGTCTGTCTGTGTGTCTCTCTCTCTGTCTCTCTCTGTCTCTCTTTGTCTCTGTCTGTCTGTCTGTGTCTGTCTGTCTGTCTCTCTCTCTCTGTCTGCTGCTGTCTGTCTGTCTGTCTGTCTCTCTCTCTCTCTCTCTCTCTCTCTCTCTCCTCTCTCTCTCTCTCTCTCTCTCTCTCTCTCTCTCTCTCTCTCGCTCGCTTCATACGACAAATTAACAAATTATTGTAGTTCACCAAGCCGAACGAACTTCCCATCTATAAATAACACTCTATGGAATTATCTGACGTTGGGTACAAAAAAATCAAATACATTTCACGGATTGGTCAACTGATTAATTGGTTGATGGAATGGCTGAATGATTGATGGATTATTTGAGTGGTTGATTTGATTGATTGATTGATTGATTGATTGATTACTGGTTTATTAACAATATAAACCAGAATTTGCATACCATTCTGAAGACACTAATTCTTAGAGAAGACACTGTCAGTCTGTGGGTTCTGTTTTCTATTTTAATACAGTTACAACCATAGCAATGGTGATCGCTCACCCGACTTTCTCGAATGTAATTTACCTGAGTTTTTTTTTTCCGATAAGAAAAACCCGAAAATTACCACGAAAAATCATACTTTGGTTTGTTCTCTCTCTCTCTCTCTCTCTCTCTCTCTCTCTCTCTCTCTCTCTCTCTCTCTCTCTCTCTCTCTCTCTCTGTCTGGTGTCTGTCTCCGTCTCCATCGCTGTCTGTCCGTCTGTCTGTCTGTCTGTCTGTCTGTCTGTCTCTCTCTCTCTCTCTCTCTCTCTCTCTCTCTCTCTCTCTCTCTCTCTCTCTCTCTCTAAGAAACAGTACTTTAACAACATGTCAACGCCTAATAAAGACACTCTTTCACGATGGAACACAATAAATGAAAACAACACACCGATCACATTGCAGATCACCAAACCACTATCAGTGGTCACCAAACTCTTTCCATAATCACTTCCTAAATCAAACCGAGTCCATTTCAAAATCGGATAAAAAGCACACGCCGCGTGAAACTGCATAGCCCTCTATTCTCTCCGAACGTTCTGAAAACAGCAGGCTAAAAAACGGATCATTCACTAAAAAAAAAAAAAAAAAAAAAAAAAAAAAAAAACTTGCTCTCCATATAGTCGGCAGTCTCATTACCAGCCTCCAGAACAAAAAAAAAAAATCTATGGGACCCGAAAAAAATAACACACTTGCCTTGTAAAAACGTGCACTCCTCAATGTAGCTGAAGCCCCAACATTTAATACAACATGTGTATAGAACACAGTCTAAGTCCCTCCTGCTCTTAAATCGGCAAAGATTATCCCAGTGCCCATGTCTTAAGACTTCTCAGACTTGAACAATTTTAGACCGATTTCTCTCTTCTCTGTGGTATCAAAGCCACTTGAAAAAAAAAAAAAAACATGTCCACTAACATCTCATGCAGTAGCTTGAGAGCAATAAACTTCTCTCCTTTCAATCGGTGGTTTTTCGCCATCAGCATTCTTGTCAAACTGCCTCAGTCCGTCTCTGCGATCTGTGGTTATCTTCAATGCATCATAGCAAAATAACAGGTGCTGTCTTTCTTGACAGCACCTGCTCAGGTTTTTGATGTCGTGAACATAAACTACTACTTAAAATTAACTTTATTTTTCCAAGACCAGAACAGAGTATCATTCTTTGAATCCTATCTGACCAACAGAACACAGTTTGTCTGTTTAAATAGCAGCTTCTCGTCAATATACGCTACAAAATCTGGGGTGCCCCAAGGTTCTGTCCTATGCTGCTTCTATTTTGTTTCTTCTTTAATGATCTCCCATTATCAATTTCACACCCATGTGTCTTGTGTGACCTTTTTGCTGATGACACTTCCCTTCCTTCCAACGCAGCGGACTTACCAACAGTCCAAAACGCTCTACAAACAAGGTTTTAAAACGATGCCTGGGAGTGGTGTAATTATAATTCCATGATAGTTATTCCTAAGAAGACAACAAGCATGGGCAATCACTTCTGGACAGAAACACCAAAAAGAAACTCTAAGTCTCGGTCTGACTTTAGATGGCCACGCCATAAAACAAGTGCTTAAGCTCTAAGTCATAGGAGAAATGTTGGACAAGGAACTGAAGCAGCATTCCCACATTGAGTCTGCTGTTAACAAGCTGGACCGCAGTCTCTTCATGCTTAAACAGCTGAAGCCTTGCATAGAAACACAAGCTTGAAAAATATTTTTCCAGGCAAAATCTGTGGCATGGAACTGTACAGCAAAGAGCCACCACAGAAAACTGCATTCAATGTATAGAAGAGCAGCAAAACCAGATTCTCCAGATCACACTTAGAAAGTAGGCTAAATTAAACATACTGTCACTACGAACATTCGACTGGGGTACAAAACCAGAATTGGGAGGAAGGCACAAGTCTCAGGAGCGCATCCTCTCTCACATGCTCCATCAAGGGGTCGGGGGATACCCTCGTACGTCTACTCTCTCTCTCCATCTACCTCACATCTCTGTCTCTCTCTCTCATACTCTCGGGGGGGCAGTCTCTCCCGTCGGTCTCGGGGGTCGGGGCACGCTGCTCTCTCGCGTCATGCGGGCTCCAAGGGGGGGGATCAAGCAATCAAGTCAAGTCGAAAAAAGCTCGCTGGGCACAGCGGGGGGGGTCCTCAGGGGGTCAATCGGCGAAGAGAGGTGGGGGGGGGTCGCGCTCGGGGATAAATCTCTCTCCTCTCTCTCTCTCTCTTCTAAGAAACAGTACTTTAAAAACATGGCAAACGCCTAATAACGACACGCTTGCACGATGGACACACAATAAAATGACACACAAGGAAAAGAGGGGAAGGGGCCGATCGAGCATTGTGCAGGATCACCACGAGAGGGCCACGGTAACAAGTGGGTCAACCAAAATATTGTCCATAATCACCTGGTACCCTAGAAATCAAACCGTAGTCCATTTCGAAACTGCGTTATGAAAGAAGCACCGCCGTGCGTGAGCACTGATAGGCCTTCTATATCTCTACGAACGTTCTGAAAACACGACAGGCTTAAAAAAAGGATCATTCACTAAAAAAAAAAAAAACAAAAAAAAAAAAAAAAAAAACAAAAAAAATTGCTCTCCATATAGTCGAAGTTCCATACCCAGCCTCCAGAACAAAAAAAAAAAACTAGGGGACCGAAAAAAATAAACACTTGCCGTTGTAAAACCGTGCACTCCTCCATGGTAGGGGGTTTAAGCCCCAACAATTAAATACAAACATGTGTAAGTAGTAGAACAAGTCCAAGTCCCTCCTGACTCTTAAATCGCAAAGATTATTCACAGTGCCCATGTCTTTAAGACTCTACAGACTTGAACAATTTAGACCGATTTCTCTCGTCTCTGTGGTATCAAAGCACTTGAAAAAAAAAAAAAAACATGTCCATCTAACACCCTCATGGCAGTAGCTTGAGAGCAAATACAACTCTCTTCCTTTCAATGCGGGTTTCGCCATCAGCATTGGCTTGTCAAACTGCCTCAGTCCGTCCTCGGTGCGATCTGTGGGTTATCTTCAAATGCAATTCATAGCAAAATAACAGGTGCTGCCCCCCCATTTCTTGGACAGGCACCTGCTGCCCCCCCGGTTTTTGTGACAGCACTGTCGTTTGATGTCAGAAAAACACTATAACTTAAAATTAACTTTATTTTTCCAGAGACCAGAACAGAGTATCATTCTTGTTGAATCCTATCTGACCCAAAACGAACACAGTTTTGTCTGTTTAAATAGCAGCTTACCTCGTCAATATACGCTACAAAATATGGGGTGCCCCAAGGTTCTGTCACTATGCGGCTTCTATTTTGTTTCTGTCTTAATGATCTCCCATTATGCAATTTCACACCCATTGTGTCTTGTGTGACCTTTTTGCTGATGACACTCCCTTCCTTCCAACGCAGATCGGACTTAACAACAGTCCAAAACGCTCTACAACAAGGTTTAAACGATGCCTGGGAGTGGTTTTGTAATTAAATTCCATGATAGTATTCCTAAGAAGACAACAAGCAGGGCAATCACTTCTGGACAGAACACACAAAAAGAAAACTCTAAGTCTCGGTCTGACTTTAGATGGCCACGCCATAAAACAAGTGCTTAAGCTCTAAGTCATAGGAGAAATGTTGGACAAGGAACTGAAGCAGCATTCCCACATTGAGTCTGCTGTTAACAAGCTGGACCCGCAGTCTCTTCATGCTAAACAGCTGAAGCTTGCATAGAAACACAAGCTTGAAAAAATATTTTTCCAGGCCAAAATCTGTGGGCATGGAACTGTACAACAAAGAGCCACCACAGAAAACTGCATTCAATGTATAGAAGAGCAGCAAAAATAATTCCAACCAGATTCTTCCAGATCACACTTAGAAAGTAGGCTAAATTAAACATTACTGTCACTACGAACATAACTAGATTTCAAAACAAAGCTGCACTTGTAAAAAGGACCGCGATTATCTGGCCCCACAATACCTTAGAGATTTACCAAACTCGTGCCTCGAGTCGACGGGTTTTTCTTACAATTACGAAATTTCCATGTACTCGGATCGACATGTTCAAAACTAAGGAAATCTTAAATGAAGCCGAGGACAGGGGAATGTTTCTTTGTTCTGTATGCTCAGTGCTGTCATATCTGCTAGATGATTTGGTCGTAGTCGTAAGCAGCATTCGTTTGGAGTTAGGGGCATGCATTTATTTTCATCATGGGTGCAAGAGGTTACCCTACTTCTTTGCTATTTAATGTTCAAAAATAGTTTTGCAATTTTACGCGCCTCCGTTTGGAACTCTCTTCCTCCAAACCTAAAATTGCGCCCGTTCGCTCCACACTCTTCAGAAAAGATCCTCAAAAACATTTTACAGACTCTTTGGTGCAGACTACACTGTCCCCATAGAAGTACTTTGCAGCAATCGCTTAAATCGGTCAGCAATTACATATAGGTACATTGGTACCGTTCTTGTGATGTCAATAAATGTTCCACTCATTCTCCGTACTCAGAGAGGAAAATTGCATCTCTTAGAATACTGTACTTTGTTTCTTGCCAATGCCATTACCATCATCATCCTCATTCTGGTCGCTAACTTCCACCAACGATCACAATCATTCAGTAAACCATTGTCATATAATCACCGTTTCTCTAACCAACGTACAGAGGTATGCGTGTGAGTGCGTGCGTGCGTGCGTGGCGTGCGTGCGTGCGTGTGTGGCAAAGGATGGGCTTTTCTGTCTCGTTTTTTTGTTTGTTTGCTTGTTTAGATTTGTTTGCTTTTGTTCCCTTCCATTCCCCACCGACGCCCTACACAATACACCCATCCCCCATTCTCCTCTGTCTCCTCCTCTGTTATTGTTATCTCTGCATTAATACCTTTATGATGCGTATACAAGCACGCTTTTGTGAAGCCTTTGCATATACAAATGCGTTGTATATATGAATCATGTGCTCCATAATCCCGTGTGCCACTTAATTTTTTTTTTTTCTCATCATTTTTTTTTTTTTTTTTTTTTTTCATTTTTCGCTTAGCAAGGACAGATTGGGAAAATAGGCTCTGCCTAAAATCTCAATCATTGGTCGGCTAACGTTTTCCGAGTTTCTGAGTTCTGAGTTCTCTCTCTCTACTCCTCCATCTCTCTCTCTCTCTCTCTCTCTCTCTCTCTCTCTCCTCTCTCTCTCTCGTCTCTCTCTCTCTCTCCCTCTCCCTCTCTCTCTCTGCAAGGGGAATGCGGATGGGTGTATGGAATGTGTGTGGTGTGTGTGTGTGTGTGTGTGTGTGTGTGTGTGTGTGTGTGCGTGTGCGCGCGCGCGCGAGCGCGCGCGCGGTGTATGAGTCTGTGTGCGTGTGCGTGCGTGCGTGCGTGAGTGCGTGCGTGCGTGCGTGCGTGCGTGCGTGCGTGCGTGCGTGCGTGCGTGCGTGCGTGCGTGCGTGCGGCGTGCGTGCGTGTGTGTGGTGTGGTGTGTGTGTGTGTTTGTGTATGTGTTGTGCGTGTGTGTGTGTTTGTGTGTGTGCGTGTGTGTGTGTGTGTGTGTGTGTGTGTGTGTGGTGTGTGTGTGTGCGTGTTGTGTGTGTGTGTGCGTGTGCGCGCGCGGTGTATGAGTTTGTGTGCGTGTGCGTGCGTGCGTGCGTGCGTGCGTGCGTGCGTGCGTGTGTGTTTATGTGTGTGTGTGTGTGTGTGTGTGTGTGTGTGTGTGCGTGCGTGCGTGCGTGGTGGTGTGTGTGTGTGTGGTGTGTGTGTGTGGTGTGTGTGTGTGTGTGTGTGTGAAGTCAAGTCAAGTCAAATTATCTTTATTGAGGGTTAAAGAATAAGCTTTACAGCTTTTTTTTTCATCCTGCCCTGTCCTCCCCTGTGTGTGTGTGTGTGTGTGTGTGTGTGTGTGTGTGTGTGGTGTGCGCGCGCGCGTGCGTGTGTGCGTGTGTGTGGTGTGTGTGTTGGAGGGACGGGATATGGGGAAGGAGGGGGGAGGGGAATGAAGGATCGTGAGTGGATGCAGGCATTAGTCTGTGTGATTGTATGAATAAAGATAAACGTAGACATATGAATGACTAGCAGCACACAAGCGTAAGATTCAGTGTTAAAGACAGCTTCTTTTTGTGACCCCTCCCCCCCCCCCCCACCTCTCCTCTCTCTCTCTCTCTCTCTCTCGCTCTCGCTCTCTCTTTCTGTCTGTCTAACCTAATTCGGATCCCATAAACGAGTTCCAGACAATGCCTCTTTTCTCTGTCCATTCATGCGGCGGTTTGGGAAAGGAAGAAAGAAAGGAAAGATGGCGCCGTGTCATGCTGACGGCCCGAGGCTCCCGTCTGTGTGAACCCTCCGCTCGGCACGTACAACACTGGGGGTGTCGTCACTCTGACGTCAATGAATGGGGGTTTTGTCGATGCCCGCTATTACACTGACGTTGCAGCTATCCTCTGCTTGTAGCGATCCTCTGCTCGTACAACATGGGAAGTGACGTCACTGTGACGTCAGAAGTGACGTCACCGTGACGTCAATGGGTGGGGGGGGGGGGGGCGGGTTGTCCCGACCCTCTGTGATCAAGCTTTGTAGTCGCCATCTGCTTGTTTTGTTGTGGGAAGAGGGTTTATCTGATCAGGCCTTGACAGCGAGCTGTTTGTGATATTTCTGCCGGTCAAAAGACACTATTGTATGTTGAGAGAGAGAGAGAGAGAGAGAGAGAGAGAGAGAGAGAGAGAGAGAGAGAGAGAGAGAGAGAGAGAGAGAGAGTCTTTTCCTTTCGCTGTTAAAGTCGTTTTCGTTCTGTTTTGTTTGACCTTCATCGGCTGTTCGTCCCCTGAACGTTTACGTGTCATATGTCGTGGACCTTTCGTGACCCACACTTTCTGTTTGGTAAGCAAGCCTCGCCGTACATCCTGGGTCTCACGGGACCCATATATTTTTTTCCCCTGTATGAATGAAAAGTCTGCGGTGGGGTTATTTTATTTTATTTATTTATTTATTTTGGGGAGAGGGGGGTTTTTTTGTTTTTGTTTACTCGTTTCTTTCGTGACCATTTTTTTTTTTTTTTTTTTTTTTTTTTTTTGGGGGGGGGGGGGTGTGGGGTGTTACAGATGGACGGCCATGCTTTACTGACAAAGTCATAACATGTGGGAGATAACTTCAACATGGACTCAGTAATCCCGTGAAAATCATGAGTTAGCTCATCTAATATCTACCACATGCGGCTAAGATTGAAGAAAAACTTTGTTGACAATTAAGCGCGGAACGGTAAACGACTTGACACCGTAATGTTGCTTGCGAATTGTGTCATTAACTTCTGCCAGTTTCTCTCGGTCAGATTCAGGACAAACAAAGCACCAGCCACTTGAGGCCCACCGGCCACATACAAGTGGAAGACTGACGTATCGAAAGCCCAGCGGTAGGCTATTGTTCACCGGATTCCGGTGTTTGTACTGAAACCACGCGTGCTGACTAAACTGGAGTGACTGACAACTTACCTTTACAGGGTGCTCGCCCCTGGGACCATTAATATACGAGCCTACAAATGGTTGAGAGTTCAACTCTCTGTATCTAAGTCTTTACTGCTTTCGTACCCCCCCCCCCCCCTCTCTCTCTCTCTCTCTCTCTCTCTCTCTCTCTCTCTCTCTCTCCGTTTCACTGGACTGTCTCTCACTCTCTCTCTCCTTTTAGCTAGTCTGCTGTTTTCCACCAAAGTGACAAGCATTCTCTTTTTTCCCCCAAGAGTACAAATCACGATTTCTCAAGAAAAAAAAAAAAAACGATCACTGAGGATCAAGCACCTTGCAAACGTGAGTTTTGCCACCATTGCAGTTAAAGTTCATCTATTTAAAAAAAAAAAAACATATCAAGTAAACTGCAGAGCAGGTCTGTCAGTTTAAAGAGCACACAAAGGGAAAAAAATTTAATTTTTTCCCAGGGTGCATGACACAGACCAAGGCTTGTCTGCCACCAGCTTACGTTACTTAAAGAAAATCATTCAGTGGATATTATGATGAACGTGGATCAAGGGATGTGTCAAGGCTTAGTGGAAAATGAATAACAAAACATCCAGCATCTACTGCTCCACATCAAACATCAGCTCCCAGCTTCTACATTCAGACACAGAACTGAATGTCCACGCTTGCTATTCAGAAGATATTGATATATCATCATGTGAACGGTTGAATGCTAATACTCGAAACAACACACGACACATCTCTCTCTCTCTCTCTCTCCTTCTCTCTCTCTCACTCTCTCTCTCTCTCTCTCTCTCTCTCTCTCTCTCTCTCTCATTGCATAAATTCAGCTTACACAGATTGAAAAAAAAGGCTCTTCCTCAGATAGAAAGAATAGGCTCTTCCTAAAAATCTCAATCCTTGGTAAAATAAAAGTTTTCTGAGCCTCTCTCTCTCTCTCTCTCTCTCTCTCTCTCTCTCCTCTCCTCTCTCTCTCTCTCTCTCATTGCATAATTCAGTTTAACACAGATTGAAAAAAAAAATAGGCTCTTCCTCAGATAGAAGAAAGAATAGGCTCTTCCTAAAATCTCAATCCTTGGTTTTTAAAAATAAAAGTTTTTCTGAGTCCTCTTCTCTCTCTCTCTCTCTCTTCTCTCTCTCTCTCTCTCTCTCTCTCTTAAAAATCTCTCTCTGCATAATTCAGCTTAGCAAGGACATATTTGGAAGAATAGGCTTTTCCTAAAAATCTCAATCCTTGGTCGAAATAGAAGAGTTTTCTGAGTTATCTCTCTCTCTCTCTCTCTCTCTCTCTCTCTCTCTCTCTCTCTCTCTCTCTCAAATCTCATTGCATAATTCAGCTTAAAAAGGGACAGACTGAAGAATAGGCTCTGTCTAAAAATCTCAATCCTTGGTCGAATAGAAGTTTTTTTTTCTCTCTATCTCTCTCTCTCTCTCTCTCTCTCTCTCTCTCTCTCTCTCTCTCGCTCTCTCTCTCTATATGCATGATTCAGCTTAGCAAGGACAGATTGGAAGAATAGGCTCTGCCTAAAAAAATCTCAATCCTTGATCTAATAAAAGCTCTCTCTCTCTCTCTCTCTCTCTCTCTCTCTCTCTCTCTCTCTCTCTCTCTCTCTCTATCTCTGTGCATACAAGCGGCGCAACAGGGCATCAATCGATCACTGAAGTCAAGAAAAAAGCCCCGAAGAGGCGCCGCCTACTCACAGTGGCAGGTGACCCTTCCTCTCCTCCAGTCGGTCCGCCACGTTTCCTCCCCCGACACTTGCAGTGGTGGTGAGCCATGGCACAGTGCTGGCCGCCATTGAACCCAGCCTTCAACTCACGTCGGTGTTCCAGGGGCCACCACTGGCATCATTTGATAGGGAGTGTGGGGGGAGTTATTTCTCTTGTTTCCACCTCTGCAGCCTCATTTATCTGCCAGCCAACGTCAAGCTCTCAACACTAAACACCAGTTCCCTAGTTCCGTCGATGCATCATCCAGGGCGCGGGGGGGAGGGGGGGAGGGATGCGGGGGGGGGGGGAGGACGGAGGGGGGGGAGGGAGAGACGGGGAAGTGAAAGAGACAGGGGAATAAAATGGGTGGGTTGGGTTTAGAAAAAGGAGAGGGGTTGTGTGGTGGGAGAGAGGAGTGGGAGGAACGGTGGTGGTGGTGGTGGTGGTGGTGGTGGTGTGTGTGTGTGTGTGCGTGGGGGGGGGGGGGGGGGTTGTCTACGAAAACACCACAGTAGTGAGTCTGGTGAGGAATGAAGGCTGGAAGGAAGAAGATTCCTCAGGAAGCCTCTCTGTGATGACGAGATGAGACATCAGGGAGGTAATGCAAGAAAACAGGTCATACAGATAGTACGTGTGTGTCGGGTTGGGGGTGGGTGGAAGGGGGAGGGGGGGGGGGGGAGGAAGAAAAGAGAAGTGGGAAGAAGTAGGGGTGCCGTGTGGTGTGTGTGTGTGTGGTGTGTGTGGTGTGTGTGTGTGTGGGTGTGTGTGTGTGTGTGTGTGTGAGCATGGAGGAAGGATGTAGATGGCGATGGGGAAGGGGGGGAGGGGGGGGGAACAATGTGTGAGATGTGTGTGAGGAAATTATAAACAAAACAAAAATCGGTGTTTATGGACCGCTATCATCTGCATTCCTCGGTAAAAG
>JADBJO010000038.1:927500-940000 GCA_016801955.1 Conus betulinus | reverse complement strand
TTTTGGTATGACGTTGCGAAGCATAAAAAAAAACAAAAAACTTTGCAATATGTATACTTCAAAGAATGCTAATGACTTTCTTGCTGAACATAGCGTTTATAATATCAATGTTACAAGGAACAGAAAAGTAATCTTTATAAAAGAGTGGGTGAATTCAAATATGAATCAAATTAAAGACTTCGTACATGACAAAGCCGGGTTTTTAAGCATTTGAAGAATTTAATGAAAAATATACTTTAATGAAAAACACTACTTTTTTACTACATGAAGGTTGTTATTCAGGCCATAAAACAATACCATTTAAAAACAGGTTACACTCTTACCTCCTGTGAGAGTATAATAGACAGCGGTGTGTGACGTTGTATTCGGAACGGTAACCAGACAGTAAAGTCAGTAGGGAATACGACCTTGCCAGCACCAGTTCTTAGATGGAATAACAGTTTTCCTGGACTGAACTAGAAAAGTATTTTCTACACGTGTTACATTTCTACCACCGATGTTCAGCTTAGATGGTTCAACTTTAGATTGCAGCACACGATTCCTCTAGCTGGAAAATATCTATCAATGTTCAGTCTAACAGACTCCATCTTGTGTACTTTTGCACACAGGGGGTGGAAACCATTACGCATCTCTTTTGGCACTGTCCCCTAGTTAATAGTTTTTGGAAAGAGCTGTTGATGCTAATAAGGGTTTTAAAAAGAGTACAAAGTGTGAAAATCTTGTTTTTGAAGAGAATTTAATTATGTTTGGGGAGGCCAGGGTGTTGTAACAACGTTATCGATTTAATTCAGACTTTTGGCCATACTTTATACACACAGATGTTCGTATGTGTGTAGCATGCATGTATGTATGTATATACGCATATATGTATGCATGTACGTATGTATGTATGTATGTATGTGTCTATGTATGTATGTATGCATGTTACATGCATGCATGTATGTGTGTTTGTATGTTGGGAGGAGGGGATATGTATGTGTGAATGTTGTATGTATCTGTGTATGTACATCCACCATCACCACCATCATCACCAATAGTAACAGTAATGATGATGACGATGATGATGATGATGATGATGATGATGATAATAACATGATAATAATAATAATGATGGTAATAATGATGATGATAATAATAATAATAATAATAATAATGATAATAATAACGATGATGATAATAATGATAATAATAATGATAATAACTATAATGATGATGATGATAATGGATACTTAAACAGCACGCTATCTAGAAAACTGCTCTGTGTGGTTTATGTTAGGCTGGTCTCAAAACTTAGCGGATGAGAAGAAGCGTGCATGGACTAGTCCGCACGCAGTGACACCTCCTCGATAAAAACAGAAACTGAAACTGAAATCTTAGGCTAACTGAGGGGGCAAAAAAGCTTTGGATGTGTCCACCCGGGCCCCTGTCCCATGAAAAAGGCGCGGAGTAACTCTCAATGAACGCTGGCTCTAACAGATGAGTTCATTAGCAGAGCAATAGATACAGGAATGAAGTGTCATGATGTAGAACGAAAAGCGTTCATTTCCTGAGAGACATCTCTCTCTCTCTCTCTCTCTCTCTCTCTCTCTCTCTCTCTCTCTCTCTCTCTCTCTCTCTCTCTCTGCCGTCAGTTTTTTTTTTAATTTGTCCTGAGATTGTAAAATTAGAGTTGTAAGTACGAGCGGTATGCTGCTTATTTTCATGACTACTTTCTTGTTTACTTATGTATTATTTTGATAAATGTATCAAATAAAATTGTCTTTTTTTTAATTCTGCGACACAAGACAAAAAGGAAGCCTATTAAACAAACAATGCTTCAACATAGAACTAAGTAGATGCCTTGACTGTGGTGAGTGGTTTCAACCCTGATGTCCATCAACGTGTCGGAGAGATCCTGCATGACGTCAGAGACAACAGACAACGGGCTGTGCCCCTAGACTGCTTCACCTGTGAGACAAGCCTGTGACAAAAACTTACCAGCCCGTTTCGCAACCGCCGCTCAGCTCTTCTACAGAGAAGAAAACACACATGTGAGAACATGAACACAACTTTGCCGTAGCCGCAGGGTCTGTTCAACGTGCACGTGGGAGGCTGTGATTGCAGTCATCTTCTCTTGTGGATAGAAATGAAGCAGCGGGGCATAAACCAAAAACGAATAGAAAAAGAAGAATGAATACATACAAAGATAAATAAATACACAACATCAAGCACGGTAATGCCAGGACTGTTTGGCAGTCGCAGAACGAACACTTCAAAAGCATCTTACAGCAATCTTACTTCATTGCCAGACAGGAGACTCTTAGCCCATTTGGCGTGAACCTCCAGAAATTGCCTGTCTACCACTCCTGAAGTATATATCACGCGCGCACACATAGGCATGCGCGCGAGCGCGCGTGCACACACACATGCACACGCGCGCGCGTGCGCGAGCTCGCACGCACGCACGCACGCACGCACGCACACACACACACACACACACACACACACACACACACCACACACACACACACGCACACACACACACTCACTCACTCACTCAGAGCGCTCGCCATTTTCCATGGCAACATCACATACCTGCCATCACAATGTCCCCCGTCTTCTCTAACCTTCATAATTCACATACACTGACCTACTCCCAGCTCCATCGTTCGCCCTTTTATTCTCATCCTGCCCCCACCCCCCAATTTTTTCTCTCTGCAGCACTTTCCCCTCAGCCTTCCTCCCTCAGTCCGGTCTTACATCTCTTCATCTGGCTTTATTTTCAAACTCTGATAATCTATCAATTAACGTGGTTACTTAGTTAATCAGTTGATCATTCATTGCGTTCCACGTCATCCAACTTCTTTGTTGCAGCATTGGAGTGTTTTATTTACTGATGGACAATTTCCCCATTGTTTTACCGTTATTATCATTTTGTTATAGTTGTATTACCGTTCCTTAACCCCCCCCTCTCTCTCTCTCTCTCTCCTCTCTCTCTCTCTCTCTCTCTCTCTCTCTCTCTCTCTCTCTCTCCCCCCCCCCCCCCCCCCCCCCCCCCCTCTCATTCTTCCCCCACTTTCAAAAATCATTTTATGTCTACCATTATCATTTCTGCTCAACTGTCTTCACAGTTTCATTTTACACCTTTCCACTTAAATTTCATTGACTGATTTTCTCTCTAATCTTTTATCTTGGAGAGTGATTTATCAAATTTCCTTAGTTTATACTTCATTTTCAGATTTACCCATGCTGTCATCCCACCTCATTCCCAAATCTCACCTGGGGTCTTTTGCCCTCTGATTCTCCTTTTGATTAACTCCATCCTACCTCTGCCCCCCCCCCCCCCCCCCCCCCCCCCCCCCCCCCCTCTCCTTTTCTGTATTCAATGCAGTCTTTTTTATACCCACACTTTATCTCAGCGAGACTCGACGGCAAATATCTACCACAGAACTAAAATCAACAAATATTATTTTTTACAACTCACTATCAAAACAAATTTTCTGTCGGAAGCTCCAACTTTGACAGACGTCCGCTTGTGTTTCTTGCAGATTAGCGTTTAACAGAAAAAAGGCCCATGAACTGATCCCTGTAGCACTCCATGCAACCGTGTTAATGGCTGGAAGCGACTGTTTGAGACAGACAGTTTCTGTTCTGTCAGTTAGAAGGGAGCAAAGAAGTGAAAACACTGACTCTCCTGTGGCGAAAGCGTGTTTTACACCATGGATAAGTACATCATGGTCTGTCGCATCAAAGGCAGCAGTGAAAATCAAGCAAAGTAAGGACAAGCTTTTTTTTTTCTTTCCTTCTTTTTTTTTTTTTTTCTTTTTTTTTTCTTGTTTGTTTGTTTTTGTTTTTTTTGACTCCTCATTCGAATCTACAGTAGACAGGTCATTCAGAATATGAAGAAGAGCATCAAATTTTGTAGTTAAACGATAGTCTATGTATGCAGACTGTAAGGTGGGTTCTGAGTGAGGTAGTTAAAGTAAATAGCTGAGACGTTTTCTTCCGGGTAGTCTGGACACGGAATACGAGTTACAGACTGATATATACTTTTAAAGATCATCCAGATCAAGCATGTGTGTGTGTGTGTGTGTGTGTGTGTGTGTGTGTGTGTGTGTGTGTGTGTGTGTGTGTGTGTGTGCGCGTGTGTGTATGTGTGTGTGTGTGTGTGTGTGTGTGCATGTATGCGTGTGTGTATATGTGTGTGCGTGTGTGTGTAAATGTGTGTGTGTGTGTGTGTGTGCAAGAGAGAGAGAGCGAGAGAGAGAGAGAGAGAGAGAGAGAGAGAGAGAGAGAGAGGCGATATAAGGGTGTTTTGTGTGTGTGTGCGTGTGTGTGTGATGTTTTTTTTTTTCTTTATCTCAGAATAGATGGGGTAAAAAAAAACTTTGCTTCGAGACAATCAGAAAGATTCCAAACGACATGGAAGAATTAGTAACACGTGTGAGCGGGGTCGAGCATGATCTTATCTGCACAATGGAAGTGAGCAGACGTGAGAACGAATTTTTACTGGCGTGTTTGTTTTTGTTTTTTGGGAACCACTCGTCGCAAACATCGCGGACTTGAAACTAACATCACCAAGCATAACAGCTTTCCCTCCTCCACACACAGGCCCGCTAGGTGAGAGAGTGCTGTCACCAGGGACGATAACCCACACCGCAGCACCCTGTTTTCCGCCATGCTAACGGCTCTTGCAGACCCGGTGTGGTGCGGAGATCACTGACACGCCGATCCTATCACAGCCCTGGGGGATGGGTGAACAGCCGCTACAAGCAAATACACAGCAGGTGTCTGTGAGCGGGAAAAACCCCTCGTACTCTGACCCCCGGGGAAGAACAACAAGAGGCATGCTGCAGAATGGTATTCCACTGACTGCCCATATGAAGCATCAATGAACAATTACCTGCAAAAATATTGTCATAAGCTGATTTCAGTATGTTCCCTTCCACCTTTCTCCCCCATGCCCCTACCCGCATACATTCCTTTATCGTTCCAGACGTGGATCGAGGTGAATGCACCTGTACCAAGAATTGTATGGATTCGGCAGCATGAAAACACTCCTCTTGGGGAAACAGGAACCAGAACTGAACTTGAAGGACATCGATGAAAGGGGAAAGAAAACAAGAGAGAGACAGAAAGAGACACAGAGAAAGAGACAAAGCGAGAGAGAGATGGACCCAAAATTAGCATCATTATGTTATACCTAATCTAAAAAAAAAATTTTTCTGAAACTATAATAATTCGACTTTTTTTTTGTTCCATTGTGATTCCTGGCTCCAGATTTTTGCCTTATCAAATTAAAAAAAAGGAAATAAAGGAAAAGAAAATAAAAGAAAGAAAAAGAGCATATGGCCCTGATTTTCCATGCAATGTATTGTTGACAAATCTCGTAAAGCAGATTGATACCCAGTGGATTCTGAAATCACTGCATTATAATCATGTTGCATTAGCCATTAATCGTTACTGTTTCAGTCAGAATCTTACATCTGACCAACAACTTCTCACAGACTGCCTGATAACCAGTACTCGAAAGACTGGCAGGAACCGATACAAGACAAGCTGGAAACTTCAAACTGTTCCCCCTACCACCACCACCTCACTGGAAATCCCCTCACAGTTACGGTACCGCCGGAAGTGACGAGAGCGACGAGTCAGAGTGTGGCTTGTCGCCTGTTGGTCTCTTATGCTAACAGCTGACCATAAACTAACAGCAATGCACAGTCCCTTGAGGATGCAGTCCACACGTGTTGTCCGTCGCAGAATCAGTTCCAGCTAGCGCGCGCCCTTAAGCAAAATGCCCACGCATGTGGGCTTTTTCTTATAGTTTCTCTTTCACAGTGACCATAGTGACGGGCCAGGGTTACTCCCAGGGATAGCGCGGGCAGACGCAGTGACCCATGTCTCACTGAACACGCGAAAAACAGAAACTATGCTATGCATTCATTCGTCGGTTGGGGGATGGTGCATTACTATGTTTCATTACAGAAATCGTATTTTTCTTTTAAAATGTCCTTTCTTTGTGGATTCTGTACTCAGTGCATTAATTACAATACACATATTTGTGATTAATCACTAAAAAGTGCCGAAAATAAAGGCAAAATGCTTTCTGTATGACTGCTGTCAAGATACAGTGCTGCTGGGAACGTACGGGGCCCACAGGCGTCCATGAAGGAAGGGGACGCCATGATCTTCTTCCCGCACGACCAGCACGCACGCACGCACGCCCGCTGTCTGTCCACTAGGGCTACCCGCTTTGTTTTTTCTGTGACCTGCTCTACAAACAGCCCACCTTCCATCTCTCAACTCCTGAGACTGGTAAAACCCTCCACCCGTGCGGGTGAAGACGGCCAGGTGAGCCTGGATCAAAGCCAGACCAACAGCAGCAGGCAGGAAGCGAGGAAGTGGAGACAGACAGGTGGCAGAAAGGGAAACAGGAGAGGATGGGAACTGTTCGCAGAGAACTCTCCTTGTCCCAACACCCCCAAGTCCGCTCAGGTTCTCAGGACATTTCGTGCTCAACACCACATCCAGAGATTGTGGTGTCTGGGGGTTGTTTGGAAATCCCTGCTTTAAAACCACGTGGGTGGTTTGATGCTTAAAAAGATGCCATGTGATTCGTCCTGATTCACATAGACGTTTCATACGTTCATCTTTGTGAACAAAAATAAAAGAAATTAATCAGAGTAAAGAATGTCTGAGTTGTTAAGACCATGAGCTTCGAGTTCACGTCAGTGGCAGAGAGAGAGAGAGAGAGAGAGAGAGAGAGGGGGGGGGGCTGGGGAGATAGAGACAGAGACAGAGACAGAGACAGACAGACAGACAGACAGAGACAGAGACAGAGACAGATAGAGACAAATAGAGAGACAGAAAGACTTTGCCAGTGGTAAAGGAAAAGTAAACAAGCAGACAAACAAACGTAAACAAAACGTAGTTACAGACAAAAACAACGCCTCCCTACATTTTACTCATACCACCTCTTTTTCTCCGCCCCTTCCCTTCTTCTTCTTTTACTTCTTCTTCTCTCTCTCTCTCTCTCTCTCTCTCTCTCTCTCTCTCTTCTCTCTCTCTCTCTCTCTCTCTCTCTCTCTCTCTCTCTCTCTCTCTCTCTCTCTCTCTCTCTCTCTCTCTCTCTCTCTCAGTGGCGGTGGCTCCTCCGTTTCAGACCACACACTCAAGCCCTCTAACTCACGAGTTTACCACCTGTAAAGACTGTAAGCCCCCGCCTGTCGTCCTCCGCCCCTTCTGTCGTTCCTCACTGATTCTAATCCTTGGTAAATAATCCTTAAAAAAATGACGACCCTTCCCATTGAGGGGCTTATAATAGAACACTGGAATGATTGGAAAGTTTGGGTGTAGAGAGATGACGGGTGTGAGTTGGTGGTGTCTATTTCTTCAGTGTGAAAAGCCTCTCATCCATCTAGCAGTAAAAAGCAGATTTGATTCACTTCAGGCGAGATAAAGTCGGCTGTAGAAAAGTGATGGACCGTCTTCTCCGTAATACCATACCTTAGTCACGGCAAACCATCAACAAGTCACTGTGCAAATTTTAAAAGGAACTTAAAGCAACTCCTGCGGTTAACATGGACAAACAAATTACAAGACGAAACGCGACGGCAGAGTTGGAGAGAAGGATCCAGGCCTTTGAAATGGAGGCATGTAGAAGACTGCTCCACATCTTCTGGACAGAGCACAGAACCAACGACTCCGTCCCAGAGCAGGTGGCCACACTGGCAGGATTAAGGTCTTCATGCAAGATAAATCACATTCAGGACAATGAAAATGATGGACGAGCAATCGCTTATCTTCTCAGATTCGGCGCAAGATGGACGTTTTCATTGTCCTGAATGTTGTTTGTCTTTGCCTGAAGAAGAAGACCCAAGTTCTGCCAGTGTGGCCACCTGCTCTCGGACAAAGTCGTTGGTTCTGTGCTCAGTCCAGGAGATGTGGAGCAGTCTTCTGTGTGCCTTCATTTCAAAAGCTTGGATCCTTCTCTCCAACTCTGCCGTCAAGGTCCAGCTCTCACAACCCTACAGGAAGATTGAGAGGATGTAGGCTTTGTATAGTTTGAGTTTTGTTCGGAAGCTGGTCTTGTTGTTTCTCCACAACTTTGTGAGCTTTGCCATAGATATTAGAGGTGGGAGAAAGAAAAAAAGGGGTGGGGGGAGGGAAAGGGTAGGCATTTCTCACAGAGTTCTCCTGTCCAAATAACGAAGTTCGGGTTGGTTCCCGGGGTAAAATGTGCGGGAAAACACACACCGTGGTTTACAGTGGCGGGTTTTTATTTAGTTTTGAAGCGGGCTATCAACAAACAACGTGGGTGTGTGCTTGTGGGCACAGAGTTTGAACTGCTATCCGCTTCCTCATGCAAATAGACGTGTGTTACATGCTCAGCTTTGATACAGAAAACTAGAATATTTCATTCACAAAAAAAGAGAGAAGAAATTTAGTTCCTAATGCACAGAGAGAGAGAGACAGACAGACAGACAGACAGACGGACAGAGAGACAGAGACAGACAGAGAGACAGAGACACAGAGAGAGAGAGAGAGAGAGAGAGAGAGAGAGAGAGACAGACAGAGAAAGAGAGAGATTCTTCATCAGTGCTGAGGAAAAGCAATACACCATTACAGACAAAAACAACACCTTTTCTACATTTTCTCCATACCGTGTTTTTCATTTCACCATCCGCCCCGTTCTCTCTCTCTCTCTCTCTCTCTCTCTCTCTCTCTCTCTCTCTCTCTCTCTCTCTCTCTCTCTCTCTCACGCGCACGCAATCATACACAGAGTACGCTAAGAGACATAATGAACAGTTCTTTCTTATCTGGACAAATACACGTCAATATGGTATGCTGTAAAGAGAGGGAGAGAGACAGAGACAGAGAGACAGACAGTGACAAAGACAGGAAGACAGAGGGAGAGAGAGAGAGAGACAGAGAGGGTGAGAGACAGAGACAGACAGAAAGATAGACAGAAAGACAGAGGGAGAAAGAGAGAGTGGGTACAGAGAGACAGACAAACAGAGAGACAGACAGGGACTGAGAAAGTGACACAGACAGAGATAGAGACAGAGAACCACAGACAGGCAGACAGACAGACAAGACAGACAGAGAACCAGACAGAGGTCATCTTACTGTTTTCAGCTGCGCCGATACCTGTTCAGATCAAAGGGGGAGGGAAGGGAGGGAGGAAGGGGGATAGAGGGAAACGAATCCCACCGACCCTTCTCCCCTTCCCCACCCCTGACTTTATTTCCTGCAGATGCTTTATGCCACCTCTCTCTCTCTCTCTCTCTCTCTCTCTCTCTCTCTCTCTCTCTCTCGCTGATATTTATCACGGGGAAGTCATTCGGTAGGAAAGATCGTATCTTCTACCCCAGTTCCGTGCACGCAGACACTGTATGGGCCACACGCCACAATTAGGATTTTGCTCTTAATCACTATGTCATTCATGCAAGCGTTTGGGGGCCTACAATAACTCTGAACCAGCAGTTCATGGTTAAACTGATAATTGATTAAAAGAACAACTCCCCACCAATTATTTCCCTTGTTTTAGAGGGCGGGGGGAGGTGGGAAGGGGGGATATCCACCGATGATGTCATTCACAATCTTCAAATACACGACCTTCCTTTTAGTTGACGTCACATTTCAGGCCTTTTACACTAACCCGTCACCTTATCTTTGCGCCACATGGTAGCCCCCAAATAGTCCCATCCCTTTGACTTTAATCTGTCTGCTTGGAACCACCTGGCTTGTACCTTGGATGGCCAGATGGAAGAAAACGAGGAGAATCAACTTTCAGACACAATACAAATTCTCAGAACAATCTCATTTCGCCAGTCTATAAATACTCGACCCCTTACGCAAGGCCTTGGGGCATTAATTTATTAGGTGTGCAGCCAGGTCTGCCGTGTTCGTGGTTTAGGGAAAATGTCTCTGTTACTGTCCCGCCATTGAGACCCACCCCCCACCCCCCTCCCACCCCCCCACCACCACCCACCCCACTTCCCACCCACCCTCTGCTCTGCTTTGATCCGACCCTGCCGCTAGCTATGGAGAGCAGGGGGACGGGGGTGGGGGTGGGGGTGGGGGGGTGCCGCAGACTGGAGGAGGGAGAGGGGGAGGAGAGAGGAGTGGGGAGTGTGGGACTACTTGATGTGTCAGTCTCTGTCTGTTATTATACTAGTCTGCAGCATCTGTCAGCATGGCTTCTGTGGTCTGTCTGTCTGTCTGTCTGTCTGTCTGTCTGTCTCTCTCTCTCTCTCTCTCCTCTCTCTCTCTCTCTCTCTCTGTGTGTGTGTGTGTGTTGTGTGTGTGTGTGTGTGTGTGTGTCAGTCTGTCTGTCTGTCTGCCCGTCTCACTCTCTGTCTCTCTCTCTCTGTCTCCCTCTCTCTCCACCCTCCTCTCTCTCTCTCTCTCTCCTCCTCTCTCTCTCTCTCTCTCTCTCTCTCTCTGTCTCCGTCCCCCATCCTCTCTCTCTCTGTTTCCTTACCCCCCAACCCCCCCCACCCCTCTCTCTCTCTCTCTCTCTCTCTCTCTCTCTGCTTCTCTCTCTCTCTCTCTCTCTCTCTCTCTCTCTCTCTCTCTCCTCTCTCACTCTCTCTCTCTCTTTCTCCATTCTTAAAACCGGTTTTTTCAACAGATCTGCATTTTTCCAGGTTCAGACTCATTTACCAGATGTGTGCGCGCGCGCGCGCGCGCGCGCGTGTGTGTGTGTGTGTGTGTGTGTGTGTGTGTGTGTGTTGTGTTGTGTGTGTAGTGTGTGTGTGTGTGTATGTGTGTGTGTGTGTGTGTGTGTGTGTGTGTGTGTGTGTGTGTGTGTGTGTGTGTGTGTGTGTGTGTTTCTGTTTTGTGTTTGTTTTGTTTTTTTCAGCGGGTTTTCCCCCACTACCTGAAACTCTCAGTGATTCTTTTAAAAGAATCATTATCCACACGCCACACCCCGCTCCCTCCTACCTCCCGCCTCCTCTCTCCTCTCTCTCTCTCTCTCTCTCTCTCTCTCTCTCTCTCTCTCTCCCTCTCTCTCTCTCTCTCTCTCTCTCTCTCTCTCCCCCCCTCTCTCTCTCTCTCTCCCCATCCATAAATCATGTGTGAGTTAATGAGGATGTGCATGCATGTGTGTTTGCGCGCGTGTGTGCGCGCGCGCGCGTGTGTATATGTGTGTGTCTGTATGTCTGTGTTATGTTTGAGCTATACCTCGGCGACCATTTTTCACGTGCTGTCAACGAAACGTCATAAACAATCAGACTGGCGTTGATTTCTCTTCTTGCAGTGTGAACTCCCACTTAAATCAACAAACAGGCAATAAAAAGCAGTCAAAACGAACAGGAAAAGAAACCAGTGATTAGATCACTAAATAAAGCCCAGGGGCGCCAGTGTGATGGGATAGGAGGCCCGGAGAAGAAAGGATGTCGTGAAGTCTCCTACATTCATAAAACGGAGCCACAACCTAGCAGCATCCACCCACCACCCCATCCCCAACCCAACCCCCAGCCATCCACACTCACATCCACCGTCATTCCCCTTCTCCACCTTGCTGCTTCTGACCGGACGTGACGTTAAAAACAAAATGGGAGCGATCGGCTGCAAACAAATGGAATGAATGACACGTGAAACAGATGACGGGTACCTTTATGACATCTCTCTTCACGTGACCATAGCAACTGTGGAGTAGGGTCTTATCTGTTTCCGGTGGCTATTCAAGAACAGAAATTTCCGGTGTCTCTTCCTACTGATCAGATGATGTAGCTATTGTTTGATATGTATAGGGCTGGTCACTGCAATTGGCAGGTCTTCTCTGCGTTTTAGCTTGAAAAAGGTTTGGAATAAACTGAAAATTTACAAATTTACGCATGTTTTTTGTTTGTTTGTTTGTTTTACTCTTCAATAGCTATTGATTGATGGCTGAGAGGGGAAGGTGAAGGGAGAGAACTTATGGCCAGAGACAATGATAAGTCATTTCCTGTGCCATCTGCAGCGTTTCTAGTCATTTCGTTTGTTTCTGTCACAAAGATAAAGCGGATTTAGACGGAGAGAAACAGAATGAGACTAACTACATTGTTTGACAGTTTCAAACAAAAGGAAGTGACTGCAGGCGGAAATTGAAACAAATTTTAAGAATAATTCTTAATGCGTCCGCAAAAAAATGGACAAATTACAAGACAAAAATACGACGCGTTTCGACCTCTTAGGTCTTCTTCAAGAAAGAGAACATTTAGGACAATGAGAACGCCCATCTTGCGCCGAATTTGAGATAAGTGATTGCTCGTTCTCCGTTTTCATTGTTCTGAATGTCGTTTGTCTTGCCTGAACAAGACCTGAGAGGTGAAAACGCGTCGTGTTTTGTATTGTAAATTGTTTGTCCTTGTTTTTAGCGGACTCACTAAGAATTATTCTTACGATTCCATTGTTTGAGCTTCGTCTGGTTTTCATCTCTGCTACTTTCATATGTCTTGTGTTGTACGGAGCGACATGATTCTCCGGATTCAGTTAACCAACTTGCACTTGCAAAAACAGCTGTGGGAAAT
>JADBJO010000038.1:920000-925000 GCA_016801955.1 Conus betulinus | reverse complement strand
GAGACAGAGGCAGAGACACACAGACTAACCTCAGACTGAGGCAGAAGAGAGAGAGAGAGAGAGAGAGAGAGAGAGAGAGAGAGAGAGAGAGAGACAGAGACAGAGACAGAGACAGAGACAGAGACAGAGAGAGACAGAGACAGAGAGACAGAGATAGAAACAGAGAGACCCAGAGAGACACAGAGAGACAGAAGGACAGAGAGAAAGAGAGAGACAGTGACACAGAGAGAGAGATAGAGAGAGACAGTGAGACAGAGAGAGAGGAAGGGGAGGGACAACACTGGAGGATAGGGGAAAGCATACATATACTTTTCTCATCCAGCGCTTTGCCTTGCACAGGGACCGTACAACTTGAGCGGAAAGCAAAGAGCATTCAAATCCTGCTGTAATGAAGACTTAACATGAGGAAGAAAGACCATCAGCACAATGTGTAGGAAACAGAATCAAAATAAATAAATGTTCAAAAAAAATAAAGCGTACATTCGACAAATCTAATCCAATTGAAACATCCAATATATACGGATTACAAGAATATTATAAAAGGTAAGGATGAAAGACAGACAGACAGACAGACAGACAGTCAGGTAGGCAGAGACAGAGACAAAGAGAAAGAGAGACAGAGAGAGAAAGAGAATGAACAATCTTTTGTGTGTGTGTGTGTGTGAGAGAGAAAAAGAGAGAGAGAGACGGAGGGAAAGAGAGAAGACAGTGTTTATTTACTAATCTATTTTATTTATTTTATTTTTTTACTTATCTATTTATTCATTTCTTTGTATTTTGGATTAAGATTCCAAGTAAATTCTACAGTGATTTCAGTTTACTGTTTCATACAGGTCTATACCCATTGTGAAACACCGACTAGATCCTCATTGTTTTTTGTTGTTGTTTTCGTTTTTTTTTGCACTTTCTGTTACAATTTAATGGCGGATCTGATATCTTGGTGACATTACAAAATGGTATTCACACACACACACACACACACACACACACACACACACACACACACACACACACACCACACACACACACACACACACACACACACACACACACACACACGTACACACACTCACGAGCACGCGCGCGCGCTCGCACACACACATACACACACACACACACACACACACACACACACACACACACACACACACACACACACACACACATACTTTTTGCTTTATAAGCATTAACTCGGCCTGTATACAATCTGTCTTGAAAGAGAGGAAAATCAAGAACCCAGGGTCTTCGCCGTAGAAGCTGGTGCGAGGGGACTTGTAGGATCATCAACCTATGACCTCATGAAACAGCTCGGATTTCAGGTAAGAAGGACCAGAACCCTGGAGGCAATGGCAGAGGCAGCCGAAAAGAGTTCCAGCTGGATCTGGTCGAGGAGGAATTAAAGTGAACTTCATAAGGCTTGAATTTCCCCACTTAGAATAGGTGTCCCGTTAGCAGCAGGGGTAAGACATTCGTCTAAAAAAGGCAGCGCCATGAGATGCCCACCCATCCAAAAGTTGTGGGTTCGAATCCAGACAGTACCAGGGAAAAAAAAGTTGGCATTACAAGGGCATCTGGGAGTCATGTCCTGGATGCGGCCCCGGACCCCGCCCCCTTAAAGTGTAAGGAGCTCAGGGGTGAAACATTTGTCTGAACTGGGGTTTCTTCTCTGAAGACCTTCTGCTTGTCCTACAGAACCCTGTGTAAGCTGCCAGTGTACAACATGGTAAGAATTCGTGTGTTGAGTGCTCTGAAGACTGCCGTGTATTGATCTTTGCGAAATCTTCATTCTAATGCAGGTGAACAACAACATCCTTCCACAGCACGTTTCCTGAGAGCAGACCGGCTGCACACCCAAAAAAAAAATTAAAGCGACAAGGCCATGCGTAAGGAAGTTCGATGTCCTTCAAGGTCAAAAGTAGTCGAGTATTTATAGACCCTCCGCAATTAGATTGTTTTGAGACATTTTTATTGTGTCTGACAGTTGTTTCTTGTCATTATCCCAGGTGGTTCCAAGCAGACAGATTAAAATCGAAAGAATGGGGCTGTTTAGGAGGAACCCATCTGGCGCAAAGATAGGGTCATGGGTGAGCGCCAAGGCTCGAAATGTGACGTGGGGAGTCATGTGTATTGAAGATTGTGAATGATGTCATCCGTAGAAATCCCCCCAAATAGGTTAAATGATTGGTGGGCGAGTTGTTCTTCTTTTGATCAATGATCAAGAAAGGTGAAGGATGCCAATCCAACGTGTGAGAAGTGCGTGGGCTCGAGCCCTGCCTTTCTCGCCCTTTTCTTTCCCAGTTTGAATGATAAATCGAACTGAACGTCAAGTCCATCGGACAGGGACTATAAGCGAGTAGGACCGTGTGCCTTCCTGGCCCCCTGCACACGTTAAAGAACCCACGGCAGTTGAAAATCGAAAAGAGCAGGGGGGGTTCCCCGCTGCCCTGGCAAAAATTGATGTAGATTGAAGATAGCCGCCTGGTATTTCTTACCAAGCCACAAAAATTGTCACTTACTGTCATCATGTGCATCGTGTACCGGTGGAAATGGAAGACACGTATAAACATCGCATGCATCCTATGTGAGAAACTGGAGGAATAAATGAGATAAATGAAAATGAGTGACTGATATTTAAATGGTACGGGAACGACTGAATGAGCGCCAGTAGGCTGCTCTTTAGGCAGCCCGTTGAGTCAGTGAGGTAGTGTGTTTATTGTAAAGCGCTTAGAGCTTGGTCTATGACCGAGGATGGGCGGTATATAAGTACCCAATGTAATAATAATATAATGATCAATTTAATATGAAATGCTGGCTCCAATTTACGCTATGCCTCAAAATGCTCACAAGAACTGTACTGTGATTAAGAGCCAAATCCTAACTGTGGCGTGTTTCCAGAGCTGCCAGATCACAGAGAGAGAGAGAGAGAGAGAGAGAGAGAGAGAGAGAGAGAGAGAGAGAGAGAGAGAGAGAGAGAGAGAGAGAAGCTGGAATTCCGAAACTCCGGTACGGCCAGATACATCCCTGGTTTGCGCGAGTGCACTCTATTCGGCAAACGAGAAAAGAGTTCGATGCTAACCTCTCTCTCTCTCTCTCTCTCTCTCTCTCTCTCTCTCTCTCTCTCTCTCTCTCTCTCTCTCTCTCTCTCTCTCTCTCTATTTCCCATCTAGCACAGTGCTGCTCATTTTTAAGGGGTTTGAATCATGACAAATATACTTTGTCATTAGTGTAACCCCACCGCCCCCCACCCCACCTCCCCCGTGGATTCACACTAACCTACTAATTCAGGGTTGTGCAGACGTCAAGAACCGCCACATTACCTCCCTTGTGAGGAAACCCGACCACCTGTCAAGGGAAATCATTCTAATAGCCAGAGGAAGAAAAATCCACAGTTATCCTTTCCAGCCGGGCCGATGTTCCCTGGAGGGTCCACAATCCGGCAGTGATGTCAGCTTCAATTCGACCCCTCCCCAACCCTCCCCCCCCCTAACCCCCCCCCCCCCCCCCCCCCCCCCCTCTCCCATCCTCCACCCTATGGCCCAGTCCACAATTTCTCTCCCCTCTTATACACCCGTAAAAGCCATGGCGGATGATATAGTTGAATGAATAGATTTACGTCCCCGTCTGATGCCTTGCACTTAATGCTGGAGGTGGGATGTGGGGGGTGGGGTAGACCCACTGTAGAATAAGAGTGTTTTGCAGAGTAACAGGAGGATCATCTTCCTTCTACAACTTGTCTTGGACAGGTAACTGCCCTTCTCCTCGACCCTCGCCCCCCCCCCCCCCCCCCCCCCCCCCCCCCCACTTCGCCCCTCCCCTTGCCGATTCTCCTCATTGCTGAGTGCTGACAAAATATAGCTAGCACCGAAATGACAACAAGAGCGGAGTCTGCCAATAGCTGGCAGACCCCAGTCTAGTGATGGAGCTGTCTAGAATTTATTCTAAGACCAAAGAAGAAATAAATTGCAAAAACAAACACAATGCGTTTCGACCTCTGTGGTCTGCTTCAGGCAGGACAAACACACATTCCAGACACTGAAAAAGAAGGCCAGTCACATATCTCCTCAAATTGGGCGCAAAATGGAAGTGGTATGGAAACTTTTTCTTTTGATTTTGTTTCAGTCCCCGTCTGGCGGACTTCACCGCATTTTGAAACGGACCAGTTCAGACTTTGTGGTCTGCATCAAGTGGGTTGAAGTCATGACATTGTCTGGGTTGCATTAAGTGGATTGAAGTCACGACATTGTTTGGGTTAATCGACATTTTCTGTCTCCCCTTCCTCTTCTTCTTTCCCCCTGTCTGTCTGTCGGTCGGTCGGTCGGTCTCTCTCTCTCTCTCTCTCTCTCTCTCTCTCTCTCTCTCTCTCTCTCTCTCTCTCTCTCTCTCTCTCTCAACCACGCAACGACAAAAACATGCTCCTAATTTCAAAACGGAGAGATTGAGGGCAGAAAATGAAGCAAAATGTAGAAAGAGACGGGGTTAGCTACCTCCAAGGACACAGACAAACAGAGTACAGGACAAGGCACAATGCATTTCGACCTCTTGAGTCTTATTCAGGCAAAAACAAATAATATTTAGGACAGTGAAAACGAAGAACGAGGAAACACTTGGAACACTGCCTGCTTAACACATACACAGGCCCCACACCTGAATTATACAAAAGGTGCATTGATGATAGACTGGGAGCCACATCCATTCCTAAACAACATCTCCTCAACTTCTTCAGCTTGGCCCAGACCTTCCATCCATCCATCCAACTAACCTACACCATTGCACAGTCAGTTAACTTCCTATTATAGACATCACCATCTCCCTCGAAATGGCCTACTCAAAAATTCCATTTTCTACAAACCCACTGATGCACATACATAGTTAGACTACACATCCATATCCAGAACATCTGCTTTGGAAACTCAGCATCCAAAGGAGACAGACAGAGCCACCTTCTCTTTCATCCACACATTCTCCCCATCTGCAGGATTCTCAAATCCAGTTGGTACATT
>JADBJO010000038.1:907500-915000 GCA_016801955.1 Conus betulinus | reverse complement strand
TACAACTGCTTTTGGAAACAAAACAAAAAACAGCAAAGCAAAACAACTGTCTTACACACACATACTCACACACACACACGCGCGCGTTTGCTTGCTTGCAGATCTGACGGATCAGGCTTTCAAATCACGCTGACACTCGGTACAGTGAGCGCACACACTCTTTCAGCCGGTGAGTATTAAACTGTGATCCCAGGAGTATGCGCGTGCGTGCGTGTGAGAACGCGCGTACACACGTATGCCTCTGAGATGATGTGAAGTTTCTAGGTCTGTGCGCGTGCAAGGCAAAGCGAGCCGCCAGCCGGGTGTTTTGGCTTGGTGAGAAGGAAGTGTGGGTGGGGGGGGAGGGGGGGTAGGAGGAGGGGTTGGAGGGACGCCGATCCTCGGCCGTATATTGGAGGTGTGTGTGTGTGTGGGGGGGGGGGGGGGGGGGGGGGAGGAGGATCGGGGGGGGGGGGGGGGGGTGTACGTGGGGAGGGGGGTTGGGGGGCGCTTATTCCATACAGTGTGACGGGCGAGGCCAGTCGGAGAACAGTCCTCCTGCGTGAGTGTGAGCGGCATGGGGGAGGGGGGGGGGGTGTCTCAGAATAATGTCCCCTTTGTACTGCTCACCCCCTCCACCTCCCTCTCTCCTGTCACTCTGGCATCATTCTCTCCTCCTCTCCTCTTCTCTCCACCCCTCCCCCCCTCCCACTCCCCCATCCTCCACAGATTATTCGTTGTCCCTTGTTGTTTACCTGTTGTGTATCCTGACAGAAATCAGGTCGTCCCTATTTTACCTCCACTTATGAGGTCACCTCTTGTTTACCTGTACAAATCAGGTCAGGTCTCGTGTATTTGTACAAAGCATTAACAGATACTACGTTTCTCTCTGTTTTTCTTTTTCCATCGTTTTGCGCGAGAAAAGATTTCCCTCCTTTGCAATGAAAGTTCTATTTCAATTTCAGACATCATCACGACAACATATATTAAGAGATTAACAAATGAAATAGCAATCACATCAAAAAAAGTCAGTGCCAGTTGTTAACTATACAATGGACATACCTTAAATCGCTGCCTCTCTCTCTCTCTCTCTCTCTCTCTCTCTCTCTCTCTCTCTCTCTTTTGCATTAACTTGTCCAGAGTTACAAGATATACAAGAAAAGTTTATTCCCCCAAAATTTTATACAAGACCTTGCTTTTTCAAGCTTATTTTGTTAATGTCATCTGCAAATGAAAACACTGTAAAGCAGTTCGCAGTATTTTTATTCAAAGCTTTCAAACGGCGAAGCATTTGCGCACTGTAATCGTTATTATTAGTTTCGTAAAGCGACTTTGTATATTCCTCCTCCCCCTTCTCAAGGGCCAAGGCCTGTAAGAATAAAACATCTGAATCTACATCTGAATCTACACCTACATCTGAATCTGAATCCCCCCCCCCCCCCCCCCCCCCCCCCCCCCCTCCCCCTGTGTGTGTGTGTGTGTGTGTGTGTGTGTGTGTGTGTGTGTCCTCCCTTTTGATTTTGATTACTTTTTCGTTTGTTTGCCTTGTTTGTTTTGTAAAAAAATATCTACTGTGCTCGAAGTTTGTCGTTGTTCTGTTTTTGTTTGTTTGCTTTTTTATTTGTTTTGTTCTTCCCCCAATACATTATTAAATACACCTTTCGCAACTGTCCTTACATTACAGATACACTTGAGGGTATGCTGAAGTGTTTAAGTATGTCCTGCGTTGTCTCTTTATATAATTCAACCTTTACCTACAAAAATGACGTCGTCCTTTGTTTAACTTTATCTATCCTGACAAAGAAATGATGCTGTCTCTCACTTAGCTCTGTCTATAAAAAAAGAAAACCAGATGCAAAGCATATAAACGTACTCCCAGTTTATCTTGAATACGCGTGGGCGGGGGGGAGGGGGGGCTGAAAAACGTCACAATCAAACATGCGTCATAATGTATTTGACGCCACTCAAAACGTAATTTTCAAACGCGTCATCGTTACCGCACGCCATCCCCTCCAGAAGATCAGCTGAGATATTTCCATAAAGAAGAAAGACCGATTTTGGTAAAATAAAAACATCTGGCATCATCTGTGACCCATAATGAACATACCTACAAATTTTCAGAAAGATCGGCGCAGAAGTTTTGTCTGGAGTGAGTGGAGCACATTTTGACCACGGACAGACACACAGACAGCATTTCTTCGTTCCCATTGTAAAGTAGTACTCCCTGTTCTATAAGAGCTGGGAGTACAAGAAACAAAGGACGTCGTTTCTATATAGCTCTGTCTCTTCTCGTAGAAATTACGTCTTATTTTGCTGTATCTGTTCTTATAGGAATTATGTCGACGCTCTTTAAACTTTATTATACTTAACAGAAATGGCATCGTCTGTATTTAGCTCTGTATATACTACTTACAGAACTGATGTAATCTCTTGTTTACTACTATCTGTACTTAGCTGTAGAATCGACATCCATCTTATGCCCAATTTGAGAAGACAAGGGATTGCTCGTTCGTTTTTTCTTGTCCTGTGTGTGTGTGTGTGTGTGGTGTGTGTGTGCGCGCGCGCGCGCGCGCGTGTGTGTGTGTGTTGTCTGAAGAGGACCAAAGAGGTCGAAACGTGTGATGTTTTGTCTTGTATTTTGTTTGTCCCTTTGTCTAGTGGATTAATCATAATTTCTCTTTTTAACAAAAATGTGAAATTGACGTTTTTGTTTCTTCTTCTTCTTTTTCCCCTAGCCCATGTGAAGAGTAACTAGGACATGGCATTGAAGAGCTGTTTACCAGAGTTCTCCACCTTTGTCTGTGGTATGCCAAAGCCTGGGTCTCTGCAGATGTTTCCCTCTTCATTTCTGAATGTTGTCAGTCTATCGCATCGCTTGTTTTTTCTGAATTCCCCACCTCTCTTCCTCCCTGGAGCATTTTAGCAAGGCAGCTGGATCTTGTGACATGGCCATCCATATCCGCACGCCCGCATGAAAGAAAGGAATGTCTCTTACTTAGCTCTGTCAATGCATTTCAAGACAATTTCGTCACACTTTCAGCCGACTGCAAAGGGCCATATCAGAGCTGTCACTGCGTTGAAATTAATTCACGAGTCAGTTTTAAAAAAAAAAAAAAAAGGGGGGGGGGGGGATTTCACTGTCAATGCATTTCAAGACAATTTCGTCACACTTTCAGCCGACTGCAAAGGGCCATATCAGAGCTGTCACTGCGTTGAAATTAATTCACGAGTCAGTTTTAAAAAAAAAAAAAGGGGGGGGGGGGGGGGGATTTCATTCACACAACTCTTTAAAACATACCTTCCAAAAACATGCCAGAAATTTCGTTAAAAATCTTTCCTCCCTTAAACCTTAGATAAGATTAAAAATGTTAATCTCTCTCAGAAATTCACAGATCGCATCAAGTGGGACATCTCTGAACAAGGTTTTCACGGAGTCTGCTGTAAAATGTTTATGTCTCACATCACTCTAACATCACTCCCAACACTCTAAAATAACATGTTTCACTGTGAGTGACACACGACATGGAATGCACCACGGAGCTTCTTCACCTTCTGAAAGATAAGAATGGGTGTGAAACGAGTGGCCTGCATGCAGACGGCACTAAACTGATTCTTCTTTACGGCCGCCTCGGTAACATGGTAGAAACTCTTTCAGATTCGGACGGATTTTAGATAGTTCGTTTATCTGTCTGCGAGTCCCATTCCTCTTGCCAGAGGTCTTTGACATAAGCCTGGGTTTGGGGTTTCAGATCAGTGTGGGGGATAGACAATCTACTCAACTTTTTCTTTGCAGAGGAAACGGGATGAAAATGACGACGTTTAAACACCACGGAAGAATTCTCACCTATGAGATGAAAGTTAAGTCCAAGTCAAATCAAAATTACTTTATGATTCAAAAACCGAGAAATTAAGACTAGGTGCAACAGTTAAAATACATGCAACAACGGACATTGACATTTTCAATGAACAGTTCTCTGAAACAAAATGACCTTGCACTGCACCCACAAAACTCAACCGGCATACATCTATCCCAAGATCTTTGACAACATTATGACGTTCGCTTTGTATGTTTAACAGAACACTATACATTTAAACATATAGTAAACACACAAGAGATGTAAGACAAATACCTTTAAGATCCTAAAAGACCGCACAGGGCGGGAATTGAAACATGTCATTCTAAACATATTGTTGAACAGAAAAAAAAAGATTAACAGGCATTCGATGCATTAATATTATTATTATCATTCCTTTTTTTTTAATCCTCTGCCCCCCCCCCCCCCGACCCGACACACACACACACACACACACACACACACACACACACACACACACACACACATTTTGCACTCTTGCCTTCACACATGTGCACACACTTATGCAGGCGCACACATAAATACGGCATGGCCGAGAGGGAGATGACGTCGAGGCATAAGATACCCAAGAGAGAGATGACGTCGAGGCATAGGACAGCCAAAAGAGTATGACGTCCAGGCATAGCATAGCCAAGAGGGACATGACGTCGAGGCATAGGACAGCCAAGAGAGATATTACGTCGAGACATAGGACAGCCAAGAGAGTATGACGTCCAGGCATAGCATAGTCAAGAGGGACATGACGTCGAGGCATAGACAGCCAAGAGAGATATTACGTCGAGACAGGACAGCCAAGAGAGTATGACGTCCAGGCATAGGATAGCAAAGAGAGACATGACGTCAAGACATAGGATAGCCAATAGGGAGATGACGTCGAGGCTTAGGATAGTCAAGAGAGAGGTAACGTCGAGATGTTGGATAGCGAAGAGAGAGGTTACGTCGAGACATAGGATAGCCAAGAGGAAGATGACGTCCAGGCATAGGATAGCCAAGAGAGAGAGATGATGTCGAGCATAGGATAGCCAAGAGAGAGATTACGTCAAGGCATAGGATAGCCAAGAGAGAGATGACGTCGATGCACAGAATAGCCAACTAGCACGAAGTCGATGCATGGGATAGCCAAGAGAGAGATGACGTCGAGACATAGAATAGCCAAGGGGGAGATGACATCAAGGCATAGGATAGCCAAGAGAGAGATGATGTCGAGACATAGAATAGCCAAGGGGGAGATGACATCAAGGCATAGGATAGCCAAGAGAGAGATGACGTCGAGACATAGGATTGCTAAGAGAGAGATGGCGTCAAGACATAGGATATCCAAAAGAGAGATGACGTCGAGGCATAGGATAGCCAAAGGGAAGATGACGTCCAGGCACTGGACAGTCAAGAGAGAGATGAAACTGGGGCATTTTGTCGACGAAATCATTATATATGTAGAATATTTCTGCCTGTTGATCAGTTGATCAACAACAAACATTTGCTTGCTTACTTGCTAGATGTTCGCAAATGTATGTGCGTATTTCCTATTCGTATGTTTTCGCTGGAAAAGCAAAGGTCCTACTAGCAATTCACAAGCTGTCTCTAGTTTTATTCGATTTGAAAACACTTTGCACATACTGAATGTGTCATCCCACAAAGTATCTGCGTTTCTGTTTGGCAAAAAGATACTGAAACGGTAGAACTCTATGTTAATCATGTCTTGATATTATAGTAAAGAATGTGTTTCCGTATACAATCAGAAATAAAGAATATACTTAAAATCAAGTTAACTTTAGCGCATTGTGTTCGAATGTCAGATATACCCATCCCACCACGTTTAAGGACTTGTTTGTTCGTTTGTTTGACATCAAAGTATCTCTACTAATTCTATTTCTTTCTCTTTTTAACCTTACAAAATGAAAGAGCATTTGTTAAGATAATGACTGTAATGATCTTAGAGGATTGTTTAAAAGCATCCACAGGTAGGCCTATAGCAAAGTTGACATGATTAAAGACCTTCGTATAACTCTCCACATCGGAGTGAAGAACCTTTTCAACTTTAGAATAGTTAGTACTCTGACCTCCTGCAGTTTTGCATTGAATAATAATTGTGCACAGCCTTCAAAGTCATTGGTAAACCAAATACAAAGAATTGTGAATTTTGAAGGATTCCAACTAAAAATGGCATTTTGTCATGATCTTAATCATGTAGCAGCGTGCCTTGCCACACTCCAAGTGTTCTATCTACATCGAGCATTAACCCCGAGTTTACTCCAAAGAATTAAGGAATCTTATCGTTTCTTCGAATGAACTTTTTCCATTTTGAAACGAATCTGTTTCATCCACAAATAGTTTCATTTTATATGTTCCCTCTCCAATTTTGATTCCTTTAATGTTTTTATTTTCTATATTCATAATAGCTAATACTTTAGCATACAGAATCAATAGATAGGGTGATACTGGATCTTCTTGTCTACTGCCTCTTTTCACTTGGAAATATGTCGACCTTTGTCCACTAACTAGTCCATATAGTTTAATATTAAAAAAAGAAGGGGGTGTTTTGCACGTTCTTTGTCTTCATGGAGTCCTGAAATATTCAGCACCTCATGCATAAGTCCCTGCTGAGGGAGCCGAAGCGTTGTCAAAATCAATGTCAATTAACAATCTTTTTCTACGAATGCTGCTGCAATGATGTTTATGTTAAATATTAGTCTCGTATTGTTTCTGACGTTGGCTATGCATCCTGACTTATCATCCTTAATTAATATGGACAGTTCTCTCTTTTTACTCTGTTAGAGAAACATAGTGTGTGCATTTTATACACTATGTTTAGTAAAGCTACTGGTTTCTGGTTTTCAGGATACTCACGAGATTTATATCTTTTTGGCAGACTAATATTCCTTCTTTTTGTGTGGCAAACATTATATAAAACCTATAACTTACAAACCTATCATTTGTTGGCCTAAATGCTAGGTGTCTTGTACGCTTTCCATTCCGAGAACTTCAATTTTATTCATTTTCTCCACAGCAGTTGTAGCTTCATTTGAGTTTATTTTCTCTACAGGGTCTGCAACTTCGCCCCGGGTTGAATGAGGAATATATTGTACCATCGCTTGGAAGCACAAGTCAAGGCTTAAGTTGGCCAAAAGGAGGATGAAGCTGAGGCATAGGTTAGCCAGGAGAGAGATGATGATGTTAGAAGACAGGTTAACCAGAAGAGAGATGAAGTTAAGAGATAAATTAACAAGTTGAGAAATGACGTTGAGGCATGGGTTAGCCAGGTGGGGGCTGAAGTTGAAGTGTAGGTTAACCAGGGAGGGAGTTGAAGTTGAGGTATAGGTTAGCCAGGAGGAGATCAAGTTGAGGCATGGGTTAACCAGGAGGGAAATAAGTTGAGGAATAGGTTAACAAGAGAAAGATGAAGATGAGGCATAAGTTAGTCTGAGGGAGATGAAGTTGAGGCATAGGTTAGCCAGGAGAGAGATGAAGTTAAAAGATGGGTTATCAGGAGAGAGATGAAGTTATGAGATAAATTAACAAGGAGAGAGATGAAGTTGTGGCATAGGTTAACCAGGAGAGAGATGAAGTTGAGGTATAGGTTAGCCAGGAGGGAGATGAAGATGAGGCATGGGTTAAACAGGAGGGAAATAAGCTGAGGTATAGGTTA
>JADBJO010000038.1:895000-902500 GCA_016801955.1 Conus betulinus | reverse complement strand
CCCGCCAGAGGGTGTTCTATTTCCAGCCGCCATCTGGGAGTAATTAGTGTGGATTTGGCCAGCACAAAGTCTGAGAGAGGCCCGTTAAGCCGCTCGCTTGTAGATAGCAGCTTGAAGTGATTGGCCCTTGTCGGAGGCCATGCCAGGTCCTCTGAAGATACATTGTAGTGACTCCCACAATTCCTTCCCGGCAGGGGAGGAGAGGGTGGTGGCAGACTTTGTCGGGGATGGGGTGGGGATGGGGTGAAGGTGGGGAGTCGCATGGGGAGGAGGGGCATGAGAGGGTTAGGAGGTAGGGGGTTGGGGTGTAGGGGAGCACCATGTTTGACAAAGCCTACACAAAACTGGAATAATCATTGGTGGCTCACACAGTACAGCTGATTTCCTTTACTGGTAATCAAAGACCAAAGTATCCAAACAACGAACTAAAGCCAGCGAACTGAAATCGACAACAAATTCACTAATTTAGTTTCTGAACATCCAGACTCTACGTCTGTATGTTAACGATCTAGATTCCTGATCCTGTGGGTAGAGATCATTATGAATACTTATATAGTGCCTATCTTCGGCTAGAGACCAAGCTTTAAGCACTTTATAATACACACTCGTTTACACAACGGGCTGCTTACGTGGGTAGTGTTGACTAAAGAGCTGCCAGCTGACGCTTCATTCAGTCGTTTCCCGTGTCATCCAGTCGATATTGTTCAATATCGTTCACTCAGTTTCCTTACTTCCTTTATTCCTTCCATTTCTCACGCAAGGTGCAAGGGCGCATGCTATGTGTAACGTGTCATCCATACCAACGGCCAAACTGGCCTTCTCTTCCGGAAGTTGGTGATGGAATTTTACGTGCGTGCAAGATGTTAGGCGTGCGTTCACACGCGGAACCTCGGTTTATAGTGTAATTCGAAGGACTAAAATTGGGACATCTCTTGTGTTAACACGTACTTAGGACATCTGTCATCTGCATTGTGTCAACATGTATCCAAGACATCTGTCCTCTGCTTTGTGTCAACATCTACTAAAACATCTGTCATCTGCATTGTGTCAACATGCCTACAGAAGGAACTATACCTCAGTGGCTAGTACTTGGGACATCTGTCATCTGTGTCATCATGTCTGCAGAGGGACCCATACTTCAGTGGGTAGAACATGGGACATCTGTCATCTGTGTCTCCATGTCTACAGAGGGAACCATACCTCAGTGGGTAGTACTTGGGACATCTGTCATCTGCACTGTGTCTCCATGTCTACAGAGGGAACCATGCCTCACCAGGTAGTACATACGACATGTATCATCTGTGCCACGACGTTTATATAGGTGGGATTCTTAACCTGTGGACGGCACTTGGGACATCTGTCACATGAGCTGGCCCTATAGAGAACCTGCCCCACTAAGCACTATTATGAATCCACCACAATCACTACCGTCACTAATATACCATACCATACTATTCTACAAAACGTGTTAAAAACCCCCCATTGTTTCACACCCTCTCCCTCCCCCCCCCCCCCCCCCCCCCCCCCCACCCCCCCCCCCCCCCCCACTATTTCCTCTCCCATGATCCCCTCCTGGGTGGCCTCGTTTCCGTCCGGCGGCCATTTTGGTCGTGCGGCGAACATGAGAAAATAAGTGGTTTCTCGTTCTTCGTTTTCACTGTCTTAAATGTTATTTGCTTTCGCCTGAAGAAAACCCAAGAGGTCGAAATGCATCGTGTCTTGTACTGTACTTTGTTTGTCTATGTCCTTGGCGGTAACTAACCCCCTCTCTTTCTTTCTAAATTTTGCCTCATTTTTTCGCCCTCAGTCACTCCGTTTTGAAACGGCTTGTAAACGTTGCCCTTGTTGGCTGGCAAGACCGATAGGGTTAAGTCACTGTGGAGTGGAACTCGCCCCTTTACATCAGCTTCATCGACTATAAAAAGGCCTTCGACAGAGTAGATAGAGAGACACTATGGAAGCTACTGGGACACTATGGAATACCAGAGAAGATCATCTGTCTCATCCGGTGCACCTTATCAGGATATGAACTGCATGGTGGCTCATGCAGGCAAGTTGTCAGACGGTTTTGATGTGAAGACAGGAGTGCGCCAGGATGTCTCTGTTGTCACCTTTCCTCTTCTTCTTTGAAGCTAAGACTATTGTTTTTTAATGTATGATTTCACAATTCCATTAGGGACGTTTGATACTTGTCTTGGCTTAGTTTTGAATGATTTGTGCCTTGTTATTGTTTGATCTCTTCCCTTTGAAACTATTCCTCATGTTGAATGATTATGTTTTCCTGCATATGTTTTTTTTTTTAATAATAACTCATGTCTATGATCATTATTGTTTATGTCTTAATAATAAGTCGGTGTGGTTGGCTCGATCCATAAAAGAGAGAGAGGAAACCAACGAGTTGGTGTAGAAGATGATGTGCCCACTCGCTCTCTTCCCCGCCACGTATTCCCCATCTTTCCCCCCGCCCCCCCGCCCCCCAACCCCCCTCTCAACTTTATCCATTTTACAGATTGATTGATTGATTGATCGTTAGGTAAACAGATAGACAGATAAATAGATAGATGGATAGATAGGTAGATAGATAGATGGATGGATGGATGGATGGATGGATGGACGGTTGGATACATATATACATGCATACATCGATTGTTTAACTGATTGATTGGTTGATTAATTGATTGATTGACTCTTTGATTGATTGAAAAGTAAATAGATAGATAGATAGATAGATAGATAGATAGATAGAGATAGATAGATAGACAGACAGAGAGGTAGACAGATAGGTAGACAGATAAATAGACAAATAGATAGATGCTCTGTATGGGGAGGACTACATGGGGAAAATGTGACCCACACTGTGGCAAGATTGAAATAGAGATGTTACCGCACTTCATGTCACACGGGTCACTGTGCAACCTGTTTTTTTTTTCCTGAGTAAGTCACAGGCCACCAATCTCTTGGTCCAGAAGAGTTGCCGGAAGAACAGCCTAGACCCGGCTAGCCCAGCCTGGGAATGGGGTTTCCGCTACACGACAACTCTGAAGACTGACATGCCCCCAGCAGTGGTTCGTTGTATCTCTCCTCTCTGCAACCATCAACCATCTTCGGATTAACCCAGCAACATCCACACGGACGTTAGTCTGGGAGCAGAGACCACCCAGCCATCCCCAGCCAACCCAGCCAGCCCCAACCAGGCCAAGCCAGTCCATCCAGCCCCAGCCAGCCACCAACAGCACAACCAGCCACAACCAGTCCCAGCCAGCCACAACCAGTCCCAGCCAGCCACAACCAGCCACAACCAGCCCCAGCCAGCCCCAGCCAGCCACAACAGCCCCAGCCAGCCACAAACGGCCATAAAAGCCACAAACAGCCCCAGCCAGCCATAACAGCCCAGACAGACACAAAAGCCACAAACAGCCCAAGCCAGCCCCAGCCAGCCTCAACCAGCCCCAGCCGGCCAGCCCCAGTCGGCCACAAGCAGCCCCAGCCAGCCACAACCAGCCTCAGCCAGCCACAACCAGCCCCAGCCAGCCACAACCAGCCACAACCAGCCCCAGCCAGCCAGCCTCAGCCAGCCACAACCAGCCCCAGCCAGCCAGCCACAACCAGCCACATCCATCCCCAGCCATGTAATGAACATATCAGTTTGTGTACAGGCCATATAATGAACATATCAATTTGTGTACAGGCCATATAATGAACATATCAGTTTGTGTACAGGCCATATAATGAACATATTTTGTGTACAGGCATATATAATGAACATATCAATTTGTGTACAGGCCATATAATGAACATATCAGTTTGTGTACAGGCCATATAATGAACATATCAATTTGTGTACAGGCCATATAATGAACATATCAGTTTGTGTACAGGCCATATAATGACATATCAATTTGTGTACAGGCCATATAATGAACATATCAGTTTGTGTACAGGCCATATAGTGAACATATCATGGCATGGCATAGCCCCCTATGGATAGATCTTTAAAGAGAATATATCAATGTACTCCATGACAAGACCTTTATAGAGAATATATCACAACATTCTGTGGGCAGACTCGCGCAGGATATGAATTACAGCTTCCTATGGAAAAACCGTATGGGGACTATGTCCCACTACTCCATGAACGCTACAAACAGACTGTTACTGCCAGTGCCGGTGTTACGCAGACCTTCTTTGCTAATCCACGCAGCAGATCATTTTTGTGCATGTTTTGACTGCTGTCAGGGGCGCTTGTGTATTCTGGACTTTTTGTGCAAGTCTGGCAACAGTCAACATTTCTGTCTGCCGTTGTTGTGGTTGTTGCTGTTGTTGTTGTTGTTGCTGCTGCTGCTGTTGTTTTTTTTTTTGTTGTTCATGTTTTGACGGCATTTAAGGACTCTTTTGTCTTCTTGTCATTGTGTTCATGTTTTGACTCCAGTCAAAAAAAAAAAAAAAAAAGCGCGCACGTAATCATATGTGTAGTAGTAGTAGTAGTAGTAGTAGTAGTAGTAGTTAAATTTTACATCTTTTCCCAAATTATGTGATATTACATGAGATTGAGAGAGAGAGAGAGAGAGAGAGAGAGAGAGAGAGAGAGAGAGAGAGTGTGTGTGTGTGTGTGTGTGTGTGTGTGTGTGTGTGTGTGTGTGTGTGTGTGTGTGTGTGAACATGTGTGCGTGTGTGCGCGCGCGCAGCGCTATGTAGAATTATTCTTTTTTTTTTATCTTAATAATCAACTCAGAATGTTTCCTTTTTGTCTTGCTCGGTTTTGTACCTCTGATCTTTTTATGTTCACAATCCCCAAATGTCATAAACAACATGTGTTGATTTCTCAGTTTTCCCTGGTCAATATTTTCCTGACAGAACAGCTTGTGTTCTGAGGACACGGCTTGTGTTCTGCCGGAACGTCTGTAGTCTAAGGGAACAACTTGTCTTCTGATTGAACACGGGAAACACAAGTAGCAGGAGTGAGTATAGAGGAGACAGAGTCCGGTGATGAGAGGGGGTGGGGGGTGGGGGGGGGGGAGGTGGGGGAAGAAACAAGAACTAAAACAAAGAACGAAATAACGACGGTGAAGCCGACGACGCCAACAATTAACTTCCACTTACGACGTGTCAATACCAGCCTCGTGCCCGGGGGGCATTCTCGGAATCCCGTTAAGGGGAGACCACTTTCCCTCCCAAAGAGCACGATCAGGGCAGACGACAGCTCTCCACAACGACTTGTCGGCCACTTGAAGAAGAAAACCCCCTTCGCCGACCTCTCGGCAATTAAATCTGCCGATAGCAGCCGCGGCGGAGAGTGAATCGCCTTTAATTGGTCGTCGGGGCCTAATCTGACCGGCAGGGAGGTTAGAACAAGGGGGTCATTGTGTCGGGCGGGCTTTAGTCCAATCTGCGCCATCTCTTGGGAGAGTGCCCACTGGCTGCCGCTGAAGATTGGAGTGGCGTCCCTTGGTCTTCAGGCCGTTTTCCACCGATAGAGGGCAGGTTGTTGTTGCATTGAGTACCGCGCGCGCTGTCTGTGAACTGAGTACGAAGCGTTTGTCTGTGGCGCGCGGGGGGGGGGGGGGGGGGGGGGGGGGGGGGGGGGGGGGGGGGGGGGGGGGGGGGGGAGGAGAGAGGCTACAGCAGAGCTTTTGTCTTCTCTCTGTTGTTTGTCTCCCTTTTATTGCGGTTGACTTTTCTTTCTGTGTCTTGCATATTTTCCGTTTGTAAACCGCATTTTTCCTGTTTCCCGTCGCTCCCTGTGTCTTGCCAGCCTTCGAGAATTGCTTCAGACTTTTAATGAATAATAAAAAGAAAGAGAGAAATACACAAAACGAGTGAAGGCAAAATAGGCCTACACATATCAGGAGATGTAAATGTTGCAATCCGTTGACATGTTGTTCACAGACATAATTCAAAGCCGGCTATATGCTTAATTAATTTTTATCATGGATTTTTAATTCTACTGAAAATCAATTACGTTTGCCCAGAACAGAAATTGATCTGGTCTCATTGGAAACACATGCCGATTTGGTCTTTGACTGATGAATTTTTTTTGGGACTGAGAGAGAGAGAGAGAGAGAGAGAGAGAGAGAGAGAGAGAGAGAGGGGGGGGGTGGGAGGGGGAGGGGGAGGGAGGGAAGGAGAGGTTGGGGCAATAATCAACACTCGTCCCTCTGTATTCCTCTCCACCACTGCTGCGCCCTTCTCGCGTGTTTACTAAAACCTCACGGCAGTTCTCATGGGCTAGACACATACACACACACACACGCGCGCGCGCGCGCGCGCGTATGCTGTACATTACAGACTTTCACATGAGAGCCCCTTCATTCTTGCGAATGCTTGCTTATCCTGTAAAGAAAAAGCTGCAAAATTGTTGGACGAAAGACAGAGGCATTTTTATTCACTATTTGAGAAAAGAAGACGCTTTATCAAGACAGACAGAAGATGGGTTTTCTCCCATTAACTAAATAAAAAAATATCATCATAAAAATGGGTAAATTGATGGAATGATTGTTCCAGGTGGTAGTTCCGCTTTTACAGTAGGATTTGGAAAAAAAAAGGTCTCTACATATCATCTCTGTCTCGTTCAAGGACGCGGACGGCATTTAAATGGTCCTTCTCTCCCCTTTGTAACCCCTACAGCTGAAATGAACTCCCTTTACTCCTGAGAGGCCCACACCACCCACGCCATTTTTTTTTTCTCAAAACAGACGTTGAAGAAAGCTGCAGAGACTGTTTGGTGTCATCAGGGAAGGGCTCACAGGTCATAGACCATGGTCGACTGGTATCAGGAACGATCAGAAAGCAAGTAACTACCCCCACCCCCCCCCCCCTCACCCCTTCCAGCACTCTGTACTCTCCCGTCGCTTTTTTTTTTTTTTTTTTTTTTTTCCAGGCCTGACTGATCAAACCCGCGCAGACGTTCCGACAGATCAGTCCATTCACGTCATCTTCCTGTGAGCAAACTCTTGAAAGGACCTGTTTTCATTTCTTAAAAAAAAAACAAAAAAACGGGAAAGCCCCATTCTATCCCCTGCAACCACTAAGCCCCACCCGCCTCCCTTTTTCGCTCAGTTACAGTGAAGAGGGGAAAAAATGAAAGAAAGGGGAGCGAATGATTCAGACAACCTGGTTTTTTTTTCCCCTTTCGGTGTGTTCGTTTTCTGTAGTGTCAGGGTTGTCTCCCTGTCATCTGTAGCGTTATTCATATATATCTCGCAGTGGTGGCCACACGCCCCAATTGGGATGTTGCATAAAAACATTACATAATCCCTGTAAGCGTTTTGAGGCCTACCATACGTTTGAGCCAGCATTTAATGTTAGACTGATAATTGATCAAAAGAGCAACTTCCCACCAACTATTTCCCTTAATTTTCTTTTCTTGGAGGTGGTGGGGGGGGGGGGGGGGGGGGGGGGGGTGGCGGATTTTCACCGATGAAATCACAATCTTCAAATACATGACCTTCCCCTTAGTTGGCGTCAAATTTCAGGCCTTTGCACTCACCCGTGACCTATCTT
>JADBJO010000038.1:880000-882500 GCA_016801955.1 Conus betulinus | reverse complement strand
TCCGTGACCCTTAATGAACATACCTGCAAATCTTCAGTGAGATCGATAGAGTGCTTTCTGGGATATTCGATAAAGAAGAACAACCGTTATGGGCAGTTATAGCTGTTAGTAACAGCTATAACGGTAAACTAAACACGGGCATCATCCGTAACCCATTGTGAACATACCTGCGAATTTTCACAAAGATCGGCCAAGTACTTTCTGACATAGTCCTTAGAGAAGAAAAACCGTTACAGGCCGTTACAGGCGTTAGTAACGGCTATAACGGTAAACTAAAACATCGGGCATCATTCGTGACCCATAATGAACATACCTGCTAATTTTCACAAAGATCGGCCAAGTACTTTCTGACATAGTCCTTAGAGAAGAAAAACCGTTACAGGCCGTTACAGGCGTTAGTAACGGCTATAACGGTAAATTAAACATCGGGCATCATTCGTGACCCATAATGAACATACATGCTAATTTCACAAAGATCGGCCAAGTACCTTCTGAGATATTCCATGAAGAAGAAAAACCGTTAAGGCCGTTACAGCCATTAGTAACGGCTATAACGGTAAACTAAAACATCGGGCATTATTCGTGACCCATAATGAACATGCCTACAAATTTTCAGAAAGATCGGCAAATGACTTTCTGAGATATTCCATAAAGAAGAAAAAAACATTTATAGGCCGTCACAGCCGTTGGTAACGGCTATAACGGTAAACTAAACATCGGGCATCATCCGTGACCCATAAAGAACATACCTACAAATTTTCAGAAAGATCGGCCCAATAGTTTTGTCTGGAGTGAGTGGTACACATTTTGACCACGGACGGACAGACACAGACAGACAGACACACACACACACACACACACACACACACACACACACACACACACACACACACACAGAGAGAGAGAGAGAGAGAGAGAGAGAGAGAGAGAGACAGAGACAGAGAGACAGAGACAGAGACAGACAGAGAGAGAGCATTTCTTCGTTCCCATTCTAAAGGACTCCCTGTTCTATAAGAACTGGGAGTACAAAAAGAGCAGCACGTGTCCAGCAGCATGGCCTTGTATTACCCATCAAGTACCAAGCTGTTAATTTTGCACCAGAACAAATTCTGGCCCTACTTCTATTATACCTAGTATGAAGCTGAGACAGAGCGTAGTGAAATAAAATGTCTTGATATCCCCCTGTCATATATATAGAATGTTTTGATATCCCCCTGTCATATTTACAGAATGTCTTGATATCCCCCGTCATATTTATAGAATGTCTTGATATCCCTCTGTCATATTTATGGAATGTCTTGATATCCCCCTGTCATATTTATAGGATGTCTTGATATCCCCCTGTCATATTTATAGAATGTCTTGATCCCCCCGTCATATTTATAGAATGTCTTGATATGCCCCTGTCATATTTATAAAATGTCTTGATATCCCTCTGTCATATTTACAGAATGTCTTGATATCCCCCCGTCATATTTATAGAATGTCTTGATATCCCCCTGTCATATTCATATATTGTCTTGATATCCCCCCGTCATATTTATAGAATGTCTTGATATGCCCCTGTCATATTTATAAATGTCTTGATATCCCTCTGTCATATTTATAGAATGTCTTGATATCCCCCCCGTCATATTTATAGAATGTCTTGATATGCCCCTGTCATATTTATAAAATGTCTTGATATCCCTCCGTCATGTTTCCAGGACCGTCATCATCATCTGTTTGTTGTTGTTGTGTTTTGTTTTGATAAAGGGGGTGCAATACTTTCTGTACAATCATCTGGGATACATAAAAAAAAAGAATATCAGAGCAACACAGAGAGAAATCAAGACTTTATTTCCAGCATATTTTAGCACCTCACCAAAAATGCCATTTGGACTATTGGATTTTTGTTTATCACTTCCTATAGGCAGCAACACTTCTTTTCTAAGTGTGGTGGTTGACTAGGTTCTGGAACCTACATCGTTGTATTCGTCAACACTGTTCACACCGCCATCAGTCACATGCGTCATTCGTTTGTAACTGTGCTTCCAAGAAATGTTGAAAGTATTTATACCGACTTGTATGTTGTTACGCACAAGTATTTTTACGTCTACATTACTCGATTGACATGGCTCAGCACACCAGTCACTATGTTCACTGTTCTTGTTCAGAGAGATTAATTTCAGATACCCTATGTAAGTTGGATCCTTGTAACAAACACATTGAAAACTTCATCGCAGTCACTATCTATGATGTTTATAGCGCTATCGAGTGACGATGATAATTATACTGCGTGACAGAAACAAATTTGCTATAAAGAAACAAAAAATTAAAAAAGAAAAGAAAAAAAATGAAAAAAAAAAAAAACAGAGAAATTCTAATTGTATCAACTTTTTTAGTATTCAAAGACATAAATCGACATTTGACGATCGAACATGAAATTCCATGGGTAAACGGTCAGATTACAATCTTTCTGAAACGAGCAAGCTACTATGGACACACTCACACTCGCGCG
>JADBJO010000038.1:850000-872500 GCA_016801955.1 Conus betulinus | reverse complement strand
GACACAAAAAAAAAAAAGAAGAAAAAGAGAAAGAGAGAGAGAGAGAGAGAGAGAGAGAGAGAGAGAGAGAGAGAGAGAGAGAGAGAGAGAGAGAGAGAGAGAGAGAGAGAGAGAAATGTGACTTTAGCAGGCTACGTTTCAAACAAGGCATTGACGGGTCAATATTCACAGTGCAGTCACAACCAGTTGAAGAGCATTAGGTTCTATCATTGCAAAAGAAAGAAGTCCGTATCACAGATCCAACCCGTCCGAGGTGGAGGTATTTTACGTTCATGGCATCCCCCCCACCCAGGGGAAGCAACCCACTGTTCCTCTACAAGCCAACATGTCAAGGCCTCCGCACTGACGCAAACTGAATCAAACAAAAACCAACAAGCCAACAACATTGGTTCAAAATAGGGAGAGAATGTCACGTGACGTCATCACGCTGGTCGTTGGTGGTGTCTTGTCTACACCTTGTACCAATATATCGAAGTCAAAGATACAGAAGTCCAAGCTGGTCCAAGCTGATTCTGTGAGTTTCCGCCTTCCAGGGGGTGGCGGAGTTGAATGTTTGGCCAAAGAAAGCAGCATCGTCGTCATCGTGAGTCTGGAACTGAGACACATTGCTCCATCAGAACTGGTGTCAGGGTCAGCTTCTCACCTGTCCACGGCTTCCCACCCCCACCCCCCCCCCCCACCCCCGCTGGTCTGGCAGTAGTGTCCCATGAGCGTCATGAGGATTGTCACTGACGACTGCAGGGAAGATCTTGGTGTTTAATGGACTGCGAGGGAAGGTCCCGATGGTCAGGACACTGCATGAGGCAGCAGAACCACCTGGTCCTGACATGCTTCAGAGAACCCCTTGGATCACCAGATGTCATATAGTCACCAAGTCACAGGCGAGGTCACCAGGTCACAGCAAGCTCAGCAGGACACAGCGAGGTCACTAGGCCGCAACCAGGTCAGCAGGACACAGCCGGGTTACCAGGTCACAGTGAGGTTGCCAGGTTACAGCGAGGTTATCATTTCACATCGAGGTCATCAGCTCAAATCGAGGTCACCAGGTCACACTGAGGTCACCAGGCCATAGCGAGGTCGTCAGGTCACATCGAGTCAGCAGGACACAGCGAGGTTACCAGTTCACAGCAAAGTCACCAGGTCACAGCGACGTTACCAGGTGACAGCGAGGTTACCAGATCACAGCGAGGTTACCAGCTCACAGCGAGGTCACCAGGTCGCAGCGAAATCATTAGGTCACAGCGAGGTCAGCAGGAAACAGCGAGGTTACCAGGTCACGCCAGGTCACATTGAGGTCATCACGACACAGCGAGGTAACCAGGACATAGCGAGGTCAGCAGGACACAGCAAGGTCACCAGTACACGGTGAGGTCAGCCCGGCATATCCGGTCTACCAGGTCACAGTGATGTCACCAAATAACAGCGAGGTCATCAGGCCACAGCGAGGTCTTCAGTTCACATTGAGGTCACCAGTTCACAGCGAGGCCATCAGAACACCTCAAGGTCAGCAGGCGCAGGAGCACCGAGTGATGATAGGGTACAGGAAACGGATCCACCGACACCGACGACGTCCGCGACGCGATCGGCGAGGGCGGCAATGCCACCTGAGGAGAGTCTTGGAGTCGGAGGCGCTGGGCTGGCACGTCATACCCGGCGGGATGGAGCAGGGCTTGCCGTCCCAGCATCCCCCAACCCGCAGCCAGCGCGGCCAGAAGCGCAGGCCCAGGTCCTTCCAGCTGAACCTGACGGGGCAGTAGGTGAAGCTCCACAGCAGCTTCTGCAGCCTCCGCCGCTGCTTCCGGCTGCCCCTCAGCCTCACCACCCGCCGCCCGTCCGCCAGCCTGAACGTCCGCAAGTACTGCAGGTAGTCTGGGCGAGGCTCCTTGGGCCGCCCGTTTGAAGTCGTAGACGAAGGTGTCGTTGAGGTCCTCGGGTCTGTCGATGGACAAGAACTGTTCGTCAAAGTGTCGGCCCAGACGCCGTCGTAAGACTTCGGGGTCCAGGTCTTTGGGAGAAGGGTCCAGCGCCTGGTCCGGGTTCTCCAGGAGGTCTTCGATGGGCAGGCGGTCGGAGGGCGAGGGTCGGAGGCCATCAGGGAGGGGCTGCGCGTGTCCTCCTGGGTCAGTGGGGGTTGAGTCTCCAGCAGCTGGAGGTACACCTGGCTGCCTTCGCACGTGCACCATGACGTCAGCAGTATCAGCGTCAGCCACAGGGGGCTACAAGGCGAGCATCGCTTGTCTCCCTTGCTTGGCAGTGTGGTTGCCGGGATGACACGGAGCCGTGACGTCACGAGGCCTGGGAGGGGGGAGTAGACTACCATGATGACGTCACACAGTCGACCTGCAAACAGACAGGGTAGTTGCTGGTGAACAGAGAGCGATCGAGGGAGGGGGTGGGGGTGAGAGGGGGAAGAGAGATGGGGGGTGGGGAGAGAGAGAGGGGGGAAAGAGAGAGATGGGCGAGAGAGAGAGAGAGACAGACAGACAGACAGACAGACAGACAGAGACAGAGAGAGGGGAGAGACAGGCAGACAGAGAGGGGATGGAGGGGTGGTAGAGAGAGGGAGAGGGAGAGAAAGAGGGGCGGGGGGAGGTAAACGTCAGTGGAGAAGAAAGGAATACATTAAGGGCAGGTCACCCCCGTCATTCTCACTGTCAGTCTGCGTCGTCCACAGACCGCCAGGCGACTCAGTGCATGAGGAAAACCATACCAGACACCATTGGCTCCAAAAGTCGCCAGTAGTCGGCGCCGCAGAAAGAAACTCTCTGTCTGTCTGTCTCTCTGTCTGTCTGTCTGTCTGTCTCTCTGTCTGTCTGTCTGTCTGTCTCTCTCTGTCTCTCTCTGTCTGTCTCTCTCTGTCTCTCTCTCTCTCTCTCTCTCTCTCTCTCTCTCTCTCTCTCTCTCTCTCTCTCTCTCTCTCTCTCTCTCTCTCTCTCTCTCTCTCTCTCTCTCTTTTTTGGCTCGAAAATCCTCCTCTTTCTGCCCAGCAGTAAATGGGTCCCTGATTCAGATCAGGGAAGGTTAAAGCAGTGGAAGGAGGGGATGAGCTCTGTCTTCCATAATGCCATGCCCTGGACACGCAGAATCTCTGGCAGTTCTCTCGCGCCTGCGACCTAAATTAGGCTGTGGGCTCGCGCTCGTTGCTGAAACAATGCTTTGTGACCCTTTTTTTTCCACACAACACTGCAGGGCATACTAGGTCAGCACTATGGTCACGTCACGTGACCTTCACGGAGTATTTACTCTTTGCCCACGTTTGTGCTCACTTTTGCTGGCCTGCCTAACATCTCCAACATCCTGATGCAGTCACAGCTTCGCTGGGCAGGTCACGTAGTTCGCGTGCCAGACCGTCGGCTGCCAAAGCAACTACTGTTTGGCGAACTACAACAAGGCAAACGCTCTCGTGGAGGCCAGAAGAAGCGTTTCAAAAGACAGCCTCACTAAAATCTTCCCTGAGGGCCTTCAACATCAGCCACACAACATGGGAGCAGACTGCACAGGACAGAGACGGGTGGCGATCAGTTGTCCGCAAAGGTGCAGAGGCCTGTGAGAGCAACAGAACTGCTGCAGCTGAGCAGCGCTGGATGGTCAGAAAGACCAGCGTCAACTGATCTCCAGCTGCTGCCACCATCCCCTGTCTGTACTGTGACAGGTCTTTCCGGGCGCAGATCTGCCTGACCAGCCATCTACCCGACCCCAGGATGACTAAATGGTCTTCGTCGTCTCGACGGACAACACACTCTTTGCCCATGTTATCGACACGACCATAGCTGTTTTCTTGAGGAATGGTCCAAAGTTGATGTAGGAAGTGACCATGACTTGCTGATGATGACTTTCCAACTACCTCTGAACACGATCACCAAACAGAAGAATAGGACCCTAAGGTAGCAGAGGCCTTTCAGGCCGTGATAGGCTGGGAAAAAATTTTCAACATTCGCCATATTTGATGAAGAAGAGGATACAGACGTCGACACACTTGTAAACAAGCACCTTTCACCCTGCGGTGACCGAAACTGCCAGTGCGATCCTTGGTAAACATCACCCTGTGGTTGCTGGTCGCGAAGTCTTCTGTGCCGCCCCAGCAGTTTTCAAGACTCCAGGATAAGTGAGAGCTGGTGAAAGGTAGTTTTTTATTTTAAACACAACCATTCTATCCGTTGACCTAGATTGGACTCTTTGGACACGGACAATAGTCCATACCCTCCCACAAGGCTCTCTCCTCCCCCCTCCAGCCCCCCCCCCCCCCCCCCCATCCCCCATGGAGGGAGGGCGGGCGGGGGATGGCGGCGGGGTCAATGGCGGTGTGGGTAGGGACTCCCAGATCAGTCGGCATCAACGGCTTTCATCGCCTTCGTCCCTCGCCCCATCCACCGCTCCTCCGTACGCCCCCCCCCCCCCCCCCCCCCCCATCTCTGTGTCTGTGTCTGTCTGTCTGTCTGTCTCCCTCTCTCTCCTCTCTCTCTCTCTCGCTCTCTCTCTCTACTCTCATCTCTCTCCCTCTCTCTCTCTCCTCTGCTCTCTCTCTCCCCGTCTCCTCTCTCTCTCACTCTCTCTCTCTCTCTCTCTCTCCTCTCTCTCCTCTCTCTCTCTCTCTCTCCTCTCTCCCTCGTCTCTCTCTCGCTCTCTCCTCTCTCTTCTCTCCTCTCTCGTCTCTCCTCCCCTCTCTCCTCTCTCGCTCTCTCTCTCGTCTCTCTCTCTCTCTCTCCTCTCTCCCCCCTCCTGTTCTCTCTCTCTCTCCTCTCTTCTCTCTCGTCTCCCTCCTCCCTCTCTCTCTCTCTCTCTCTCTCTCTCTCCCTCCTCCTCTCTCTCTCTCCACTCTGAGTTCCTCCTCTCTCTGTCTGTCTGTCTGTCTCTCTCTCTCTCTCTCGCCTCTCTCTCTCTCCTCCTCTCTCTCCTCCTCTCTCTCTCTCTCTCTCTCCTCTCTCTCTCTCTCTCTCTCTCTCTCTCTCTCTTGTGTGTAAGGTTTCTGTTGCAGTGAAGAAAGAAACGATGGAATAAATAAAGCCGTGACTTTGTATCTAAGTGGACAATCAGCGCCGGATGATTGTCTTTCCGGGATGGAACATAAGTTAGTCAAGCAATGAAAGTATGCTCACATTCCCCGTGAATCTGGTGAAGTTTATACTCTCCTCAAACTCCCCTTTTCATTTGCTGTAACTGAAAATACAAACAAAAAAATAACCTGGTTGGTGGCCACGACTTGCCTCAGGATTACCCGGCATGTTATATGTGACAGATGATGCCATGATCAAGACAATGCACACGTGACAGATGACGCCATGACCTGGACATGTCATACGTGACAGATGACGCCATGATCCGTCATATCGTACGTGATACAAGACGCCGTGACCTGGACATGTCATACGTGGCAGATGACGCCATGGCCTGGACATGTCATACGTGACAAAATGACGCCACGATCAGTTCTATCATACGAACCAGAAGACGCCATGATCCAAATACGTCATACGTGACAGCAGACGCCATGATCCAAATATGTCATACGTGACAAGTGACACCCTGATCCAAGCATGCCATACATGACAGACGACGCCATGATCTAAGCATGTCATATGTGAAAGATGACGTCATGACTGAGACATGTCATACCCGACAGATGACGTCACGAGGTGGACAGGTCATATGTGACAGATGTCGCAAAGATATGGGCTTGTCATACGCGACAGATGACGCCATTTTCTGGACATGTTGTATACGATGGATGACGCCATGATAGGGACAAGTGACACGTGACAGACGACGACATTCCGATGTGACAGATAATGCGTGGTCATGCGTGACAAATGACGTCATGACCTAGTCATGGCATACGTAACAGATGACACAAAGATCTGGACATGTACGCGACAGATGACAAGACGACTTTGGACGTGTCATACGTGACAGATGATGAAATCTCAGACGTGGCAAATGACACCAGGTCATACGTCATAAATGATGTCATATCCTGGACATGTCATACGTGACAGACGACCCCAAGATCTGGTGGACAGGTGGTGGGTGGCAGATGACAACAAAAATCAGACGTGACAGGTGCCACCAGGTCATACTTGACGGATGACAACGTGTCGCACGTGCCATGACCTTGCTTGTGCACATCAGCAGTAATCGTCATCATCGTCAGTGCTCCACGTGGGAAGGTCAAGGTGAAGGCTTGGCCTGGGCTTCACACTGGGCACTCAGCTGCCAGGTATCACTAAGAACAGTCTGACCACAATCATGTACGTCTTTGCCCCCCCACCCCACTCCCTACCCCCCACCCCTCACTCCATCTGATGAATGGAATGCATACCGAGGTATCGTCTGCTTTACCTGCGTTCGGTGGTGATAAGGAAGCGAGATCAGATAAAGGGAGGAAAGGCGATAAGGGTGAAGAGGGGGGCGGACGGTGGGGGGAGGGGGGGCAAAGAGAGAGAGAGAGAGAGAGAGAGAGAGAGAGAGAGAGAGAGAGAGAGAGAGAGAGAGAGAGAGAGAGAGAGAGAGAAGAGGGGTTAAAGGGGGTTTAACCACAGTCTTACAAAAGCCAGGTGATTGCGGTTTCCTCCCTTACGTAAACAGTCGATCGTGAATGAACGCACGATCTACACATTTCCCTTCACTCCTCTCGCTAACCCGCTACTGCTTCATACATCATCTCCCCCCCCCCCCCCCCCCCCCCCCCCCCCCCCTCCACTCTACTCCCTCACTCTGCCTTCGCTCTTGGGGATGAAAATACCAGGCGCTGAATCTACCTGTTGGAGCACCTTGCTATTTCTGGTTTACGGCGGGGGTAGGGGTGGTACATGGTTGGGTGGGGAGGGGTGGGGGTGTGGGGGTTAAGAAGCGGGGGAAGTGGAAGGGAAGGGGGGGGGGAGGTTATAATGAGAAAGATTTCCATTTTGACCTCAATCTTTGTTTTTAAATCTTGTTTGTATGAATGAAGTAGATTTTAAGCTTAAAGAAACTGAGTTACAAATTAGATTGTGTGCACTTCGCTTTTGCTCTCTCTCTCTCTCTCTCTCTCTCTCTCTCTCTCTCTCTCTCTCTCTCTCTCTCTCTCTCACCACACACACACACACACACACACACACACACACACACACACACACACACACACACACGCATTGATAAACGATGATGAGTTTGTTTGGCAATGCTATTCACCGAATTCTGAAAGCTTGCTTGCCATTGGCGGGGAAAGTGCTCGGCATTCACCTGTCATCCCCCCCCCCCCCCCCCCCCCCCCCCCCCGTACCGTCCTCTTCCTCCCTCTCTGTAGACACCAAGTCTGCTCAATGAGAAATTTTGGTGGGAAAGAAATGATACGTCACTTACTCAATGGGAGCGCGGTGTGTGTGTGTGTGTGTGTGTGTGTGTGTGTGTGTGTGTGTGTGTGTGTGTGTGTGTGTGTGTACGTTTATGCGTTCATTCGTTCGTTCATTCGTTTGTGCGTTTGTTCTTCAAATTCAACGTCCATTCACTGAAAGTGATCTGAGACGATGAAAGGAAACAGAGTAAACATGAGAGAGAGAGAGAGAGAGAGAGAGAGAGAGAGAGAGAGAGAGAGAGAGAGAGAGAGAGAGAGAGAGATGCATGTTTCGTTCCGAAGGAGAAACGTGCGAACTTGAGAATGCGTGTGTGTGTGTGTGTGTGTGTGTGTGTGTGTGTGTGTGTGTGTGTGTGTGTGTGTGTGTGTGTGTGTGCCTGTGTCTGTGTGTCTGTGTGTCTGTGTGTGTCTGTGTCTGTGTCTGTGTCAGAGAGAGACAGAGACAGAGACAGCGAGGCATGCAGGTAAGCCTCTGGCACCTACCTATGGAGTCAGTCGGCATGCAGATCAAACAAGGCACCAGACACCTCTATCGCCTGTCTCCCCCAAGTAGACTTACAGCCTCCACCCTCACCCTCACCCCTACCCTGCTACTCTCTTCCCGCTTTCCTTCCTTCCTCAGCAAACAAGGCGATACAATGTAGAAGAAGAAAAAGAAGAAGAAGAAGAAGGAGGAGGAGGAGGAGGAGGAGGAGGAGGAGGAGGAAGAGAAGGAGGAGGAGAAGGAGGAGGAGGAGGAGCAGGAGGAGGAGGAGGAGGAGGAGGAGGAGACATGGAAACTAAAGAAAAGAAAGAAAAAGGGGGAAAAAAGAAGGGAAAAAGAAAGAAAGGAAGAAAGAAAAGAGAAAGAAGGACAAAAAAAAGAAACGAAAATAGCAAAGCAAAAAAAAAAAAAAAAAGGGGGGGGGGGGGGGAGAAATAAAAAAGAAAGAAAAGGAAGAAAGAAAAAGAGAAAGAAGGACACGAAAATAGAAAAGCAAAGAAAAAAAAAAAAAAAAAAAAGAAAAAAAAGAAAAAAAGAAAAAAAAATGGAGCCAGTCGAAAAAATGGAGCAGTCGCCCTCCCTCGATCTTTGCACTGCTCTCCTCTCCCTGGTGTGGGCTATCCCCTGGTGTGGGCTATGTTGATTTCCTGACGTCTAGGTTTAGAGGGGGGGGGGGGGGGGGGGGAGTGAGGGGGGGGAAAAAGGGGGGGGGGGGGGTGGGGGGGGGGGGGTGGGGGGGGGGGGGTGGGGGGGGGGGGGGGGGGGGGGGGGGGGGGGGGGGGGGGGGGGGGGGGGGGGGGGGGGGGGGGGGGGGGGGGGGGGGGGGGGGGGGAGGGGGGGGGGCGGGGGGGGGGGGGGGGGGGGGGGGGGGGGGGGGGGAAATAGTGGTGGCGGAGGAGAGAATTCAAAACCGCTACAAACCATTTATTTTATTTGGCCGAGTGTGTTTGTTCCGCAGGGAGGTGAGAGTGAGGGAGGTAGTGGGTTTTATTACAGTACTGAACTAACACAGAGACGGCTGGGGGAGGGGGAGGGGGAGGGGGCGGGGGGGGGGGAGAGAGAGAGAGGTGGGGGGGGGGGGGGGGGGGGGGTCGTAGAGGGTGTGAAGACGGAAACCCCGAGCCTTGTGTTCCTTCCAAGGGGGTCTGATGAAGAAGGTGTGCGCGTGTGGGACAGCCCCGACAGCGTGGTGGTCCCTATAGACAGAGACCGCCCCATGGAACAAGACCTGAAGCATCTCCTAGCGGCCTGTTCTGATATATAAGGACACTGGTGATGAGTTAGTGCAGTATGTACTGCGTGTGAAATGGCCTCACAGTAAAGAAAAGACCTCACTGTACAGAAAGGACCTCACTTCAAAGAAAGCACCTCACTGTACAGAAAGGACCTCTCTGTAAAGAAAGGACCTCACTGTAACGAAAGGACCTCACTGTAAAGAAAGAAATTCTCCGTAAAGAAAGGACCTCACTGTATAGAAAAGACATCATTGTAAAGAAAAAAAAAAACCTTCACCGTAAAGAAAGGACCTTACTGTAAAGAAAGGACCTCACTGTAAAAATAAAGGATCTCACCACGAAGAAAGGACCTCACCACAAAGAGAAGACTCCACTGTAAAAAACGGATACCTTTGCAAAGAAAGGACATCACTGTAAAGAAAAAAACTTCACTGTAAAAACGGATCTGTTTGTAAAGAAAGGACAACACTGTAAAGAAAAGACTTCACTGTAAAAACGGATCTGTATGTAAAGAAAGGACCCCACTGTAAACAAAGGACCTTACTGTAAAGAAAGGACCCCGCGTTAAAAAAAGGACTTCATTGTAAAGAAAGGACCTCGTTGTAAAGAAAAGTCCTCATTATTCTATCTACCTGTGCTGCTGCAAGTGAAGATGTTTTAGACAGGGCAGCCTGGAATGACACTGCAGTCAGCTGGCAGTCAGAACCCCCACCCTCACCCCCAGCCCCCCACCTTTGTTCCCCACACACCCATCCGCCTACCCCTTCCCCATCCTCCTTCCAAATCCAAATGACCCCCCCCCCCCCCCCCCCCCCCCCCCCCCCGACCCTCCGCGTGCTGATCCCACGTGACTGTATTCGGGGTTGGAAGCAAGATTATGCTGATGCCCACGGAAAGCGGACTCACCCCAATACACCGACAGGCCAGAGGATCTGCTGTCCCCTCTTCACTATGCACCCCCCCCCCCCCCCCCATCCCCCCCCCCCCCCCCCCCCCCCCCCCCCCCCCCCCCCCCCCCCCTCACCCACAACACACACACAAAGCCCTGGCTGGAATGACAAGGTCTACTTCGAAGTGGATCTTGTCGTCCACGGGGCTTCCATCCCACAGACGAACTCAAGAGGGACACACATGTGGGCCTCTTACACTGACAGCTGACCTTAAGCTAACAGCAAAGCACACTCCCTTGTGGATTTAACCTACTCATTCTTTCCCACAGCCGCGCGCATGGCACGTGTTGTCCGTCGCGGAGCCAGTTCCAGCCAGCGCGCGCCTTCAGCAACATTCTTAACGCACCGGAAGATGCTGTTTACCGTACTTTACTGGCATGCGGGTTCTCTCTCTTCTTTCTCGCTTTCTGTCTGACAATTGTTGTTGTCGTACCCTGGCGTATCCAGCGATCATCCGAACAGCCGAAGTACTTGAACACTATGGTACACACGCATCAGCTGGGAAAGGGCACGTCACGTGTGTGACCGTTTTTGATTATCCTGCCTCATGGGCAGCCACACTCCGACTTCGGGGATTTTGGAGTCTGATAATGTTGTGCTAGTGATCAGAGACAGTACGGGCGGAGGTACTGACCCGGTTCTTACTGAACGCACGTTAAGCAGGCGATCATGTGGTATGCATTGATTCATCAAGTAGGGAAGGGCGCAGTACTGTGTTTCTTTATAGAAATCGCATTTTCGTTTTACATAACCTTTCTTTGTGGAGGAATCGATACTCAGTCCATTCATTACAATACGATGTTTGTGATTAATCGACAAAAGTGCCGAACATACAGGCAAAATGATCTAGTTGCGACAGCTGTACGGATACGGTGCTGCTAGGGGGACCTACAGACGGGATTTTCACTGTAACTGCTTCCAGGCCTTCTCCCCAAATGCCTCCCTAAGTCACAGCAGCTGAAAAATAAATCGCCTTTGTCGGAGACGATTGAAGATGAGGCAGGCGGGCATGGACTTGCACGAAGCTCTGACCCGTGCTGCCTGACAACGGGCAAAGTTGACAGGTGACAAGGGACTGCAAGACAATGGCGGCTGTCCGTGCCATGTCTAGGTAGGTCAGAGTTACCCCCCTTGTCAGGGTGCCCTCCCCACCGATAGAGCACGCAGAGAGAAGATCCCGGGTTTTATTCCGTGCTTGCCAAGATGCGCTGAGCGCTGTGTCCCCCCCCCCCCCAAGATCCCCCCCCCCCCCCCTCACCCCCGCCTCCCCCCCTCCCCCCCCTGAGCAACACGGCTGGAGGCAAACCACAGCCTCTGTGGCCTCACTGTGACAAGTTGAACACCTCTTCATGTCGAACATCACGTGCTGACATTACGTTTCAATGGGACACATATTCCAACGACGTGATTGGGGGGAAGGGGAGGGGAGGGACAAGGGGGGAACCTTACGTGTGTGTGTGTGTGTGTGTGTGTGTGTGTGTGTGTGTGCGTGTGGTGTGTGTGTGTGTGTGTGTGTGTGTGTGTGTGTGTGTGTGTGTGTGTGTGTGTGACCCACAGTTTGGGGGTAAGTTTACAAGTAAGTTAAAAAAAACAAAAAGTCTGTTAGCACATGGCCCACACGCCCCAAACACACTCTTCTCACGCTTATGACGTTGATGCTGTACGTGTCACGCTTATTGAAATGACCTCACTTCAATGCAAACGAATGGATCAGTCATATTCTGACGAAATCAAATAACCGTGGGGTTTTTTTCCTTCTGTTGTTTTGTTTGCCTGTTTCTTTTTTTCAGTCTGCTCAGATTTTGTAAACTCCAAGGCATGTACAAAAGTACAAAGGTCAGTCAAGTTATTCACATTTGCACATTCACTTTGTAAGGTGCAGAGCGGCTAGAGTTTCCATTTTGAAGCTTATAAAGTGCTATATTTTATGGTTTGAGACTAAAATGGCAGGGCTTTGAGTTTTGAGGCTGAAATGACAAGGCTTTGAGTTTTGAGGCTAAACTGGCAGGGTTTTGAGTTTTAAGGCTAAAATGGCAAGGCTTTGAATTCTGACGCTAAAATGACAAGGCATTGAATTCTGACGCTAAAATGGCAAGGCTTTGACGCCTGATACTAAAATGGCAAGGCTTTGACTTCTGATGCTAAAATGGCAAGGCTTTGAGTTTTGAAGCTAAAATGGCAAAGCTTTGAGTTTTAAGGCTAAAATGGCAAGACTGAGTTTTTGGAGGCTAAAATAGCAAGGTTTTGAGGTTTGAAGCTTGAATGGCAAAGCTTTGAGTTTTGAAGCTAAAATGGCTATCCTTAAAGTTTTGAGGCTAAAATAGCAAGATTTTCTTTATGACAAAAGCAGACAGTTTCCGAACAAGACAGATTAAGAAAATGGAGCTGGTTGACATTAACAGAATCTTGTTATTGTAATTTAAGATGTGTGTTGGTTAACTGTGAACTGTCACAGTGAGAGAGAGAGAGAGAGAGAGAGAGAGAGAGAGAGAGAGAGAGAGAGAGAGAGACAGACAGACAGACAGACAGACAGACAGACAGACCGAAACAGAGACAAAGAGACAAAGATATTATACATATATAAATATATATATATATATATATATATATATATGTGTGTGTGTGTGTGTGTGTGTGTGTGTGTGTGTGTGTGTGTGTGTGTGTGTATAGACAGACGAGAGACAGACAGAGACAGAGAGACAGAGATAGACAGACATATGTATATACGTATGTGTTATATATATATATATGTGTGTGTGTGTGTGTGTGTGTGTGTGTGTGTGAGAGAGAGAGAGAGAGAGAGAGAGAGAGAGAGAGAGAGAGAGAGAGAGAAGCCAGTGCAGGCGTGATGCAAAAGACAGATCAAAGTGGAGAGTAAAACTAGCCGACAGCCAGAGACAGGAAACCCACAGACCGCCGGCGGGCCACTAAAGCGGCAGGGAGGGGGAGAGAGAGAAGGGGGTAAAATGAGGGGAGGTAACGCTGGCAGCTTACCATGACGGGGCAGACGACAGCTACAATACGCTCTGACACCTGTAGGCGCCGCCACAATCCTCACAACAAATCACCCCCACACGCACCGACACCACCACCACCACCACCACTACCACCACCGCCGCCGCCGCCGCCGCTGCCACCAGTCGACTTGACGAGTCGGGGAAGGAGGAGTGGATGGGGGAATAGCACTAATCCCTGCCCCAGTCACAGAGAGGTACTGTGTCTCTGGCTTCCCCACCCTCCTGTCAGTCTCAACCGTGGGCTTATTTTCTTTTTAATTATTCATATTCTTTTTTTTTTTTATCTGGTTATTGTTGGTGTGCGTCTGTTCAATCCACAATGACTGGCAGGTTCTAGTCTGTTCTGTCCGGGTTATTGGCTCTTCCTGTTGTTGGCTCAGTCCTTGGGGATTCAAGTCGTCAATCGCCTTCACGTCGCTCACGTTTCGTTTTTCTTTTTCTTTTTTTTTTCCCCGCAGTCTACGCAGGTGTTTCGGTCATGGGTTCTTGTGTCCAGTGAGCATTACATCACACTTCACAACGTCGCGCGGACGGCAGTTCTCCAGGTGTTAAAGCTCCACGTTGAGGCAAGAGATGATCAGGTGTCGATTCAGTAGCTGCTGTGACCAACTTTTCAGACTAAATCAACAAGCGGTATCACCTAAGTCTTTGGTGCGACGTGCCAGAGGTGTTTGTTCAAAGCTTCATCTTGTCTCAACTATCTAGTCAGCTTGGAATTGAAGATCATCTCGCGTCATCTAGTATGGCATTGTTGTCCGAAATGAATTTTTTTTAATGATAATAATATAGACTTACGAAGTTGCTCGGAAGAAACGACGGATAGCAGACACGTATTGTAGTTTTTGATCCCTGGCGTGGAGTCTGTCTAATCACACACTACCCACAGACTGATACAGCGACTTCCACACGCACTGACCACACACACAGACCTCTCCTCCGGTTGTGGTCGCGGCAGGTGGGATGGAGAGTTGTGGTTAGCCAATGGTCACACGGCGCACAGTGACCCCCTCCTCACTCCCCATTCCCGTCGTCACCACACACACCCCCCCGTACGTCCCGCCACTGCGGAGCCACAAGTATACTCCTCCCCTCGGTGACACCACCACCACCGCCCCCTCACTCAGGAATCGGTTTCGCAGGTACAACGGCCACTGATGCCGGCGGCTGCTGGCGCCCTCACTGAAGGAGACACCGCTCGTTCCGCTTTATCGACTTCATTGGAGCGTGTCGAGGCGACGGGAGGGCGGGGGAGGAGAGGAGGCAAGGTCGACGGTCACGATTGATAAAGCCTGTCGTGTTACAAAGGACTGTCCTCGGTTTCAATTCACGGCGGACGTGAACGTGGACGGGGTGGGGGACACAAACTCATTAACTCCCAGGACAGTGAGTGGCAAGGGAGACAACCACAGCAGCAGCAGGAGTCACGGCTACTCAAGGGAGAGAAGTGGGAGGCAGGTCGGGGGGGGGGGTCTGTCTCTCTCGGGCGATCAGGACTGCACAATGGGCAGGCAGGGGGAAACGATCCTTGGTTTTATAGCCACCCTCTGCCATTCCCCACCCCCCACCCCTTCCCCCTAGCTCCCCTCCTCTCCCTCCCCCTCCCCCTCCCCTCCCCCTCCCTGGGCCCTCAGCGCCTTTTAATTGATCGCTTTCTTCCCCTCCGTGCGGCGCCAGTCTGGAGACAGTGTTCACGGGGCCCCGCCATTTTCCCAACAATTATTTGGAACGCTTCCCGCCACCACTACCACCACCACCACCACCACCAACCACCACCACCACCCTGCCACCACCCTCTTCCACCCTCACTTCCCTCCCTCCCCCCCCCCCCCCCCCTCCACTCGTCCGTCCTTCCCTTCTTCCTCCTCCTTCCAACTTTTTTTTTTTTTTTTTTTTTTAAGGGTACGCGCCCCCTCGTGTGGAGTTAGCGGTGGCGCCAGGGCTTCTTATGGCAGTCCCATCACCAGACCCCATCGCTCCCTCATCAAAGCCCACACCCCCCTACTCACCTTCTACGTCACACCCACCCACCCCCATCCTATGCACACACACTCCCCCCACCCCCGTCCCTTAAAATCTCACCCCCCCACCCCACCCCCCTTCTATCCCCACACTCAGTCTGCCATACTGTTTTCCACACCCCACCTTCCACTCACCTTCTGCCTTATCCACCACACACCTCACCACCACCACCACCACCCTCGCTACAATGAATACGCAGTAGGTGATGCATAGTCGGACTGATAGTATCAATTGGACTGGCGACTGGTTGAGCGAAACTGCAGAGAGAGAGAGAGAGAGAGAGAGAGAGAGAGAGAGAGAGAGAGGGGAGGATTTTTGATTGAAAGAAAAAAACAAACAGAATAAGCACTAGTGTTTGTGTGTGTGTGTGTGTGTGTGTGTGTGTGTGTGTGTGTGTGTGTGTGTGTGTGTGTGTGTGTGTGTTTGTTTGTTTTTTGTTGTTTTTTACATCCGGTCCTCAGAACAGGAAAATATCAATGAATTACAAAAGCAGAATGAACAGTTTTTACATGCACAGAGAGAGAGAGAGAGAGAGAGCGAGAGAGAGAGAGAGAGAGAGAGAGAGAGAGAGAGAGAGACGCAGACAGAGAGAGACACGCAGACAGAGAGGTGAGAGGGAGTAAAGAGGGAGAGCGATAGGGAAAGAGAGACAGAGATAGAGACAAAGAGACGGACACATACAGACAGACAGAGACACAGAGAGAGAGTGACAGCGACAGAGAGACAGACACAGAGAGACAGAAACTTAGAGAGCTTAGAGAGCCACAGAGAGAGAGAGACAGACAGACAGACAGACAGACAGACAGACAGACAGACAGCGAAAGAAGGAGGGAGAGAGAAGGCGTTGGAGATAGACTGCAGACAAGACAAGCCTGTTGACTGGAATAATCAGTAGCACTGGCGTGCTTTATTGACCATCCAGTCCTCGCCCTGCGTCAGCTTTACGACAAGATTACAGACCGAGACGGCAGAGGGCGGGGCCAGACAAATTCTTGTATCAACGAGCCTGCGACAGATAAACAGAGTATTTTGTTTACCTCAATTAGCCCTCGACCGGGATATACAGCAGATAGCCAGGGGACACAGTTTATCTACGGTGAACCCATAACAGGGACATGCGACAGATAGCAAGGGGATATAGTTTATCTACTGTTAGCCCTAAAAAGGGACGTACGACAGATAACCAGGGGACATAGTTTATCTATAATTAATCCTCAACAGGGACATACAACAGATGACAAGGGGATATAGTTTATCTATAGGTAACTTCAACAGGGACATACAGATAGCAAGAGGATATAGTTTATCTACAGTTAGCCTTCCACGGGGACATAGAGCAGATGACAAGGGGATATAGTTTATCTACGGTTAGCTCGCAACAAGGACATACAACAGATAACAAGGGGATATAGTTTATCTATAGTTAGCTTTCAACAGGGACACACCACAGATGACAAAGGGATTTAGTTTGTCTATAGTTGGCTTTCAACAGGGACATACGACAGATAACAATGGGATATAATTTATCTATAGTTAGCCTTCGACATGACCGTACAACAAATAATGAGGACATACAGTTTATCTATGGTTAGACCTCGACCAGGACATATGACAGATAACAGAGGAGATATAGTTTATCACAGTTAGCCCTCGACAAGAACGTGAGAGAGAGCGAGAGAGAGAGACAGACAGACAGACAGACAGGGAGAACAAGGGAGGACAATGAACAATGAATGAACAGTATCTGGATATCTTTAGGCCATTGGCCCTTATAAAAGCCGAAGTCATACATGAACACGCAAATAAGAAAGTACTGACACATATTTATAAATGGGCTTGATATCCTTAGATCTTTTAACATTATGCATTTTCATCTTTATTTTTTTCTTTTGCAAACAGCATAAAACAAATACTAAGGGAGTTTTTTCTGATTGTATCTACTGGTCCACTTTTTTTTTAAACATTGATGTACTGACTACTTGTTCGACTTAAAATATTTACTTCTAATATCATAATAAAGGGGTAAACATAAAGAAAATGGCGTTCATCTTCGACAACAATTTGTTCATTGCATACAGGGCACAATTTGTTCACATTTTCACTAAACGTTTAGAGAGAGAGAGAGAGAGAGAGAGAGAGAGAGAGAGAGAGAGTTGGTGTTACAGGGATCCATTTTACAAGTCCCTATCCGCCTCCTTCACATGTCCTCTCCCTCTATTGTCTTCTTTTCGATCTTCTATGTCCATCACGTTTCCCTTCATTCCATTGTTCCCCAACTGCTTCGTTTTTCTTCGTTTCACCCTCGGTCTTCTTTGGTCTTCTGTCTCTGTCTTCAAGTCTTTCCTTACATAATGCTTGCCACCGGGTTAAGCCAGTAACATCTTCAGTCTGCATTGAGCTCATGTCACAGGTAAGATCAAATCATCCATGATCAGAATGAGCGAACGTGGCGTAGTCAGAGGTGCGATGACCCAGCCATCGGTGAAGAGAGTGAGGGACTATGACGTCACTCAGCGTGAAGCGGTTGGAATCAAATGATGGGATGAAAGGTGTGGGGAGGAGGAAAGTCTGTGATCACCAACATCTACACGTTCTGTGTGCCTCAGGTCCACCATCATACACCCCATCTCCATACCCCCTCTCTCGTCTCCCCCCCCCCCCCCCTCCCCTACCACCCCTCCCTATTACCTATCACCTAGCACATGTCCTGGAGTCTTGAAGACCGTTGGGGGCGCCATAGAAGACGTTGCAACTAGCTTCCTCCACCTCTCCTGGTTCTCAGACAGGTTAGGTTACAGGTGAAAGTATCTATGTTGGCTTTGGCGGATTAAATTGGAAACATTCACATTGTCTTTGACAGGGCAGGCGACTGTGTGAAGTATACATGTTCTTTTTGATGGGGTAAATGAGAGTTGAAAGTATTCATATTATATCTGACAGAGTAGGTGATAGTTTGCAGTATTCATATCATTTTTGACAGCATAGGTGACATTACTAGGAGTATTCTGATTATCTTTGACGGGATAGATGACATGTTTGGAGTACTTATAATAATGGTTACAAGATAGGTGACAGTTTGAAGCATTCGTATCATCTTTAACAGAATAATGATATTTGGAAGTGTTCATATCATCTCTGACAGAGTAACTGACAACTGAAAGCGTTCACATTAACTTTGGCAGAGTAGGACACAGTGGAAAGTATCCATACTATCGTTGACCGAGTAGGTGACAGTTGGAAGTATTTGTGATATCGTTTAGAAATTAGGTAACAGTTGGAAGTATTTGTGATATCGTTTAGAAATTAGGTAACAGTTGGAAGTATTTGTGGTATATTTTACAAATTAGGTAACAGCTGGAAGTATTTGTGATATCTTTTACAGGTTAGGTGACAGTTAGAAGTATTTGTGATCATCTTCCACACGTTCGGCAACAGTCGGAAGTGTTTGTGTTGCCTTTGATAGGGTGTATGACAGCTGGAAGTGTCTATGTTAAATTTGACAGGATATGTGACCGTTGGAAGTGTTCGTAATACAGGGTAATAAAAATAGGAAGTATTCATGTTATCATTGAATGGATAGGTGACACCTGGAAATGTGTTACCTTAGTAAGAGTAGGTGATTGTCGGAGGTATTCCTGTTGCCTTTGATAGGGTAAGTTGGAAGTTCTCATATTATCTTTGATAGGACATGTGACAATGAAAAGTATTGATGTTATCTGTGACAAGATATATGACAATGGAAAGTATTGATGTTATCTGTGACAGGATATATGACAATGGAAAGTATTGATGTTATCTGTGACAGGATATATGACAATGGAAAATATTGATGTTATCTGTGACAGGATATATGACAATGGAAAGTATTAATGTTATTTGTGATAGGATGTGTGATAATGGAAAGTATTGATGTTATCTGTGACAGGATATATGACAATGGAAAGTATTGATGTTATCTGTGACAGGATATATGACAATGGAAAGTATTGATGTTATCTGTGACAGGATATATGACAATGGAAAGTATTGATATTTATATGTGACAGGATATGTGATAATAGAAACTATTGATGCTATCTATGACTGGATATGTGACAAAAATGGAAAGTATTGCTGCTAACTGTACAGGATATATGAAAAGAAAAAGTATTGATGTTATCTGTGGCAGGATATATGACAATTGAAAGTATTGATGTTATCTGTGGCAGGATATATAATAATGGATAGCATTGATGTTATCTGTGACAGGATATATGGCAATGGAAAATATTGATGTTTATCTGTGACAGGATATATGACAAAGGAAAGTGTTGATGTAAGCTTTGACAGGATATGTAACGATGGAAAATGTCAATATACCTGTTACAGGGCGAATAACAGTTAGAATATTCATATCATCTTTGACAGTGCAGGCGACAAATGAAAGGGTTGGTTTTTTATCTTTCATATTGTGACAGGGTAGGTGACAGTTTGGAGTGTGATATTATCTTTCATAGGATAGTTGACAACTGGTAGTATTCAGTGACAGTGCTTTGACTTGGTATGGACAGTATTCTTATTATATTTGACAGACAGGGTAGATGACAGAAGTTTCAGACAGTGCTTTGGCTGGGTAGGTGACAGGAGCATTCATATCATCTTTGACAGAGCTTTGACTGCGTGACAGAAATATTCATCTTATCTTTAGTAGTGTTTGGACAGGGTAGGTGACAGAAGTATTTCATATTATCTTTGAAATTGTTTTGACCGGGTAGTGATAGAAGTGTTCATATTATCTTTGACAGTGCTTTGATGGGTAGATGACAGAAGTATTCATATTATCTTTGACAGTGCTTTGACTGGGTAGATGACAGAAGTATTCATATTATCTTTGACAGTGTTTTGACTGGATAGATGACAGAAGTATTCATATTATCTTTGACAGTGCTTTGACTGGGTAGATGACAGAAGTATTCATATTATCTTTAACAGTGCTTTGACTGGGTAGATGACAGAAGTATTCATATTATCTTTGACAGTGCTTGGACTGGGTAGATGATAGAAGTATTCATATTATCTTTGACAGTGCTTTGACTGGGTAGATAGAATAGTAGTATCATATCATCTTTGAAAGTGTTTTGACTGGGTAGGCGAAAGAAGAATTATTCATTTTATGTTTGACAGAGCTTTGGCTGGGTGACAGAAGTGTTCGTACGATCTTTGACAGTGACAGCGTTTTGACAGGGTAGGTGATAGAAGTATTCATATTATCATTGGCAGTGCTCTGACTGAGTGGGTGACAGAAGTATTCACATCATTTTTGACAGTGACAGTGCTTTGACTGGGTAGGTGATACAAGTATTCATACAGTGCTTTGACTGGGTAGGTGATGCAAGTATTCATACAGTGCTTTGAACGGGTAAGTGACAGAAGTATTATTCCCACAGTGCTTTGACTGGGTATGTGACTGAAGTATTAATATTGTCTTTGACAGTGAAAGTGCCTTGACTCGGTAGGTGACAGACGTATTCCATACATCTTTGATAGTGCTTTGACTGGGTAGGTGACAAAAGTATCCATACTATCTTTAATAGTACTTTGAAGGGTCGTCGTCTCACAGGAAATGCTGGAGGTGACCTGACAGACACAGCACGATGAAGGACTTCCACAATGCCCCCCCCCCCCCCCCCCCCCCCCCCCCCCCCCCCCCCCCCCCCCTCTCCGCAGCAGCGGTAAGGTTATTAAAGCCATTAGGTTCTGCGAACTGTGTTGTCCCTGAGTCCTCATGACATGTCAGTAGACAGGTGGGGGGGGAGGGGGGAGGGGGGGGGAGGCAGAAGGGACAGGGGGCACAGGCCTGTCTAATCTCCATCTGTGTAAAAAAAAAAAAGAAAAAAAAAAAAAAAAAAAGAAAAAAAAAGACATCAAATTAAAAAAGGGCGCTCCATAGGTTTCAAGCATGCCACTCTGGGCTTCTTTTATGATTACGTTACCGACTCAAAATGACATAATCAATCGTAATCAATTCATAGATAGAGGAGAATCATGTACATAGACACATAGTTAAAAACAGACAGAAGAATAGACAGTTTGGATAAACACAGAAAACATTATGACAGGTAGAGACCAATCCACGGGTAGAGAAACAAAATAATAACGTTTTCCAGCTGAAAGAATAGTTGCGCAGTGTGGAACAGGTTCAATGTGTCTCTAAAACCTAAGAATACCTCCATCCTGTGTTTCTTTATCCGCAGAATTCAAAATAATGTGCTTTCTTTTATCGTGTAGTATAGCTCTTGTGTCTCCCATACTGTAAACAGTTCCATTATGTGTTTGTATACTACAGAATAGTTTAAATGCATATTTCCATACCGTACAGTAGTTCCAATGTTTCTTTTGCATACTATGGTGCATTTCCGCCCTGTCGTAATGTAAATACAGTCCAGTGTGTCTTTCTTATAATAAACAATAGCCCCCTGCGTCATGTAATGTAAAAAGTCTCAATGTCTCAATGTGTCTCCTCTACTGTAGATCCGTCCCAGTGTGTCTCTCTTCTACTGTAGACCAGTCCCAATGTGTGTCTTCTACTGTAGACCCAGTCCCAATGTGTCTCTTCTACTATAGACCAGTCCCAATGTGTCTCTTCTTTTTAGACCAGTTCCAATGTGTCTCTACTATTGACCAGTCCCATTGTCTCTCCCCTCTAAAGCAGACGAGTCCCAATGTGTCTCTTGAACTATGGACCAGTCTCAATGTGTCTCGTTTACTGTAGACCAGTTCCAATGTGTCTTTTCTACTGTAGATTCAGTCCCCATGTGTCTCTTTAACTGTGGACCAGTCCCAATGTGCCTCTTTACAGTGGATCAGTCCCAGTGTGTCTCTTCTACTGTAGACCAGTCCCAATGTGTCTCTTCTACTATAGACCCAATCTCAATGTGTCTCTTCTACTGTAGACCCAAACACCAATGTGTCTCTTCTACTTTAGATCCAACCCCAATGTGTCTCTTCTACTACAGACCCAGTCCCAATGTGTCTCTTCTACTACAGACCCAGTCCCAATGTGTCTCTTCTACTACAGACCCAGTCCCAATGTGTCTCTTCTACTACAGACCCAGTCCCAATGTGCCTCTTCTACTGTAGACCAGTCCCATTGTCTCTCTTCTATAGACCCAATCCCAATGTGTCTCTTCTATTGTAGACCAGTCCTTATGTGTCTCTTCTACTGTAGACCCAGTCCCATTGTGTCTCTTCTATAGACCCAGTCCCAATGTGCCTCTTCTACTGTAGACCAGTCCCATTGTGTCTCTTCTATAGGTCCAATCCCAATGTGTCTCTTCTATTGTAGACCAGTCCTAATGTGTCTCTTCTACTGTAGACCCAGTCCTAATGTGTCTCTTCTACTGCAGACCAGTCCCAATGTGTCCTCTTCTACTGTAGACCAGTGTGAATGTGTCTCTTCAAGCGTGGGTCAGTCTCATTTTGTCTC
>JADBJO010000038.1:840000-845000 GCA_016801955.1 Conus betulinus | reverse complement strand
TACTGTCTGTATATCTAGTCTTTCCTGTCTGTGTCTGGTCTTTCCTGTCTGTATGTCTGGTCTTTCCTGTATGTATGTCTGGTCTTTCCTGTATGTATGTCTGTCTTTCCTGTCTCTATGTGTGTGGTCTTCCCTGTCAGTATGTCTGATCTTTCCTATATGTCTGGTCTTTCCTGTCTGTATGTCTAGTCTTTACTGTCTGTATATCTAGTCTTTCCTGTCTGTGTCTGGTCTTCTATCTGTATGTCTGGTCTTTCCTGTATGTATGTCTGGTCTTTCCTGTCTCTATGTGTTGTCTTCCCTGTCAGTATGTCTGGTCTTTACTGTCTGTATGTCTGATCTTTCCTGTATGTCTGGTCTTTTTCTGTCTGTATGTCTAGTCTTTACTGTCTGTATGTCTGGTCTTTCCTGTATGTATGTCTGGTCTTTCCTGTATGTGTATGTCTGGTCTTTCCTGTCAGTATCTGGTCTTCCCAGTCAGTATGTCTGGTCTTTCCTGTCGGTTTTTTACTGTGTGTCTGATCTTTACTATATGTCTGATCTTTACTGTATGTCTGATCTTTACTGTATGTCTGATCTTTACTGTAAGTGTGTCTGATCTTTACTGTATGTGTGATCTTTACTGTATGTCTGATCTGATCGTTACTGTCAGTGTGTCTGATCTTTACTGTATCTCTGATCTTTACTGTATGTCTGATCTTTACTGTCAGTATGTCTGATCTTTACTGTCAGTGTCTCTGATCTTTACTGTATGTCTTATCTTTACTGTATGTCTGATCTTTACTGTCAGTGTGTCTGATCTTTACAGTGTGTCTGATCTTTACTGTATGTCTGATCTTTACTGTCAGTATGTCTGATCTTTACTGTATGTCTGATCTTCACTGTATGTCTTATCTTTACTGTCAGTATGTCTGATCTTTACTGTATGTCTGATCTTTACTGTATGTCTGATCTTTACTGTTTGTCTGATCGTTACTGTCAGTGTGTCTGATCTTTACTGTATCTCTGATCTTTACTGTATGTCTGATCTTTACTGATCCAGTATGTCTGATCTGATCTTTACTGTATGTCTGATCTTTACTGTATGTCTGATCTTTACCGTACGTGGTCTGATCTTTACTGTATGTCTGATCTTTACTGTATGTCTGATCTTTACTGTATGTGTGATCTTTACTGTATGTCTGATCTTTACTGTATGTCTGATCGTTACTGTATGTGTGATCTTTACTGTATGTCTGATCTTTACTGTATGTCTGCTTTTTGTATGTCTGATCTTTACTGTCAGTGTGTCTGATCTTTACTGTATGTCTGGTATTTTCTGTATGTCTGATCTTTACTGTATGTCTGGTATTTTCTGTATGTCTGATCTTTACTGTATGTCTGATCTTTACTGTATGTCTGATTTTTACTGTATGTCTGATCTTTACTATCAATATGTCTGATCTTTACTGTCATTATGTTTGATCTTTACTGTATATGTAGTCGTTTACTGAATGGGATTTGAGTAATTAAGGGGATCTGATTTACGGATCTGACCTAAATGATATACAAATGAGACATTGCTGATATGTGAATGGCATCGGACTTCTGAGTGGGTCCTGACTTTAGCGGAGACTTGACTAATGACTGGAACCGATTTATGAATGTGACATGACTTATGAAGGGAGCTTCATGGAATCTGGCTTATGAATGGAAAATGAATAATTAATGGGACCTGACTTATGAATGAAACAAACATGACTAATTAATGGGACCTGACTTATGAATGAAACGTGACTGATTAATGGGACCTGACTTATAAGTGAGCTTGACTTATGACTGGAACCCGAATGACTGATAAATGCAACTTGACGTGAGAATGGGCCCTGACATACGAATGAGACATGGCATAAATGAGACAAATCATTAACCGAACCTGACTTATGAATCGAACATGACTAATTAATAGGACCTGACTTACGGAAAGACTTGACTTATGAATGGGACCTGACTGACATGAATGGACCTGACTAATGAACTGGACCTGACTGACTTATGGATTGGCTTGACTTATGAATGGGTCCTGACTTATGCATAGGATTTGACTTTTTACAAAGTGGGGGGGGGGGGGGGCTTACTTATCAATGGACTCAACTTATGAATAGAAATTGACTTAAGAATGGACTTTTCTTATGAGTGGGATCTGATTTATGAATAGGATCTGACTTATGAATGGGACCTGATTTATGAATGGACTTGACCTATGACTGGGACCTGACTTATAGATAGACTTGACTTACAAATGGAACTTCACTTATAAATGGACTTGACAAAATTATGATTGGGACCGGGACTTCACCTCAGTAGGTAAGAGGATTTTCAAGCCCAGGAGCGGAGGGGGAGGAGGGGAAAGCAGAAATCAGAGTTAAAGGTAAAGATTCCAACGGAAATATGGCTCCTATGTGAAGGTTGTGACCGAAATTTTATTCGAAGAAACTATGCTTATACATAGAAGTTGCAAATGTGCGAGAGAGAGAGAGAGAGAGAGAGAGAGAGAGAGAGAGAGAGAGAGAGAGAGAGAGAGGGAGAGAGAGAGAGAGAGAGAGGGAGGGAGGGAAAGGGAAGAGAGCGTCCCAATTAAGGCTATTCCAGGGGCCATTTAGACCCGGGTAGGGTGTAGGGCCAACGACCGAATTAGGGAGTTAGAGATGCTGAAGGTCAAAATGCTTAAGGTGAAACTGGAAGATAAGATGGCGCCTATTCACTAAATATGCGTGTAGAAATATATCACCATCTAAAGGAGATTATATGCGAAGGAAGTATGAGGGAACGAGGGGCACCTTAGATCTCCCCCCACCTCCATTTACCCCCTCTCTCGCCTCCCTCGCAAACCCCCCTCCCCACCCTCCCCCAATCAAATTCCCTTCCCCTTCGACTTTTCTGCAAACCACCCTGTCTGTTTCCTCTTGAAACACTTTGGGACAGCATGCAATGTTGGAGTCTGTTTTCTGTCATTGTTGAGGGCAGATAGGTCTTCATTCTATCCGTGCAAACGTTGGTCACTGACATCCAGACAAAGTGGGTGGGCGCGAGTGTGTGTGTGTGTGTGTGTGTGGGGGGGGGGGGGGGGGGGGGGGGGGGAGGGGGGGCTAAACCAGGCTTTTGCCCTATCCTTTTCATGGTGATCGATGTTGCAGGCACTCTCAGATGCAGATCGAGAGAGAACGATGGGATGGGGGTGGGGATAGGAAGAAGAAACTTTCTCCATACCTGATTTTTTTTTCCCCGGAATGGGGGGGGGGGGGGGGGGGGGGGGTGCGTCCCACCTTGTTCTCCTCCCTCCCCTGCCTTCCTCCCCGCCCCTCCTTCAGGTTCCAATGCCGATGGACTTTTGAATGGGACCTGATGAAACGACTGGGACCTGACTGATGACTGGGATCTGTTTTATAAATTGCATCTGCTGATGAATGGGACCTGGCTGATGAATGGGACCTGGCTGATGACTGGGACCTGGTTGATGACTGGGACCTGGCTGATGAATGGGACCTGGCTGGTGACTGGGACCTGGCTGGTGAACTGGGACCTGGCTGGTGAATGGACCTGGCTGATGACTGGGACCTGGCTGATGAATGGGACCTGGCTGGTGACTGGGACCTGACTGATGACTGGGACCTGACTGATGACTGGAATCTGGCTGATGAATGGGACCTGGCTGATGAATGGGACCTGGCTGATGAATGGGACCTGGCTGATGAATGGGACCTGGCTGATGAATGGAATCTGATTTATAACTGGGACCTGATTGATGAATGGGACCTGATTTATAAATAGGACCTGACTAATGAATGGGACTTGATTTATGAATGGGACCTGGCTAATGAATGGGACTTATAGTCATCAGCTATGTATACAATCATCTGATGTAGAGTAACTTATAGTCATCAGCTTTGTGTACAATCATCTGATATAAAGTGACTTATAGCCATCAGCTTTGTGTACAATCATCTGATGTAAAGTGACGAAGTCATCAGCTATGTATACAATCATGTGATAGAAAGTGACTTGTCGTCGTCAGCTAAGTGGACTAAAGTGTAATGAAAACGTGTCTAATTTCCATTAGCTATGAGGACTCTCGTGTGATGATAGGTGAATTACTATCGTTAGCTTTGAAGACTATAATGATGACAAGTGATTTACTTCGTTAGCTATGAAGACTATCATGTCATGACAAGTGATTTACTGTTGCTACCTGTAAACACTATCACGTGATGACGAGTGATTTACCGCCATTAGCTACGAAGACAATCATCTGTTGACAAGTGATTTACTGTCGTTAGCTATGAAGACTGTCATGATGACGTCGCTAGCAATGAAGACTATCATGTGATGAGAAGTGATTTATTGTCGCTAGCTATGAAGACAGTCATCGGATGACAAGTGATTTATTGTCGTTAGTTATGAAGACTATCATGTGATGACAACTGATTTACTGTCGTTAGCTATGAAGACAGTTATCGGATGACAAGTGATTTATTGTCGTTAGCTATGTGATGACAACTGATTTACTGTCGTTAGCTATGAAGACAGTTATGGGATGACAAGTGATTTATTGTCGTTAACTATGAATACAATCATATGATCATGTGATGACAAGTAATTTACTGTCGCTAGCTATGAAGACTATCATGTGATGACAAGTTATTTACTGTCGCTAGCTATTAAGACTATCATGATGACAAGTGATTTATTGTAGTTAGATATTAAGACAGTTATGGGATGACAAGGGATTTACTGTCGTTAACTGTGAAGACTATCCTGTCATGACAAGAGATTTGCTGTCGTTAAGTATAAAGACAATCATTTAATGACAAGTGATTCCCTGTCGCTAGCTCTGTAGATGATTAGGTGACAGAGAGTGATTTTTACTCGTGGACTCTGAGAAGAATCATTTGATTCTGACTCTGTTTATCCTTCATGTGTTTTTTCATCAAAAGCAAAAACATTTCTTACGGGTAGTGGTA
>JADBJO010000038.1:825000-837500 GCA_016801955.1 Conus betulinus | reverse complement strand
GAGAGAGAGAGAGAGAGAGAGAGAGAGAGAGAGAGGGGGGGGTTGTAAGGCATTGAGAACCTGTGACAAGGGATAAAAACGCGTAGAAGTGCACGTTGTCTAGCTCATGGATGTAGGAGGCAGAGAGCGATAGAATAGAAAAGCGCACCGTTATGATCGTGACTTTCGGGGGGGGGGGGGGGGGGGGGGGGGGAGGTGTGGGGGGGGGGGAGGGGAGGTGGGAGAGGGGGAGGAGGGGTAAAATCCTACTTATTATCAGATGTGTAGGAAGGTGGAAGAAGGAGGGAGTATGGTATGCAAATGTACGTTATCATCGTTTTGGTGTGTAAGGGTTTTAAATGCTACATGTGTGCATATTATTATTATCATGTGGGTGAGGGGTTGTGGGCAGTGGTGGTGACAGTGGTGGTAAAGTGCTGTATAACTGCTTATAGTCATTATCATGCTTTGGGGGCGGGGGGGGGGGGGGATTATTATCAGGGGGGGGGGGGGGGGGGGGGGCTAGAATGGGAAGGGGGGGGGGGGGGGTAGTGCACTATATGTGAACATACTATGATGATGAAGTCGTCCCGACAATGCTCTATAGGTCAGACAGACGATCTGACTGGTGACCTGACTGGCGATCCGATTGGCCAGACTGGCGTCAGACTGGCGATCAGACTGCCGATCCGACTGGCGTTCCGACTGGCGATCCGTGTGGGACGGGTCCACAGGGCGTGGACAGAGGCCTGGGCATGCTGTACCGGGCGTGAGGCAGCAGAACAGAGCCAGGGATCGTAGAGGTGACAGAGCGACGACAGGGCGGCGCAGTCTGCCTTTTCCTCCTCTGTCAGTGGTAGCGGTGGGGGTTTCGCTCGGCCTCAACTTGATAAGAGAACCTAGCGCCACTGGGGAAGGGTGGGGCGGGTGGGAGGCATAGTTGGCGGCAGACTGTTGTGACCCTGTGTTTAGGGAAGCTAGGTGTCACAGACAGTCCCTGACCATGATGGGCACTTCAGGGAGGTGGGGCAATCCACAGTGCCCGCCCCGCTGTCAGGCAAGTCCCGTCACCATGCGTCGTCATCCGTCATTCCTCTTCCGTCAACCAGTCGGCCTCACACGGCCAAGACCACCACCACTCGAGCATGAAGACTCCCCCACCCCGTGGCCCTGACGTCGACCTACATGGCAGAACCTGGCACACAAACTGCTGGCAGGTAAAAAAAAAAAAAAAAAAAAAAAAAAAAAAAAAATTCCTAGGTGATTGTACTTCGTGGAACCGTCTCCTGTCTGCTGCAGCCGGCATCGTCAGGGTGGCCTGCTCTGGAAACTCTTCACAAGAAATGCCTTCCTTCGTACCTGAAGCCGACAATGACTTGTCTCGGTCTGAAGACAGAAACTGACACCTGCCAGCGCCACAGAACTAATCTCATCTTCATCGGCCAGACTGCAGACTTGTGTCTGGGACGCGGCGTCCTTCACAATCTCACTGTCAGCTGCCCCTCATTGCGCAGCATGAGTGTTTGGGTTTATTATACGGAACACCGCAAACATACCCACGTATGTAGGTGCACACACACGTTCATAAACACACACACACACACACACACACACGCGCGCACACACACACACATAGAGAGAGAGAGAGAGAGAGATATATATATATATATATATATGGCAAGAGAGAGAGGGTGGTGGGGGGGGAGGACGGGGTTAAATATATAGACAGAAATGCTATCCAAAGAAAGAGAACAAGTTTTTTAAGACTGATTTCTAAACGAGCCAGTGGTACGGTCCACATTTTCTACTTTCGATTGTTGGTGCCTCGACCGCATGTACATAAAGGAGCACTTTTGTGTGTGTGTGTGTGTGTGTGTGTGTGTGTGTGTGCGCGCGTGTTAATTTTGTTCCTTTTTTTAAATGGAAAATGTTGACATTCTGTTAATAATGGTTTCTGAAAATGTCAGTATACAACCACGGGTTAATCTCACAATAAATTGGTTTCAGTCAGTCTGTGTGTGTGTGTGTGTGTGTATGTGTGTGTGGTGTGTGTGTGGTGTGTGTGTGTGTGTGTGTGTGTGTGCGACCACGTGCCTGCCATGTCACCCAAGCCATGTCCCCAAGCCTGTCTCTTTTACACACCCACACCTGCCTTGACTTTACAACCAACTAGAAAATCCAGTAAAACCAAACAAAACATCCACAAAGAATCCAGAGCTCACAAACGGACAGACGAGGTGTGGACTTGAGAAAAGCAGTTTGGCGCGCGGGCGGAGGTGGGGGGGGGGGGGGGGGGGGGGGGGGGGGGGGGGGTAGGAGGAGAAAGTACAACGGGAAAAAAAAACAAATCCTGATATTAAGACAAAAAAAAAAACTAAGCAAAAAGAAATAAAAAAACTGAAAAAAAATTAAACGTCCAAACTCTGCTGGGTGGGGCAGGGATAGGGGGACGCACTAAGACAGTGAGTATGAGTGCGAAGTCATTGTTTTTGTTTTTTTCTGTTGTTGTTGTTTTATCAAAGAGAGATCGACGGGCAGACCCTCCGGAGATTTGAACCCTAAGTCTTCAAAGGGAACTAACTGATGGACCAGACAGCCACAGACCATCCCGGAGACGTGAATCGTTTCCCAGAATGTGATCGGCAGGACGGTGTGTATATGTGTGTGTGTGTGTGGGGGGGGGGGGGGGGGGGGGGGGGAGGGGGGAGGGGGGGGGGGGGGGGGGGGGGCGGCGGTCGGAAATGTGGCGTGGCGGCGGGGCGGCACAGCACAGCACAGCGCAACAGCAACAGCAACAGCAGCAGCAGCAGGAGGGATGCTGGCAGTGGTCCCACAGACACACGTCGCCGCAAAAGTGCCGCACGACAGCGGGGGGGCTCCGACACGCCGGCAGCAAGGCAGACACAGAGCTGGCGCCTGTCCCTCCCCCTCCCGCCCCAACCCCCCCCACACCCACCCTCACCTCCCACCCCCCACCACCCACCCACCCAACCACACCCATCCCGTCCCCCACTCCCTCTCCCTGTCTCCCTCATCATCATCATCATCATCATCATCATCATCATCATCAATCATCAGCTCATCGTCACTGCCCCCCCCCCCCCCCACTCTCTCTCTCTCTCTCTCTCTCTCTCTCCTCTCTCTCTCTCTCTCTCTCTCCGCATCCTCTTCATTCTCGTCGTCGTCGTAAGGATGTCGGTTAATATGTTACCTGTTGTCTCTTTGTCGGTCTCTGTGTTACCTGTTGTCTGTTTGTCGGTCTCTATGTTACCTGTTGTCTGTTTGTCGGTCTCTGAGTTACCTGTTGTCTCTTTGTCGGTCTCTATGTTACCTGTTGTCTCTTTGTCGGTCTCTGTATTACCTGTTGTCTCTTTGTCGGTCTCTGTTGTTACCTGTTGTCTCTTTGTCGGTCTCTGTGTTACCTGTTGTCTCTTTGTCGGTCTCTGTGTTACCTGTTGTCTGTTTGTCGGTCTCTGTGTTGTCTGTTTGTCGGTCTCTCTCCTGTTGTCTCTTTGTCGGTCTCTGTGTTACCTGTTGTCTGTTTGTCGGCCTCTGTTACCTGTTGTTTGTTGTCGGTCTCTGTGTTACCTGTTGTCTCTTTGTCGGTCTCTATGTTACCTGTTGTCTGTTTGTCGGTCTCTCTGTGTTACCTGTTGTCTGTTTGTCGGTCTCTGTGTTACCTGTTGTCTCTTTTGTCGGTCTCTGTGTTACCTGTTGTCTTTGTCGGTCTCTGTGTTACCTGTTGTCTCTTTGTCGGTCTCTTATGTTACCTGTTGTCTGTTTGTCGGTCTCTGTGTTACCTGTGTCTGTTTGTCGGTCTCTGTGTTACCTGTTGTCTCTTTGTCTGTCTCTGTATTACCTGTTGTCTCTCTGTCGGTCTCTCTCTGTTACCTGTTGTCTCTCTTTGTCGGTCTGTGTGTTACCTGTTGTCTCTTTGTCGGTCTGTGTGTTACCTGTTGTCTCTCTGTTGGTCTCTGTTACCTGTTGTCTCTCTCTGTCGGTCTCTATGTTACCTGTTGTCTCTCCGTCAGTCTCTATGTTACATGTTTCTCTATCGATTCTATATGTTACCTGTTCAGTTCACTTTCCGGATCTAAAGTCAGGGGGGCATACACCTCAATTTAGAACGTATTCTCTCTCTCTCTCTCTCTCTCTCTCTCCTCTCTCTCTCTCTCTCTCTCTCTCTGAACTGATGAAAATATTCCATTGTATACATTCGTTTGATATTTGTAGTACATTTCAGACGACTGAAGTTCACGTTGGAGGACAGAAAATAGAATGTAAGTCAGTCGTAGTGTCGGGCGCCTAATCTCCACTTTAGCTCTTTCAGTTCAGGTCAGTAGTGTTGGACGGAAAAGGTGAAAGGCTCTGAGCACAAGCCATCATGGGAAACTGTGGCACACAATGGCGAGTAGAAAGGACCTCCCAAGCTGCGCGACCTCGACCACCAAGTGGACGCAGAAGTGCAGGGCTTGTCTACGTGGTGCCTGACGTGGTTCTGTAGCTAGCTGGGAGTTTGGGATCATCAGGGGCTGCATGCGTCCACAGCTTCCACGTCCCACTTCCTTACAGTGTGCAGAGGGTTTGGTTACCACACAGTGGTTGAGGGTTGAGTCCTTTGAAGTCAAGTCTGGTGATGGATGAAGGCAATGATGACTGGGCTTTGAGGTGTCCTGGGGGTTAGTGTTTCAATATTCTCACCTTCAATCTGGTCATAGATAATGCTATTAGAGACTGGTTTTTGAGGTGTTCTGAGGTTAACGTTTCAATATTCTTACCTTCAATCTGGTTATAGGCAATGCCATTAGAGACTGATCTCTGAGGTATCCAGGAACCTTCAGGTTTCGACAATCTTATCTTAGATCTGATCTAGGTATCCAGGAGGTGATTTTCAAAGAGATGTGAACATTTTTTTGATAAGATTAGTTGTTTTTTTTTTTTTTTTTTATTTTAAGGTTGCAGATTGCGTATGTGTTTGTTTAACTCGAGTCATGTAATGACCCTCAGTGTATAGCTCTGATTTCACCTCTTTATGGTGGAAAGGGCTTGTCCTTTATAACTATCTTCAATCTGAGCAGAGACGATGCCATTAATCAATGATGGTCTTAAGGGTGTCGTGGGGGGTTATGTTTCAACTTTCTCGCCTTCAATGTGGTCATGGTGTTTTATGACAGAGTTTATCTTCAAGGTAGAGAAAGGGGGCGGGGTAGGGGTTGCGACTTAACAGCCTTAACTCTCCCTGGTAAGAAATAGCATTGTAGAGTATCAAGACCGTCCACTCCTGTCCATGCTACGGTCCATTTTGAATTGAAGTGACATGTATTAACCTCTTAATTTGTTGGTAGCATCCGCCTTTTTTTTTTTTTTTTTTTTTTTTTTTTTTGGTCGCATATTACTTTTGCGATTGATTATTTTTACAGGAATAGCTTGTTTAGGATTAGTCTTTATTGACCTATTGAATATTAGATTCCGTGGACAATGAAGTTGTGGTAGTGTGTTTGTGTGTGTGGACATGAGCCTTGGTGTTCACTTTTTGAATGGAATTTTCTAGGCACTGGTCAATCAGAGATGATGGGCGAGAGAAGGATGAATTAAGAGTATCAAGAGAGAGAGGAGACAGAGACAGAGAGAGATGGAGACCAACGAGAGGACAGAGAGAGATGAACCCAACGATCGGGAGAGGAAGGAGGAAGGTAGAGAGAGATGGAGAAGGATGAACCAATTATATCACAGAGAGAGAGAGAGAAAAAAATGATGATAATAATATAGTTTTGTTACCAAGAAGTAGAATTGTGTAACCGAGAAGTTAGATAAGAGTAGATGCAGTAGGAGTATGTACTGGGCTGGTACGCCTATCTTGTTTTTCTTTCTACCTTTCTTTTTTTTTTCTTTTTTTTTTTTTTTTTTTGTTTTTTTTTGGGTCGTTTCATTTTCCTCCCCCCCCCCCTCCCTCCCTCCCCCCCGAGGAATTTGGAAGAAAAATGCGTGTACAGAACAAACAGTGACAGATTGATCACGCAGTCAACTCTCGACGTCAAATGGTTAAATTAGCGTCACCACGTTGTTGTCTCCAAAGCAGACGATCTTTTCCCCCGGCGTTCAAAGGTTTGGGGGGGCGCACGAAGCAGTCAAAACAGTCTGCTGGCACAGAAGTGTCAGAACTAATGGCTTCAAATTTGCCGCCGCCGCAGTCGTCTGGTGCAGGACGGATGGTCGTCAGTCGGCGGAGCTGCTGTCACTGGGAGGCGGCGGGTGGCGTTGCGGGAGGGGGGGGGGGGGGGGGGGGGGGGGGGGGGGGGGGGGGGGGGGGGGGGTGGTGGGGGGGGGGGGTGAGGGTGTGGTTGCACACCAAAAATAAATGCGCCAAGGCCTTGCTTCAGGAGTCGAGTATTTATAGACTGGCGCAACTGGATCGTTCACAGATATTTTCATTGTGTCTGGAAGTTGATTCTCTTGTTTTTTCTTTCATATGGCCATCAAGGAACATGCCAGACGGTTCCTAGCAGACCGATTTAAATCAAAGGAGTGGGATTATTTTTGGACTCTTGGGGCTGGCGCAAAGATAGTGTCGCGGGTGAGTGCCAAGGCGGCCTGAAATGTGTGTCAACTAAGGGGAAGGTCATGTATTTGAACAGTGTTTGTGATTTCATCGGTGAAGATCCCCCCTCCCCCCCCCCCCCCATCCCCCCCCCCCCCCCCCCCCCCCCCCCCTCCCTCCGAAAAAAAGGAAATAATTGGTAGGGAGTTGTTCTTTTGATCAGTTATTAGTTAAACATTAAATGCTGGCTCAAAATTCATGGCAGGTCTCAAAACGCTTTCATAGATTATAATGATAGTGTTTCAGTGCACAATCTGATCGAGGCGTGTGGCCTGTGGGCCGCCAGTATTGTCTGCCAGGGACTGTGCGTGTTACGGGTCTGACTGGCGTCTGTTGTCTCATAAAGTGGAGGCAGGAAGCAGGCAGGGGCATCGTGCCTCCTGGCCCGCCCTGGTGATGGGGCGAGGGGAGAGGTTGGGGAGAGGGAGGGGGTGTGGGAGGGCGGGCGGTCAGGGGGGGGGGAGAGAGAGAGCGGCACGTCACGGCAAGAGCACGCCCGGAAGTTGGGTGGTGTTGGCTTGCTTGAGGACATGAGAGAGAGAGAATGTAGAGAGACATGACAGAGAGAGAGAGGGAGAGAGAGAGAAGGGGGGGGGAGGGAGAGAGAAAGGGGGAGAGAGAGAGAGAGAGTGTGTGTGTGTGTGTGTGTGTGTGTGTGTGTGTGTGTGTGTGTGCCAATGGCAAGGGAGAGAACCATGTACCCAGGATGGTACTTTTTGGTGTTTTGAAAGCATTTTGTGTCACTCATTGTCTAAAGGTCCAAGTCCAGATTACAGTTTAGGCCCGAAACGCTTGATATTTTCTATTACACTCAAAAGCTGCACCTGGCTTTTCCTCAGATCAGCCTGTGCCAAAACATATTCACTGCACAGTCCAGCCCTTGACCCGTACCATACCTGACTGTGAGGCAGGTCTCATGTCCGTTTCATTTTCTATGCTGTGTCGAGTGTTGGGGGTAGGTAGGTGTTGTGGTCCGCTAGGGGAAGACTCAGATTGTTTTTCTCTATTAGAGTTATAGAGTAGTTTTGTACTAAAACTTCACCTCCACCCTCTCTCTTACTAGTGATTGAAGGAGCAACTTTCTGGTAATAGTCATCTTTGATTTTCCTCGAGACTCGAGACTGTTAAAAATACACAGAGTGGCTCCGAATAATTCTCCTTAAGCTTATACACTTAAAAGTAGGTGATTTCAAACATGTAGATCCGAGTGACAGAATTGTATTTTCATTCAGCCAGGTGAGTTCAAACAGGGCAACTTCAGTCAAAACAGTCTGGCTGATTTTCTTCCCAGTTATCATGTTGGAGTCCTGGGTGACCTTTGGTCCACCTGGTCACCTGGTCTGGTCATGGCGAGGGGTGTGTGGACCTCTCTCTCTCTCTCTCTCTCTCTCTCTCTCTCTCTCTCTCTCTCTCTCTCTTTCTCTCTCTCTCTCTGGTTGCTGGTGACTGGCCTACCTTCACTTTCAGCAGGCTGATCCGTGTCCACTACTGCTGTGCTGGGCAGACCAGTAACCCAGGATCTGGTCACAAGACACATCTGGTTTTCTAGCAGACCAGGGGTCCTCAGTGCCTCTGGTCACTCAGCCAGAAACAATCTGGTTTCTAGTTAAGTCGCTGAGACATGCTGATTAGAGTCAACTTATATAAAGCATTAAGACACTGAATAGTATTCATAAATTAAGACCTTAACAAATTGTGTTGACCCAGTATAGGCCGACTATAATCCTGTCAGTTCACATGCTGTTCTCATCTTAACAGATGGTATTGAATTAGCAAAAAGTCATATTGTTAACATAGAACGCTAAGGCACCTTGATAGTTTTTACCAGGTTGTGGTAAAAAGTTACAATGTTAAAACATATGGCATGCATGCAAGCAACCCATAATCTCAAGACTTAGAAAAACGTTGTTTTGAACTTACAATTCTTCTGCGCTGATCGGTGAAACCTTACACAGATCTCAGAGGAGAAGAGATGAGCGTTCCCCAGTCTGTTGTACACCTGTTTTCTTTGTTAGTTCACTGTTGGTGATCAGTCTTACAGCCTTCTGTGGAGCAGTGAAATGAGGAGACCTGGTTTCCCCTTTTAGCGTGCTGAGCTACACATCTGGTCTCTGATGCCTGTCTGATAGACAGGCTGTCAGAGAAACATGACAGTTAATCGTTTCTTTATAGAAAAAGAGGTGGGGGTGTAATCAGAAGGGGGGGGGGGGGTGATCTGGAATGGGACAGCCATCCCCCACAACCTGCAGCGTTGGAAAATATGTAGATGCTTCGAGAAGACAATCTTTCAGATGTTGGCAGCATGTTTAGCCTTTATGCTGACGAAAAAGCTACTCTGCCTGCACCTTTGAGACAGAGAGATGGGGAACGTTTAGCAGCCTCTCTGAAGTAGAGGGTAGGAGGACAAGGGAGTCCTTTCCCCCATCCACGATTGGTCGCTGCATGATCAGATAAAAACATGTCACAAAGAGTGTGTGGTTGACGACTCACTCTACTGTTATGTCAAAGTTCTCCATCCCATTGCTGACAGAGCCGTGCGCCTCTCACAGTCACATCAAACGTAAAACCAACAGACCAAGGGAAGAGTGTGAGAGGAATAAGGGATCGAGGGGTGACAGCAGAGACTTATAAATGATGAAGACTGGTAACCTTAACTGTAGTTTGTAAGACAAAGAGAGAGAGGGGGGGAAAGGCGAGTAGAAGGGGGAGGGGGGGGGGGGTTGTAGAGGATGGTGTAGCTGGCAATGTTCACGTCACATGTGCAAGCACCATCTACATGGCCCTTCATTTTTCTGTTGTCTGCTGGACGTTTTAGTTTATTCCAAAATCCTAGTGCCCTACCAATTGTGTAGAAACTCAAGGAACACACAGGTCATGCATCATTCTGCTATTTTTTTGCTGACATATGGCAGTGAACTAATTAAATGACCACAAATTCCAGGATAAAATCATCTTTTTTCACATTCAGTTTTTTTTGTTTGTTTTTTTTTCTTCACACAGCCAGGGTGATTTTCATCCATTCAAACTTTGTTGTTACTATTGGACCTTTGCTTTAACCCCAACTCTAACTTTTACATAGGTCCAGGGCTGGCATTGGTTACCTTAATTCATTGACTGTAGATCAGATGGCAAAATACACAGGTGAACACACAGAACAATGTGCCAGTAATGCTTGTTTCAGACTTCCTCACAATACGAAACAGGTGAAATCAGCGTTTGCTTGATCTGCCTTCTTCAGACAATAAAAATATGAACTTGCACATAACAACAACCCCCCTCCCCCCCCCTCCCCCCCCCTCCCCCCCCCCTCCCTCCCCCCCCCCCCCCCCCCCCCCCCCCCCCCCCCCCCTCCTCCTCACCTTTTCCCTGATCTCTATCCCTTAGCCGTCAGCAAGATAATGTTGCTGATAGCCCCACCGACTGCAAGGAATCATATCAGCAGCAGAATAGATCAGATTATTTGTTGCTTGACTTACTAAAAAACTGTTGGGTTAGAATTGGAGACATGACTCATTGACTATTGGTTTAGAACTGGTAACATGACTCATTGACTATGGTTTAGAACTGGTAACATGACTCTTTGACTAAAGGATTAGAATTGGTGACTGACTCATTGACTATAGGATTAGAATTGGTGTTGGCTTTAGGATTAGAATTAGTGACATGACTCATTGACTATAGGATTAGAATTGGTGTTGGCTTTAGGGTTAGAACTGGTGACATGACTCATTGACTATAGAATTAGAACTGATGACATGACTCATTGGCTTTAGGATTAGAATTGGTGACATGACTCATCATGACTATAGGATTAGAATTGTGTGACTGACTTTAGGATTAGAACTGTGGTGACATGACTCATTGACTATAGGATTAGAATTGATGACATGACTCACTGACTGTAAGATTAGAACTGGTGACATGACTCATTGACTATAGGATTAGAATTGGTGCTGCCTTTAGGATTAGAATTGGTGACATGACTCACTGACTGTAAGATTGGAACTGGTGACATGACTCCTTGACTATAGGATTAGAATTGGTGCTGGCTTTAGGATTAGAATGGTGACATGACTCACTGACTGTAAGATTAGAACTGGGTGACATGACTCATTGACTATAGGATTAGAATTGGTGATATGACTCACTGACAGCAGGATTCGTATTGGTGACATGACTCACTGGCTAGAAGATTAGAATTGGTGACATGTGACACTGTGGAATCAATGAAGGCCAAAGTGAACAAAACAGTACACAAGGAAATGACCTGATGTTCCACCTGGTCTCACTGACTTTGCACTCTACTGATTTCAGGAAAGAAGAAGACTAGAACCCTGAAGGCCATGGCAGAATTTGCCAAAAAAAAAAAAAAAAAAAAAAAAAAAAAAAAAAACCATCCCGCTGGATGTGGTCGAGGAGGAACAAAAGCGAACTTCACAAGGCTCAAATTTCCCAACTTAGAATAGCTGTTTGGGTAACACATCCCGTCTAAAGAAAGACACGCCTTAATAAGACTCCCTCCCATCCACGAGTTGCGGGTACGAATCCCGGCGGCGCCGGGAAAAGATTAAAAAGAAAAAAAAGTTGGCAGCAGAAGGGCATCTGGGAGTCATAACCTGGATGCTGACCAGCCTCCTCAATGTAAAGAAATCAGGGCCAAAACACTTGCCTCACGGGTTGGTGGGGGGGGGGGGGTTCTTCTCAAAAGATCTGCGGTCAAGCTTTCCCTGGAATTTCTTCCTACTTGCACATAAAAACACGATGTTCGTGTACCTGTTTCAACAGAAGTACCGGGCAGATGAAGTTTCTGACAAAGAGGAGCGAATTGATGCTCTTTGCGATAGTTTTTCATGTTAAACGTAATTCTATGTGGGTGCGTTACCGGTGAATTTGAATTCAAAGTACTATTGTCTGACACCTCACCTCAATAAGATGTTCCTGGAGAGATACTTCTATTGTTTGCAGGCAACGCCCACATGTTTGGAGAGATCAGTTTTCAGTTGATACTCTGACTTTCTCATCTGAGATGGAAAATGGAAATTATGGGTGAAAACACAGAATAGAGGAGGGCCAAGCACTGAACCTTACGGGACTCCATACCTGACAAAGTCTGCAAAGAAAGTTTTTTTAGTCAAGTAATATGTACTGAATCCTGCCACTTAACTGAGAAGACAGATGAATCTGTTGAGGAATTATTCAAATAGTTTCTGTACATAGAGCGGATTTTTTTTTTTTTTTTAAACCAAAGGCCTTTTTGATGTCATGCTAAACAACTTCTGTTATACGTGGCTGGTTCATATTTAAAAGCCACGAGCCCCACAATCGTGATGGTACTGTACGCCAAGAACAATTAGATTTTAATGCAGATCGGAATAGTTGAAAGACTTTATATTTCTACATGAACTCAGATGTGAGTGTGTGTGTGTGTGTGTGTGTGTGTGTGTGTGTGTGTGTGTGTGTGTGTGTGTGTGTGTGTGTGTGTGTATGTATGTGTGTGTGTGTGTGTGTGTGTGTGCGCGCGCGCGCGCGCGTGCGCGCGTGTGCATGCGTGTGTGTGTGTGTGTGTGTGTGTGTGTGGGGGGGGGGGGGGGCAGAATTAATTGTAAGGTGAAAAAAAAGCTGATCCGAGTAATCGTTCGATTTCGGATGGGGGAAACACTTTAATATGTTTTTGAGTGCTAGAGAGAACACATTTATTTATTTATTTCAACGGATAAATTATACATGAGTAAGAGACTAAGCAATGTAAGGTAGAGTGAGTATGGGTAGGATTCCCGTTATTAAATCAGGATCCATTGACTTTTGATTCTTTAACTGACAATGTATCAGAAGTGTTGCTGTTGAATGTTGTAAATCTGCACGCATTATCGGAGCAATGTGTATATTCCACTCCAGAGGAGTGCTTTGCTTTCTGCATCTATAA
>JADBJO010000038.1:812500-820000 GCA_016801955.1 Conus betulinus | reverse complement strand
CATTCAGCGAGCAGCCCAGAACCGAGTGCGATGGCGGAGTGTTGTCGATGGCCTATGCTCACCCTTGAGCTATGGGCCTAAGGCCTAGAGAGAGAGAGAGAGAGAGTATTGAGAGAGAGAGAGAGAGAGAGAGAGAGAGAGAGAGAGAGAGAGAGAGAGAGAGAGAGAGAGAGAGAGAGAGAGAGAGAGAGTGGGGGGGACAAGACAAGTTTTTTTTAAAACATACAAAAAAAAAGTTAGGTGGTTGGAGACCAAAAAAAAATAATAAAAAAAAAAAAACGAACAAACACACCAACAAAAAAAACATGACAACAATCTGACTCCCACCGACTGTCCCCTCTTCTTCCGTCCTCCTCCCTCCATCCCCCTCTCCCCTCCCCTTCTCTGTCCTTTTCCTCTTCCTACACCCCCTCCCCCCCCTTCCACCGTCTCCCCTCCCCTTCCTCACATCCCCTCCCTTCAGGTTTATGCCTTCCCTCTTTCATTCCCTTCGTCACTCACACCCCTCCCCTCTCCTATAGCTTGAATTTGCTTTGAATACACTCGTCGCCCTGTCCTTGCACTTGTACGTAAGGAGGTGTCCTGGAGTATGCAGCAATCATTTGGGACTCGCACATGCAACAAGAGATCAACATGCTGGAGCGCGTACAAAGAAATGCAGTGCGTTTAATAGCAAAGGACTACCGCTCCACCACGCCAGACTTCATAACGGGTCTGTTGAGAAAACATGAGCTTACTACACTCCAAGAACGGTGGATCCAACTACGTCTAGGATTCTTTTACAAGGTGGTTGAGGGTCTGGTGCCAGCGATCACCCCGAGTGACTTCGTCACACCGCAGAAAACCAGGACGACCCATCCGCTCCACTAGAGACAACAGTACGTACCTGACACAAAACCTAGTGGAGAACTATATACGAAACAGCGATAGGTGCTACTGCGTTCCTGAAACACATACCGATCAGTACCGTCATTCTTATTTCCCAAAAGACAATAACTGAGTGGAACCACCTCGACGATAACATCGTCCACCAAAAGTCAGTCAACAGTTTCAAGTCGGCTCTGGCAAAAGCCAGAAGCCCATAATATCATCGCGCTGTGCACCCCCACTGTCGCGCCTATGCCGGTAAACGGATGTTTTAGTGATGTATTAGTCCAGATCCAGAATCACTTAAAGGAAAAAAAAAAACTGGGGGGAAATATCCGAACCCAGGATAGAACCAGGGACCTTTAGATCTTCGAACCTGTTGCGCTCCTGTCTGAGCTATTTCGGCTGACAGACAGCATGGTGTTTATCATCTATATGAACGGTAACGGAGAGGTATGTGCGACTCTTCTAGACATTCCTCCACTTCGCCAAAATTCGCATTCAAATGCGACCAACGCTTTTTTGTTTGTTTGTTTGTTTGTTTTTCGCACAACAGTGATTCGCTCTGCCCAATATGTAAATGAATATCCATGCTATATATTTAGAAATCAGACGAAAACTGTGGCTTTGTCTAACCAACAACCAAGACTGCCCTCTGTAAACACACACACACACACACACACACACACACACACACACACACACACACGCACACGCACGGGACACGCACACGGGACACAGACCCAGGGACAGACAGACAGAGAGTCAGACAGACACAACGGCGCTATACTGATTAGATGACAGCTTGTGTGGTATGTAACACGCAATGTCAGAAACAAACAACGGAAGCGTAGCGCTTCCTCAAGGGAGACCACCAACAGTGACGGCTTTGAAGTAGGTAGTCTAGGAGGTCAACAGGTGTAGTAGGTGAAGAAGAAATGCCTATCCCTGGCCCTGCGATCAAGCGGCGTCGAGCAAAGATAATCTGCTGTGTTTGTGCACTGGAGAGGTGTGAATGAGACGAAGGGTGGGAGGGGAAGGGGGGGAGGGGGCAGGGGGACGGAGGGGGGGGGGGGGGGGGGGGGGGGGGGGAGGGGCTGCCTCTGTCTGTCAATGAAAGCGTCCACTGGACTCCCAGGGAAAGGCTGTCTTGAGCTTGGTGTCGGAATGTCTACAAAATAGCACAGGCCCGAGATAGGCCTTTAGCTTCCCTCTCTCTCTCTCTCTCTGTCTCTCTCTGTCTGTCTGTCTGTCTCTGTCTGTCTGTCTCTGTCTGTCTGTCTCTCTCTCTCTCTCTCTCTCTCTCTGTCTCTGTCTCTGTCTGTCTGTCTCTCTCTCTCTCTCTCTCTCTCTCTCTCTCTCTCTCTCTCTCTCTCTCTCTCTCTGTTCCCCCCATTCTCTGACGTAGCCAGCAGACAAATATTTAGAATCTCAATAAATGTCTGCTGGTAGAGTGAGAGTTTGACGGCATTAGTCTGGCCACAGTTGGTAAACACTCACAAATTGGGGGGGGGGGGGGGGGGGATAATATACGTGATGTCTGGCTTCATCTATGCGTGGTGTGTGCGTGTACGTGCGTGCGTGTGTGCGTGCGTGCGTGTGTGTGTGTGTGTGTGCGTGCGTGCGCGCGCGTGCGCGCGCGCGTGTGTGTGTGTGTGTGTGTGTGTGTGTGTGTGTGTGTGTGTGTGTGTGTGTGATGTATTACTTTTGATGTGTGTGGGACGACTGTGTCTTTGATGTATTTCTGTGACGTGTGTGGACGACTGTGTCTTTGATGTATTTCTTTGATGGGAGCAGATGACTCAGTGCATCCGGTCTTTGCCCTGAGTGGGTCAACTATATAGCATGAACTATGGTAATATATTTCAAAGTATTGCAAAATCAAAAGATTTGATTAAAAGGAAGGAGAGAGAGAGAGAGGGAGGAGAGAGAGAGAGAGAGAGAGAGAGAGAGAGAGAGAGAGAGAGAGAGAGAGAGAGAGAGAGAGAGAAGGGGGCAGGGAGGGAGGGATGGAAAGACTCACACAGAGAGAGAGAGGGAGAGAGAGATTGGGGGGGGGGGGGGGGGGGGGGGTGTGAAGGGAGAGAGGCGGGAGGGGGGGGGGGGGGGGGGGCAAAGGAAGTGTATGAAGTTGAGAATGTTTGGAGATATACACAACAAGCAAGCAGCGAACTATGAATGCTATCTGTGATGCAAAACACGAAACATGAAAGCAAACATCAGAAACCATAGGGATAACCCGGCTAATCAAGGAGGTCATATTAGGCCGACAGCCGATAACTAGTTCCACTTCCTTCAAGTGGGACAGAGAACCTCTAAGTAGGAAGAAAGAGGGGGGGGGGGGGGGGGGGGGGGGGGTATGGGGGGAGAGAGAGAGAGAGAGAGAGAGAGAGAGAGAGAGAGAGAGAGAGAGAGAGAGAGAGAGAGAGAGAGAGAGAGAGAGAGAGAGAGAGAGAGAGAGAGCGTAAGGATACAAGTATAACAAGAAGACAGGAGAAAGAAAAAGAAAAATGCAATACATAAATGCACCCCACCCCATCAAGACAGGAAATGGTAGTAGAGGCACGTCAGAGTCTAGCTCTGAACAGTCAAGAGCGACAACTCTTCCTGCACACTGAGATGTGAGGGCAACGCTAATCGGGCTGACGCCAGGGGAAGAAGTTGAAGACAGCGTCAGGACGGGGACGACGGCCATTGAGATGAGAGCACCACATACCGCCAATTACCGACAACTCTCAGCGCCCGCCTCTTCACCGGAGACTGCTCTCCCTTGTCAGGAGTGCAAGACAAGCCGCTCTAGGGACAGGTCGGCCTACTCCTCTTCTTGATCTGTTTCTTATTCTTAGATCTGAAGAAGAGAGAATTGAGAAGGACTGAAATAGGACTGAGAGGTATAGTGTGTGTGTGTGTGTGTGTGTGTGTGTGTGTGTGTGTGTGTGTGTGTGTGTGTGCATGTGCATGCGTGCGTGTGCGCACGCATGTATGTTTATTTCACATATATAAAACACTTAGAACGTTTTCTCTTTAATCTTCAAAGGATAGAAGACTCTTTTCGGAGGGGAATGAGTGTTCGAAATATCTAGGCCCCTAAACTCAGGTTTGAAGCCACAACCAAAAAATGTATTGCTCTGCTCTTTGGGATTTGTTCTTAAAGGTTGTGAAGTGCATCACTTATCAGCAGTTAAAACAACATCATTTTCACGACAGAGAACGCCATTTTTTTTTTCTAATCCGATCCCATCATCCGTTCCGTCGTTTTTACGATAGAGATTGTCTCCTTTTCCAATCTCATATTCCGTTCCCACATTTTCAAAACAGAAAATGCTCTTTTTCTTATTTTGACTTCCGGTCCAACATTTTTACAACAGAGAATGCCTTTTTACTCATTTTATCTTCCACTCTGACATTTATACAACAGAGAATGCCTTCTTTCTTCATTTTATCTTCCGTTCCAGCATCTTTTCAACAGAGAATGCCCTTTTTTTTTTTTTTTTTTTTTTTTTTATCCCATCATCTGTTCCGTCATTTTTACAAGAGAGATTGTCTACGTTTTTGTACCTCATCTTCGGGTTCAACATGTATACGATTCAGAATATTCTTTTTCCTCATTTTATCTTCCATTCCAACATTTTTTTTTCAACCGGGAACGCTTTTTTTTTTTTTTCTTCCTCATTTTATCTTCCATTGCAACATTTTTACAACACAGAGTTTCTTTTAACTAAATTTATCGTCCATTCCAATGTTTTTTACGACGAGAGAAATTCTTTTTTCCCCACATGTTATCTTCGGTTTCAACATTTTTCCCAACAGAAAATGCTTTTTTTCCCTTATTTTATCTTCTATTCAAACATTTTTACAACAGAGAATGTCTTTTTTTTCCTCATTTCATCTTCCGTTCCAACATTTGTACGACAGAGAATCTTTTTTTTTTCTCATTTTATCTTCCGTTTCAAACAGAGAATGTTTTTTTTTTTTCATTTCATCTTCCGTTCCAACATTTTTCCAACAGAAAATGCCTTTTTTTTCTCTCATTTTCTCTCATCCGTTCCAACATTTATTTAATAGAGAATACTTTTTTTTTCATTTCATCTTCCGTTCCAACAGTTTCACGATGGTGAATGCTTTTTTTTTTTTTTTCCTCATTTTATCTTCCGTTCCAATATTTCTGTGACAGAGAATGTCTTTTTCCTCGTTTTATCTTCCGTTCCAACATTTCTACAAAAGAGAATGTGTTTTCCTCATATTATCTTCCGTTCCAATATTTCTACAACAGAGAATGTCTATTTTCCCGATTTTATCTTACGTTCCAACATTTTTACAACAGAAAATGCCCATTTTTTCCTCTTCTTCCGTTCCAACATTTTTACAACAGACATTGCATCTTTTCTTCATTTTGTCTTTCCGTTGCAACATTTTTACAACAGAGAATGAATGTTATCAGAGAGAGATCAACATTTTTCATCTAAGATTTTACAGAAGAAAGATTTTTAACAAAATTTCTTGTTTGTTTTTAGAAGGTGTACTTCAAAGGGCTGTGTGAATGAGGGTTTTTTTTGTTTTGTTTTGTTTTGTTTTGTTTCTAGTGACTTGTGAGTTGACATCAACGCGATGACAGCCCGGACATGGCCCTTTGGGGTCGGCTGGGTTATAGGCAGTATTACCCTTACCCCTCATTTTACCATCCGTTCCATCATTTCCACAACTGGGAATTCCATGTTTTGTTTGTACCTCATCTTTCGTTCCATCATTGATACCACACAAATTCCATGTTGGTCTTCCCCTCTCTTTCCCTGTCCCTGGCACCAGTTAGCAGCCGCAAAGTACAGCCGACTTGTTTGTAGTCCACAGCTTTAGACATAGATACATAAATAGGTAGACAGAGAAACAGATAGTGAGACACATATACACAGACGGATAGACAGACAGACCAGCAGGCATATAGGTAGGGAGATATGTCTATATATATATGTACACACACACACACACACACACACACACACGCGCGCGCGCGCGCACACACACACACACACACACACACACACACACACAGATGCTGCACTGGAAATATGTCATCTTGTAAGCTGGCGCGGCGGACCAAATAGTGAACGACCTGAAAGTCGTGCGAGTACCCCTGTAAAGAGAACAAGCAGACAACATCCGTCTTCACTGTGACTTTCCCCTATCCCTTACCTCGGTGTGAACTTACATTCAGTAAAGTGAGTTTAGCTCACACAGACTGAACATGGCCTGTAGAGACTTGTATGTGGTCTGAGCTTCAAGCTGAAGGACGCTTATGGTTCGTTTGCCAGACCAACAGCTGGTGAAGTACTTTGTTGCTTGAGCGAAAACAACAAATCATCATGACACCTCTCTCTCTCTCTCTAAACGCTTAAATAATCCCAAAGGGAAAGAAGTAGTTCATAACATGATCGAAAGTTTAGATGTCAACGACATATCCAGTTATTTAAATCCGCGATGTCCCCGTTACACATGGAGAAGACCCCCCCCCCCCCCCCCCTACACACACACACACACACACACACACACGCACGCACACACACACAGCGCGCGCGCGCGCGCACACACACACACACACACACACACACACACACACACACCAAGCCATTTGTTTTAACATTTGATGACTCTCTTATAAAGTGAAGGATATGATTAATTTTTGTGAACACACTTCAGTTGTAGTATTTTTTTTTTTTTTTTCGCACATTATCGAATTTATAATCATATTCAGGTATTTGTCTTTGGCAAAGTCTCGGATGTCGTGTGTTTCATTGATCGTCATTATGACTGGCAGATGATCACTTCCGAGTGTGTCCTCAACAGTCTGCCATGTGCAGGCAAAGGCTAAGTGGGAAGAAATCAAAAACAAGTCTATAGCGCTTGCTCTGTGAGAAGGAACATCTGGAATTCTAGTTTATGCTTCCCTCGTCTAGCAAGTACAATGCGGAGTCGTCCACGTTTTCAACAAAACGATTATTAGCTATGGAAGAACAACCTTTTTCCGAATATCGAGAGTGGGCATTAAATCACCAGCACAAGCCATTTTTCGATAGTTTTTTTCTATAGCATGTAACCATTCTGTGTTTTCGTCATTTGGCCCTTTAGGCAAATGCACAGAGTCAATATTGAGAATAACATTGTTAGTAACGTTCACACTTGCCGAGCATGAATACAAATTTGGTCGATTTGATGGGGCAGGTGCTGGTCGTTGGGAGTATTCAGTGCCTTCTCTGACATAAATAGCAGTGTTGATCTTTTCTTTTGAATCAGAAACTCGATTATGTACAGGTGGATAATAAAACAAATGGGATAAATTTGTCAATATCGATTTGCACCCGTTTCAATAACTGCAAAATCAAGGTATGGTACTGATGATTTGCCAGATGTTGAGTTAACAGTGACTCGTTTGTCAGCGCTGATCTGGCATTCTGCCGTAAAATCTTCAAAGATGTGCCAGGCATGTTTGAATATTATGAATACAATACCAGATTAAACAGTCGAGGAAAAAAAAAAATCCTTAAGAAGAATTAAAAGCACACACACACACACACACACACACACAGAGAGAGAAATATGAGCGGATGTTTTTTACGGAATAGCCAAAAGACGTATGAG
>JADBJO010000038.1:797500-807500 GCA_016801955.1 Conus betulinus | reverse complement strand
AAGGATTGAAATTATTGATGAATCACTTCATTACGAAAAGAAATGACTGAAATGCATTTAAAAGAAGCATTTATTACGATGACCAACAATCAAAAAACTTTTTTAGTGAATCAGTCCAGTAAGATGACGAAGGATTGGAGTAACTCATCAATCAATAAGTTAATCAAGATGGCAAATGATTGAAATGACCTGTTAAAGGATCAGTTAATTACAATAACGAAAGTTTGAAATAACTTGTTAATGAATCATTCAATTACAATGACATTTGATTGAAACAACTCATCAATGAATCAATTGTTTACGTGGATATAATGATTGAAATAAATCATCACTGTATCCTACCAAACAAAATAGTCACCCACATATAAAAATTACTAGGGAGGCTAATGGTTATGTATGAATACGTAAGTGTGTGTATGCGTGTCACTGAGGAGAAACAATCAGGTTCCGAAATACCGGTATCTGACCAGGAGTTATATGTTATTGAGTTTCTTCACGATTGGAGATGTCTCCCCCTTGGACACTACTATAAGCTTGCTGAAGGCTCATTTTGAGAAGCATTTATTATTCCCCATTCACCCTCTCAAGCACATACTGCTAGTTAGGCAGAATTAACTACCAGTGCAAATATGAATGCTTATCTCCCCCTATTTCTTCAATCTAAGACATAAGAGTTTATAATTGAATATTTCTTGTAGTCATTGCAACACCAAGCTGCTCTGTAAGTTGCTGGAACGGTGCTCGGTTACTTATCCTTGGAATTTATCAGTCTATCATATATATATATATATATATATATATATATATATATATATATATATATATATATATATATATATATATGTGTGTGTGTGTGTGTGTGTGTGTGGTGTGTGTGTGTGTGTGTGTGTGTGTTCGTTCTTTAATTTAACGTCTATCCACCTAACAGTGATCTTAGACAGTATGTAAGTGTTATGTGTGTATGTGTGCATGTGATCTTTTATGGTGTATGCGTGCAAACGGTTGGTGTTGGTTTGGGGCGTACGTAGGTATGTATAATGCAATTAGGCCTAGATTAAACACACACACACACACACACACACACACACACACACACCACTTAACTGGATCCAAAACTTTCAAAGAAGCGCTAAATAAGCAACTAACACCAAGATTAAAGAAAATAGCATAGACGTTAAAGTAAAATGTCCAAGTGGGCTCTTGATCAGTCCTTGAACAACTTCAAAAATGTTCGATTCGTCAGAGATGACGTCTTCAAATTCTGACATCGACGGTTCAGTGTTCAGTGTGTGTGTGTGTGTGTGTGTGTGTGTGGTAAATGGTAAGTACTGTATATACTCTCTTTGTTTTCTAATTAATGTCGTCTGCAGTCTTGGAGCCTCGATAAAATAAATGGGATATTGAAAGGTGTCTGTACAATTTACTTTCTTCGAATGCCATGATTGGATTCAGTTGAAGTAATAATTCAAGTTACGCCTTTTATAACCTTGTATTTTCTTTGTGCACATGATTAATACCAGTAATTTTTATTCGATGTGAGCCCGTGTAAAAGATTGAGTAAAAAGATCTAGATTGAAAAAAAAAGCATGTACATCTGTTTGCTTTAAATATGTGCCACCGTGTATTAATGTATGGATTTATGTATGTTAGTTACCATAGCTGCAGTGCATGTTTGGACTAAATCAAAAAAAAGAAAGAAAAAAAATCATTGCATGTTTGGACTAAATCAAAAAAGAAAGAAAGAAAAATATCTATTATGTCATCCATAGGTATGCCCATTATATATGTGCGGAAATCTCCGCGCACTGGATTCTTTCTGCGCATATGTAAGCTCTTTATTAACGGGATTAAAATGCGTGGGGGGGGGGGGGGGGGGGAATCATCCAGGTATCGGTTAACCATGATGGACAAAGGAGGAATTATTTAATACGATGACAAAGAGGGAATTAGTTAAATACGATGACAAATGATGAATTAGTTAAATACGATGACAAGCGATGAATTAGTTTCATACAAGGACAAACGATGAATTTGTTTGAATACTAGGACAAAACGATGAATTAGTGGATACTAGGAGAAAAGATGAAATAGTTGAATACGACGACAAAGGATCGAAACAAGTCGTTAATGAATCAGTTAATTAAGATGACAAAAGATCCAGATAACTTTTCAATGAATTGGCGAATTCAGATGACAAAGAATGAAATATGAAAAGTGGTGGTTGAAGTAATTCATCAATGAATCAGTTCATTAAAATGACAACGGATTGAAGAACTTTTCAATGAATCAGTTAATTACAATGAAAAAGGGGTCGAAATAAATCATAAGTGAAACAGTGAATTACGAGTAGAAGGAAAAGAAAAACGACGATAACGACGACGACGACGACGACGACGATGATGATGATGACAATAACGACGACGACGACGATGATGATAATGACGACAACGACGACGACGAAGATGATTATAATGATGATGATGATGATGATGATGATGATGATGATTGTCGACGACGACGACGACGACGATGACGACGACAACAGCAAAAACAACGACGACGACGGCGGCGACGACGACGACGACGACGATGAAGATGATGATGATGATGATGACGACGACGACGACGACAACGACAACGACGACGACGAAGATGATGACAACGAGGAGGAGGAAGAGGAGGTGGAGGAGGAGGAGGAGAAGGATAAGCAGGGACAGGTACAAAGACAGACAGAAAAACACAGGCACAGAAAAACACAAGCTCCAAGACAGAGAAAGAATGACCATGTGGGCAAGATCACCACCCGCAGGCAGTTCTCTCAAGAATGTGGTCGACCATTCTTTTTCCCGCCCGTCTCTCGCTCATCATGTCTTCCCCTACAAAGAGGCTGGGCCACAAACAAAGTTTGAAACCTTGAGACAACAACTTCTCTCCTCCCGACAGAGACCTCTGAGCCCACAGGTATGGAGAAGCGGCAGGCTGGCAGGCAGGCAGGCAGGCAGGCAGGCAGGGACTCTGTCGCTGCTTGGGGAACACGGCGCCTATAAGCAGGGCCCAGCTGGAAGACGCAGATAGGACACACAGAGGGGGGGAAACCCTGGCTTCACCATCACCCTCCCCTTCCCCCACCTCCCTTCCCCCACACCACGCACACTCCCCTTCCTACCTGAGGAAGCGCGTGCTGGGGGGGGGGGGGGGGGGGGGGGGAGGAAAGGAGGGCAGGGAGCGAGTTGTCAGGTAGGACCCAAGTCTGGCAGAGGTGTTGGGCCCCTGTCTGCCGATTGCCAGCACCGCCGCCGCCATACACCGCCAGCAGCGGCAGCAGCAGCACAAGTGGATGGCGTCACTCACGGGGCCCGTGGCGAAGGTTGCCGTCTCGCTGTCGCCACCCCCCACCTGCCCGGCGCCGCTCCGGACCTCCCCCCACCTGCCCCAGTCCTGTCTCCGCACCCCCACCACAACCACCACCTTCTTCCTCCCCCCCCCCCCCCCCCTCCTCCCCCCCCCCCCCCCCCCCTTTCTGTCCTCCCCCCCCTCCCCTCCCCCCCATCTCCCCCTCCCCCACCTACCCCCCTATCCCCTCCCCCCCTTCCCCAAACCCTCCTTTTTCCTCCCCCCTTCACCCCTCCCTTCCCCCCCCCCCCCTCTTTCCTTCATTCCCCCTTCCCTCCTCTTCCCCTTCCCCCCCCCCCCCCCCCCCCCCCCCCCTCCTTTGTGTTTTCCTTTCCTCCCCCTTTCCTCCCCTTCTTTCCCTCCCTTCACCCCCCCCCCCCCCTTTCCCCTCCCCCCCCCCCCCCCCCCCCCCTTCTTCCCCTCCTCCCCCCCCCACCCCCCCCCCCTTTCCTTCCTCCCCCTTCCCCCCCCCCCCCCCCCCCCCCCCTTTTCCCTCCCCACCTTTCCCCCCCCTTTCTTTTTTCCCCCTTGTTCCCCCCCTTTCCCTTTCCCTCCACCCCCCCCCCTCCCCCCCCCCCCGTTCCCCCCCCCACCCCCCCCCCCCCCCCCCCCCCCCCCCCCCCCCCTCCCCCCCCCCCCACCCCCCCCCCCCCTCCCCCCCCCCCCCAGCCCCTTCCTCCCCCCCCCCCCCCTCCCCACCCCCCCCACCCCCCCCCCCCCCCCCCCACCCCCTCCCCCCCCCCCCCCCCCCCCACACCCCTTTTCCCCCCCCCCCCCCCCACCACCCCCACCCCCCCACCCTTTTTCCTCCCCCCCCTCCACCCCCCCCCCCTTCCCCCATCTTGTCCCCCCCCCCCCCCCCCCCCCCCCCCCCCGCCCCCCCCCCCCCCCCCCCCCCCCTCCTCACCCCTCTTTTCCACCCCAGCTGCGCGGAAAAACTCATCCCTTCTCACCCTCGCTCACGAGCACATCTCCCCACCCCACCCTCGCTCACAGCCCCACACCACGCACAGGATCCCTCTCGCCAAACTCTCCCCCCTTCCCCACCCACCCACCCGGCCATCCCACATCCTCTCTGGCTCCCCCTCCCCACCCCCCCCCCCCCCCCCCCCACCCCTATCTGCCCCTCCCCCCCCCCCCCCCCCCCCCACTGTTGCCCCCCCCCCCCCCCCAGCCACTGCCCCCCCCCCCACGTCCCCCCCTCTCCCAACCCCCCCCCCTCCCTCCCAGCCCACCCCCCACCCTTCTTCTCCTTCCTCAACATCCCTCCCCCACTCCCACCCTTCCCCCCCACCACCCCCGCCAGCTTGCACTGAGGGCGGCAGCGGCGAGACCTCAATAAACAGACACATTCGTTATGTCTGTTCCCCTCTCCCCCCACCCCCCCCCCTCCACGCCCCGCCCCGCCACCCTCAGCATCCTCCCCCCCCCCCCCATCCTCCCCCCCCCCCCCCACCCCCGACCAACACCCCCACCCTCCTTGCACATAATCATGACGCAAATAGTGCTGACTGTCGGTCGGTCGCCCCTCTCAGGGATTGGGAAGGTAAATAAAAACTAAATGTCTGCCGTTCATTCCTTTTCCCCTACTCACTTGCCACCTCGTCTCTCTTGCCCCCCCCCCCCCCCCCCCCCCCCCCCTCTCCTCCTCCATCCTCACTCTCCTCACTCTTCCTGCGACCTCCTGACCTGCTCCGGGAGGAAGCAGTGGTTAGCGGTGTGTTGTTGGTGTTGGTGTTGGAGATGTTGTTGGTGTTGGAGTTTGTGAGGTCGGATGTCCGGGGGGGGGGGGGGGGGGGGGGGGGGCTACCTGGGCCTCACATCATCATCGCCTGTGTCGGTCCATCATCTGTGTGTCCTGTACAGCACGTGCTTGAACAATGGGTTAGCTCCCCTGAGAGTCATTGATTGTTTGTTGACGACATGCTGATCCTATTCCACAGACAAATCGGTGTTGGCACCACACTAGTCCTTTTATTAGACATATTGGTGTCAGCAACACACTAGTCCTTTTATTAGACACATTGGTATTAGCAACACACTAGTCCTTTTATCAGACAGATCGGTGTTAGCAGCACACTAGTCCTTTTATTAGACAGCTTGGTGTCGGCAACACATTAATCCTTTTACTAGACAGACTGGTGTTGGCAACACACTTGTCCTTTCCAAAGAGATATCGGTGTTAGCAACACACTAGTCTTTTATTAGACAGATTGGCGTTAGCAATGCACTAGTCCTTTTATTAGACAGATTGGTGTTAACTACTCTAGTATTTTTGTTAGACAGATTGGCGTTAGCAATACACTTGTTCTTTCTAAAGACAGATTGGTGTTAGCAACACACTGGTCCTCCTATTAGACTGATCAGCGTTAGCAATACACTAGTCCTTTCTAAAGACAGATTGGTGTTAGCAACACACTAGTTCTTCCCAAAGCCAGATCAACTGTTAGCAACACACTAGTCCTTCCCCAAGACACTAGTACTTTTCCTAGACAGGTGGTATCAGCGACACGCTAGTACCTTCCCTAGACAGGTCGGTATCAGCAACACGCTAGTCCTCCACCAAGGCAGATTGGCTAGTGTTAACGGCACTCTAGACCCCTTTCCCACAAAAGCAACAGACTGCCATTAACAAACCATCAGACCTTCTCCAAAGACAGATTGTCTGATGTCAGCAACTCACTTGTCGTTCCTCCCCGGGATAAATTGGTCCATGTGAACAAAATACCCGATGGTCCTACCCAAAGACAGATCGTTTGATACTGACAACACTCTGGCCCTTCCTTAAGGCAGATTGGCTGTCGTTAACAACAAACTTATCCTTCTCCGGACAGATCGGCTGTCGTTAACAACAAACTAATCCTTCTCCGGACAGATCGGCTGTCGTTAACAACAAACTAATCCTTCTCCGGACAGATCGGCTGTCGTTAACAACAAACTAATCCTTCTCCGGACAGTTCGGTTGGCACGCACAGGGCATTCCATTAAGACGTCAAGGAACATAATGCTCCGGGGCAGAAGCCTTTGTGTAATACCCACTGGATGTGACACAACAGAACCTCAACAGGAGCATTCCAAAAGATGTACCAGCCCCTACTATTTCATGACTGCAGAGCCCACTGGCGAAAAAACGCCACCATCAAGCAACTGCCGTGTGCATTCCACAGCCTCACCCATTGCTGTTCCGCTGACAGCTGAAAACAGTACAACTCCAGAGACGATATGAGGTCTTACATGGCGTGTTCTATATACATGTAACAAACAAGTAGGGTAACTCTTGCTACCATGATAAAAACATTACAAGCCCATACCTCCAAACGAATTCTGCTTACGACAGCAAACCGCCTAGTAGGAATGACAAGACAGGGCACACAGAACAAACAAAGAAACATTTCCAACAAAAGATGTTCCAAGTTTGCCCATATACCCTGTACAGCAACAACAACTGGAGAAATGAACAAACACAAATTAATGTTATTCAAGACAGGCACAGCCTTCTCGATCTTGCGCATAGTCAAACGAACTACAGCCAGACCACATTTGGTGACTCGGCTGTCGCAGCCTCCTGTGGAGCGCGTTCTCTCTCGCCGTGCCTGGGTAGTTTACACAATACGTGCACTGTCGCAGTCTTTGGTTTTCTTTTGGTCTGTCCCTGTTGACAAACTGTATTTTCCACTGTCTGCTTGATGTAGAAAACCATCGAAACTACTTAAGTGTCTTCAACTGTCTGGGCGGTTGGACTATATTTTTTCCACTGTGTATTTTATGTAGAAAGACATTGAAACCGGTTTAAACTGGGTTCAATTGTTTGCGTTAAAGGACTATATTTTCTCACCGTATAATGTGTGTGTGTGTTAAACTGTCTGTGTTAATGGAATATATTCCCCCCTGTATCATTTGAGAATAATGATGGGGTCCGGAATAGCTCAGTTGGTAGAGCGCTGGACTCGTGATCCTGAGGTTACGGGTTCGAATTTCGGTACAGAGGAGGGATTTTTCCTCGGAGTTAACATTGGTTCTGACTCCATTCCCCATACAGTCCTTCGAATGAGACTATAAACCGAGGTTCCGTGTGTGAAACGCACGCATAACATCTTGCACACACGTAAAATCTCATCACCAACTTTCGGAAGAGACGGCCAGTTTGGCCGTTGGTATGGATGAACACGTTACACATAGCATGCACCCTGCGTGAGAGATTGAAAGAATGGAGGAAGTAAGGAAACTGAGTGAACGATATTGAATGATATTGACTGGATGACACGGGAAAACGACTGAATGAAGCGCCAGCTGGCAGCTCTTCAGTCGGCACTACCCAGGTAGGCAGCCCGTTGTGTAAACGAGTGTAGATTGTAAAGCGCTTAGAGCTTGGTCTCTAGCCGAGAATAGGCGCTACATAAGTATTCATTATTATTATTATTATTATTATTATTATTAAACTGAACCGTTTCATTAAACTTCAGGAAACTTCAGCTGAGGAGGGAGATTGAAAAAAAGTTTCAGGGCCAACAAGAACGACAACGTTTGCTCCCGTCGTGAGACAATGAAGGGGGGACAACTCTCCACAAATGTTGATATTTCCTTAAAACAGACGATTTAAACAGCCTCTGATGATGGTGCATCAAATCCCATGAAATTAGAGAAGACTGCACTGTCCAGTGATATGATGTGCCCGTCGTAGTATTCTCATCATCTTATTCCCAAAAGAAACACAATAATACTTCTTCGCGTTGCTGTTGTTGTTTTGTTGCTGCTGCTGTGTTATTATGATAATGATAATAATGGACGTGGTTGTTATTGTTCACGATGATATAATGCCTACCCTACCTTGTGCACCCCTCGAGCGTGTTTGCTTGGCCCAAGGCACGAAAGATTTTTTTTTCTGTAGGCCCTACGCATTGACTTCTGTTGTATGAAATGGGAATTTCTAACATGGCTTTACCATCTTGTTGTCAGTGTTATGAATGGAGCAGGGTCGACTGTGGCGGGTTGGACAATGGCGTGGGAACAGACCCAGAGACAGACTGGGCTGAATGGAGGAACAGGGCAGCTATGTTGTTCATTAAATGCATAATGCACGAACGTGCCTTTCTCTAGCTATGCTTCGTTGGCTTATGATTTTCTTATCGTTTTTTTCAGGTGGAAAGTCATTGACTTGAAGCCGAATGGAATAGAGATTTTCACTCGTCGACTTTGTCAAATCTTACGTGTTATTTCCTCGTGGACTTTGTTAAATCGTACAAAAAAATTATTCCATAGGCTTTTTTCTTCTTTCTTTCTTTGTCTTTTCTTTTTTCTTTTCTTTTCTTTTTTTTTTTTTTTTTTTTTTTTTTCCAAATTTTCTCACCGTTCTTATTTTACGTCTGCAGTTTGGCTGGAATTCTCAATGACACGAAAGTACGATCACTACATAATATAAACATCGGTGTACTTGCCACTCCATCTGTCTCCTGCACACACAAACACACAGCGCGCGCGCGCACACACACACACACACACTCACTCACACACACACACACACACTCTCTCACACACACACACTCTCTCTCTCATAGACTAATCTACGTTAACGTTCCCCAGACCAAGAAACAACCTCTATAAGTCAAGTTTCCTCTACTCTGGTGGAACATTATGGAACAATCTAAGTACAACATCTGTATCTAAGTAACCGAAATACATGTCAGAAAAAATTCTCTCCCCCCCCCCTCATCTAACAAAACTCTCTCAAGAAATGTGTGACTAAAACATTCACATACCTTTACTTATGTATATTGTTGTCTATCAACTGGTACACACACATATGTGCATAAATATACACACATATGTGGATATGTATGCACATGCATATCAATTATGTACACACCACACATATACATTGTCACATTTTACACACAATGGTATACACACACACTCACACACGCACGCACGTTACGCCTATTTGGTTTGTTGTTGTTGTTGGTCTTTTTTTTATTTGTTTACTTTCCAACGGCCATCTACATACAATGAAACAAAAAGAAAGTCTTTGTCAATGTCACACGAACGGTTTAGTCCCTGGGACAGTACACAATTGTTTTTTTATTATTATTATGGCTTGATGTAAAAAAGCAATGATCCCTGGAACAGTACACATTGATTGTTGGTCCATTGAACAGTACTCAATGTTTCTCTCTGATCTCTCTGGAACAGTCTCACAATGATTTGGTCCCTGGAACAGTACACATTGATTTGGTCCATTGAACAGTACACAACAATTTGGTCCCTGGAACAGTACACACACACACGATTCCTGGAAAAATCTCTCAATGATTTGGTCCCTGGAACAGTACACAACACATTTGGTCCCTGGAACAGTACACAATGATTTGGTCCCGGAACAGTACACAATGATTTGGTCCCCCCTTGAACAATGATTTGGTCCCTACAACAGTACACAATGATTTGGTCCCACACGAACAATGATTTGGTCCCTGGAACAGTACACAATGATTTGGTCCCTTGACACAATGATTTGGTCCCTGGAACAGTACACAATGATTTGGTCCCTGGAACAGTACACAATGATTTGATTCCTGGAACAGTACACAATGATTTGGTCCCTGGAACAGTA
>JADBJO010000038.1:695000-792500 GCA_016801955.1 Conus betulinus | reverse complement strand
ATGTCTGTGGTCTGGGCTCCTATCATCATGTGTCATGTCTCTGGTCTGTGTTTCTCTCATCATAGTGTCATATATGTGTTCCTATCATCATAGTGTGTATGTGTCTGTGTTCCTATCATCATGCTGTCATGTCTGTGGTCTGTGTTCCTATCATCTGTGATGCCTCTGCTTGTTTTTAGTGCCCCTTTTTTCTGCCCTGTGTGTACCATGACCCCCTGGTCTGTGCTTCTATCATCTGTTACAATTTGCATGTTGTTTAATGCCCTTATCTTCTGTCATGTCTCTACCCTAACCTCCTGCTCTGTGCTCTGTTGCCTGTCACTAGTGTCTCTATCTTCTGTCATGTCTGTACTGTGAGTGTGACCCCTTTGTCTGTGCCCATTGTTGTTATGTTTGTACATTAACGTCTTGGTCTGTGCCAGTATCATGTCATGTCACTATCCGTTGTTTGTGCTTCTGTCTTCTGTAATGTCTCTACTGTAGTCTGTGCCCCTATCATCTGTCATGTCACTGCCTGTTGTTTGTGCCCCTATCTTATGTCATGTCTGTAACGTGACCTCTCTGTCCCCTTGTCTTTTATATCACTGCCTGTTGTAGGCTCAACGGTCTTCTATCATATCGGTGCCATGACTCCCTTATCTGTAACTGTGGTCTGTCAGTCTCTGCCTGTTGTTGGGGCCACTATCTGTATCATATCTGCATACTGACCCCTGGGTTTGTACCCTGTCATCTGTCATGTCTCTGCCCGTTGTTGATGCTTCTATCTTGTGTCATATCTGCATACTGACCCCTGGGTTTGTACCCTGTCATCTGTCATGTCTTTGCCCGTTGTTGATGCTTCTGTCTTGTGTCATATCTGCATACTGACCCCTGGGTTTGTACCCTGTCATCTGTCATGTCTCTGCCCGTTGTTGATGCTTCTGTCTTGTGTCATATCTGCATACTGACCCCTGGGTTTGTACCCTGTCATCTGTCATGTCTCTGCACATTGTTGATGCTTCTATCTTGTGTCATATCTGCATACTGACCCCTGGGTTTGTACCATATCATCTGTCATGTCTCTGCCCGTTGTTGATGCTTCTGTCTTGTGTCATATCTGCATACTGACCCCTGGGTTTGTACCCTGTCATCTGTCATGTCTCTGCACATTGTTGATGCTTCTATCTTGTGTCATATCTGCATACTGACCCCTGGGTTTGTACCATATCATCTGTCATGTCTCTGCCCGTTGTTGGTCCCCATGTTGTCTGTCATGTGTCTGTCTGTTGTCGGTGCCCCTGCCTTGCATCAATATCTGCACAATGGTGTCCTGGTCTCTGCCTTTCTCATCTCTTATGTCTCTGGCTGCTGTGTTTTAGTAGTATTAAAGAATTGCAGCTAGGGTGTGTATGTGTGTGTCTTTGTATGTATGTGTGTGTGTCCCTAGATACACAGGACATCGTTCTCAGTCACAGTTGTCAGAAAGAGCTAATTCAGTCTATATGCAACACCACATACAATGTTCTTTCTGGCCATAATGTCAGCGTGCCTCTGGGCTTAAAGTCGTAACAGAATTTTAAAGGTTACTGGTTTTCAAGAGTCTGGCATGTGTGCAAGTCTTTGTGTGCATGTGTGTGTGCGTGTGTGTGTGTGTGTGTGTGTGTGTGTGTGTGTGTGTGCTCACATGTGTTCCCGCATGAGCATGCACACGACATGCAGAAAAAGAGTTTAGAGACAGTTTCATAATCACTGTGGGTGCAGTCTTATAGACTGGAAATGAAAAAATAAGCCACTTTACGGAACTTAGGAAAAAACTTCATTAATGTTTGTGTGTTTCAAAAAAACACTGACTTGAATGATGAGATGCACAGAGACGCAGAGTATCTGTGCCTGACTATAACAAGAAATAAACCATATCTCTTTCGATTGTTACTTTGAATTGAAAAACTGTGTAATCAATGATTTGTGAGCTGGAGCAACAAACATTTTCCTAGTGATGACATATAGGGCAGAATGGTATAGGTTCAAGTGACAGCTATTTAGTATTTAGCAGCGTGAAAGGTTTGCGTGATGCTGGGAACACGGTGTCAGAGTATTTTGTGTAACATGCACATCAACAGGGTCCCTGCTGGCAAAGCCTTCAGTATCAAGTATAGTGTGTAGGTCTCTTGTACAAGTTTTCTTACTTCATTTACCACTGTTTTTACTTCTCTTTGTATTCATGTAACATCCACAGAATACTGAGAACTGTTACTCTGCTGTGAGTTTCAGTTTTACTTTCATCAAGGTGTCACTGCCTGCGCTAAGGTTTTGAGACCATGCTGTGCATGATTTTAAGCTGATGGATACATGAATTAATAACTAGAGGACGAAAGTTAAGGAGAGTGTCTTGAGGCTACCACTTGGCAGATGTCTGACCTAGGCATTAGCCCATCACACTGGTCAGACCTTGGGTACCTACCTAACATTGGCTGTGCCTTTATTTATCATTGTGTGTGTGAGTGGCAAGTATACATGTGTGTATGGGTGTGTGGGCACAGCCCATGTGTGTGTGTCAGTGTACATGGTGCACGAGCGCATGTGCATGTGCGTATGGTGTGTGTATATGTGCATGTGTATGCTAGAAGGAATACAAAGTCACAATACAGACTGTATGAGCCAGGCAACTGCTGCACTATACACACCAAATCTTGTTGCACACACAAGGGCCAATGTTTCTGTTTATGCATATGCATGTATCTGTACATGCCTATGCTAGTATGTATATTTCTAGGCGCATGTCTGCACATGCCCATGTCAAAGGCCCCTGTTACTATTGTGCTTTTTGTGCTTCCCTCTGGATTACTGCTGTTTGCATGTCACCATTCATTGCTTGTTGGTCACTGTGGTGTCCATGGTGTTGCAGAAGGACGATGCCCAGAGTGAAGCTGGATCCTGACACCAACCAGTTTGTGGTTCTGCCCGGCAAGAACCTCAAGGTAGCCAGTCCTGTCAGGGGGCACAACCATGGGAAACTGTGACAGGGTAGCTGACCTCGCTTGCTGACCCTGATGGTCCCATTGAGTGTTGTCATCTTTGGAATCTTCTTTAGTTCTCACCAGCATTTCTTTCGTGTGGCTTGGAACTTGAAGTGTTATGCCATTTCATTCCTGGATTGTAGCTCCTTGCATTATTGTCTTTTGTTTGGCTGTGATCATATTCAGGCAATTTCAGACCCACCAGTGGTTGATGACTGGTCACAATGTAGTGCCCACCACTGAAAACAAAGAAAGTCGTTCACAGACAAACTAGCCAGGTACAGTCAACCCATTTTGTGTGCGTGTTGTGTGCATATTGTATTTTGGCTGGATCAAGGGATATAACCCAAACAATAAAATTGACATGTGGCCACATGCCACAATTACAATTTTGCACTAAATCACTACATAATCCATGTAGGCGTATTGAGGCCTGCCATAGGTGTGAGCCAGCACTTAATGTTAAACTGATAATTGATCAAAAGAACAAACCCCACCAGTTAGTTCCCTTGTTTGGGGGGGGGATTCCACCAATGACATCATATTCAATCTTCAAGTACATGACCTTCCCTTGATTGACATCACATTTCCGGCCTTAGCACTCATCCATGACCCTATCTTTGCACCAGGTGGTAGCACCCAAATAGTCCCATTCCTTTGATATTAATCTGCCAGCTTGGATTCACCTGGCTTGTACCTTAATGGCCATATGAACGAAAACAAAGAGAATCCACTCTTGGACACAATAAAAATTCTCAGAACAGTCTAATTTGCACCAGTCTATAAATACTCGACTCCTCAAGCAAGTCCTTGGTGCCTTAATTTTTGGTGTGTAGCCTGTTTATGTCATCACCATGTGGTCTTATCAGTCTCTGTGATATGTTTATGTTGAGTGTGAACCATTTCGCTATGTCTGGCTGACAGCAACTACCTGAATGCTGTGCTGGATGCAGGCAGAATGCAACTTGATGCTCGCACCCGATTCAGTGTGCACGTTGTGTGTCCTTTATAGTCTGCACTTAATGCAACATCTGGTCCACAGTCCCAAAGGCTGTTGAAGAGGTCCATTTACTTCTACATTCCATTTTCTTCTTTTATTTTTCAACATTTACTGCTGTGAGATTTTTATATACAGATTTTGCTGCCTGTCCGTCCACATTTTGTGAAAAAAGATAACCAGTATAGTAACATTTTTTGCTATGATAGAAATGTGTTGATTTCACACGATGTAAATATCACTAAAAGCGCACTGAAGGCAATGTAAAGTGTTCAGTTTTGGAGAAAAAAAAAAAATTTTTCCAGAAATTTTCAAAGGGAATGCCGTTTTGAGAAAAAAAAATTTTTGTTCCAGAAATTTTTAAAGGGAATGCTGTTTTTAAGAATAAACAAGTCAGACCCAAACATTGACATCGGTTGCTGAGGGCATAATGCATATGCAAGAGAGAACGATGACAGGAAAACATGACAGAGTGTGTGCTGATCTGACTCTCCCTGACCTGAAAATCTCCTGGATCCTCTGGTTCTGAAGCCAGAGTCCCATGGTGTCAGTGACCTGATTAGAGACCTGGTAGGCCGAGGATTGTAGCACCATTCTTCTCCAGGACCTTACTGTGGAAGAGATGATCTGTATAGGCTGTAGTGGACAAGGTCTTCTAGGCACACAGTATGGGCACTCTGTATGAGAATGGTGCAGGGATACCCATGGGTGAAAGGGTGATGCCAGCCTTTGTGGGTCAGTGATGACTTCAGCCCCAAAAACCACCAGCCTTAACCGGAGAACCTGGTGAAGAGATGCTTGCTGACACAGCAGTTCGCTAAGGCTCTGCATACAAACTGATTTTTTTAATCTGTTTATTGCTGATCCACTGACTGCATACAAACTGATTGTTTTTTAATCTGTTTATTGCTGATCCACCAAACTACCTTCCTTTTCCTGACACTCCTGACTTACCTAGTGATGGTGACTCTCTTGTTTTATTTCCAGACACAGTATTTGGTGAGGACTGAGTATTAAGATGCAGCATTTTGAGCTGTCTGCTTCCTGTGCTTGAACAATCCATTTGAAATGCATTTGCTGACAAGGCAAAACAATCATCAAATATTGTTTTTGTGTTGTATGGTGGATTGCTGACAAAAACTGTTAGTGGCAGTGACTACAGAAAGAACATGTGACATGACTATGACAATTTAATGCTGCTGAATTGAAGAAGGCCCAGATATCAGTGTAGATCATGAGGGCAAGTGAAAAAAAAAAAAAAAATTTTGGTGGCAAAAAGTAAGGTAGTCAAAATGTAATGAATTGATGTTGATGTTCAGATCTTGTAGTTTCAGGTGCCACCTCGGTGGTCAATTACAGACACATGCATATCACAACTGCATTGTTAAACAGAGGTCAGTGCTGTCTGGACTTGAAGGAGCATTGGAGCAGTTTCTTTACACAGAATACCATTACCAGTTTCATGAGTTTTGTATGCAGGAAAATTGAAGCAGGAATTTGGTGTATCAAAAAAGCTTGGTTGTTAAAAAGTAATGGACAGTATTGGGAGGAGAGGAGGGAAGGATGTTGGAGCAATGACAAAGATGGTATAGAGATGATGCTTTCCCTTCCAGACTGTGTGCCGAATTCCCACATGCTGGAAGCTGTCAGCAACACCAATCTGTCAGACCTTGTGGTTTTATTGTACTGTATGGCCTGTGATTGTGTGGTTCTCTTTGAATCTCATTCCACAGTTTTCTTTCTACAAGACATTCTGGGATGGATGTTTTACACAAGGCAGCTTTTTTTGACACAAAATCTCAACTTCACACAAAGGTACTTTTAGGACACTTTGATTTATGAGATGTATGTTGCTTTATATTTTTATGCACTTTTTTAACGCACCTGACCATGTGTGTTAGTGTGACCCATGGGAATGTCACTTTTCTGACAGTCGTCAATAAACATCAAATTTTGTATAAAAGACGGTTCATTTTCTTGATATTCTGAATTGCTTTCCTTGATTTGATTTCTGTATGTATCTGTTGTTCATTGATACTGGCATATGGACTCGCATATCAATCACTTCAAAAATAAAAAGATCAAGGCACTGTTCATTGTAACATCTCACACAGACCACTGTAATATCACAGTTTATTGTCCAACATAAATAATGAATCATTTACAACACGAGTGATGACTATTACCAGACATGAAATGGCAAGTGATTTTTCAATGTGACCTTTGTTACAACTCGCTTTTGGTCATTGTCACTTCACCTATACCACTTTCCCCTTGCAAGCTGCTTTGAAATGTCAGACTCGTTAAAGAAAAAAGATAAATCATCCCTTTTTCAAAAAAAATTCCTCCACCATCTCCAAGTCTGATCAGCTGTCTGGACAGCAGGTCCCACCCCGAAGTCTTGATACCACCACCTGGGACACGCATGATACTGCCCTGCCTGATGTCTTCCTGCCTCCGTGTCTGGACAGTCTCCCAGCCAGGACAGCGATGTGACAGCATCAGTTCAGCTGCAGCAGCAGACTTTTGAGGAGGCGAGATTCGTAAGAGACAGTGTTTCGTCCTGGGTGCATGGGTTCCTCCTCCAGGGGCTGTTCTATCACCGCTTTGACGTCTCGACCGTACACTGAAACATCCCCAACAACTTGATCAACACAAGTACTTTCATTAGCACTTCATTAATACACCACAGAGTGTTCTATCACCGCTTTGACGTCTCGACCGTATACTGAAACATCCCAACAACTTAATCAACACAAGTACTTCATTAGCACTTCATTAATACACCACAGAATGTTTTATCACGCTTCACGTCGACGACCATATACTGAAAATCACAACAGCTTAATTACCATACAAACTTGATTAACATACCACTTTCGCTGCTTTGACGTCACAACTATACACTGAAACATCTGCAATAACTTAACACACGTTCTTCATTAACACTTCATTAACACACCACAGAATGTTCTATCACCGCTTTGACGTCACAAGTGTACACTGAAACATCCACAACTTGATTAACACATGTACTTCATTAGCACTTCATTAACACACCACAGAATGTTCTACGGTATTCTATCACTGCTTTGACATCATGACCATACACTGAAACATCCACAACTTGATTAACACATGTACTACTACACACACACACACACACACACACATACATACACACGTACATTTTTCTTATCCTTCGTCTTACACCAAGTGAAAAGTTATAAAGAATGAATTCAAACACACATACACACACACACATGCACACACACACAAACATGCACATAAACATGCACACACGCACACATACACAAAAACATACATATATGTGTACACATGAACACACACATGCACATACACACACACACATAAACACACATACTACACATATACATGCACACAAATACATACATATGCACACACACATATCACACTTCGAAGATCACTTGCATACAAATTCTAAATCTCACTAAGGTGTTGCTGGGAAGGGACTCCAACTCCACAAATTGTCTTCCCATTGTTTTTCCCAAACAAATCCATCTGAACTGAATCTTTGTGGATATGCAGGACACAGTAGCTCTCACCCCCCCCCCCCCCCCCCAATTCTACTGCTTCCGCACCCCTCCACCCTCCCTCTTCTCTCCCATTCCCACTCCCCAAGCCTGACTCACATTCACAGCACTCCAGGAACTGGATACACTCGGCGATTGACCGAGTCGCGTATCATGATCATGTGTTTGGCCATGTTCTCGATGAGGGAGAGGAAGCAGCGCTTGGCGTAGAACCAGGTGTGTCGGTACCCAGCTTCTTGTTGTAGGGCTCCAGACTCTTGATGACCCGGGAGATGCCAAACTCATAATTTCCCTTCGCACAGTACAGGGTACTGCAACAGGTATGACAGGTGAGACAGAGAGAGATAATGTTGCCTATAGCCCAGCCGACCGCAAAGGCTATATCAGAGCAGTCGCCACCTTCAAATCAGCTCACCTCATTTAGAAAAAAAAAAAAAAAAAAACTCATTCACACAACCCTTTAATATTCACCTACTAAAAACACACTAGAAATTTCATTAAAAATTTGATCTCTTTCAGAAATTCAAAGATCACATCAGGTGGGACATCTCTGAACAAGGTTTTCACAGAGTCTGCTGTAAAGTGTTTATGTCTCACATCATGCAAGTCCCAACACTCTAAAAGAACATTCTTCACTGTGAGTGGTACATAACAATGTAATGCAGCAAACAGCTTCTTCACCTTTTAAAAGATAAGAATGGGTGGCCTGTGTGTAAAACGGCAAAGACTGTTTCTTCTTTACGGCCACCCCTGGAACATGGTAAATTCAAATGCCCACACTGGTAATTCCCCATGGCACAGTACAGGCATGACAGGTAAAAGCCCACACTGATGATTCCCCATGGCACAGTACAGGTATGACAGGTGAAATGCCCACACTCATGATTCCCAATGGCACAGTACAGGTATGACAGATGAAACATCCACACTGATAATTTTCCATGGCACAGTACAGGGATGACAGGTGACATGCCCACACTGATAATTCCCCATGGCACAGTACAGGCATGACAGGTAACATGCCCCCACTGATAATTCCCCATGGCACAGTACAGGCATGACAGGTGAAATGCCCACCCTGATGATTCCCCAAGGCACAGTACAGGTATGACAGGTAAAATGTCCACACTGATGATTCTTCATGGCACAGTACAGGTATGACAGGTAAAATGCCCATACTGATAATTCTCAATGGCACAGTACAGATATGACAGGTGAAATGCCCACACTGATGATTCCCCATGGCACAGTACAGGTATGACAGGTAACATGCCCACACTGATAATTCCCCATGGTACAGCACAGATATGACAGGTGAAATGCCCACACTGATGATTCCCCATGGCACAGCACAGGTATGACAGGTGACATGCCCACACTGATGATTCCCCATGGCACAGTACAGGTATGGAAGGATAAATGCCCACACTGATACTTCCCCATGGCACAGCACGGGGTGTGCTGAAACTGGCACTTCTTTGTAAACACCATTCCTAGTGGCTTGTTTCAATTCATTATTTTCTCTTACACCTAGCAGACAACTTTTTTTTAAGGGGGGGAGGAGGGGGGGGGTATGTCTGTGAGTTTGCATGTTCCAAATACAGATGCTTACATGCTTCTGTTTCATTAAGCCAGTGATGAAGACCCTATTCTTTATATATACATAGAACAAGTACTGGTTGTTTAAGGCTTTGTTTCTTTGTTAGCTTTCTTGCTTGCTTTATTTTTTTTTTCTTTTTCAAACCACACTTGAATCTCTCTAATTATGAAACAACAAAGTATTCTGTATTCTCGGCTAAACAAAGGGAGATAATTACATTCAGATAAGAAATTCATCTGCACACATTTTTAGTACATAACTTTTGTTAGCATATTTTCTATCCTGAATTTTGTAAAAGGAAAATAAAAAAAACAAAAAAAAAAAAAGTCCTGGAAAACTCCTTGAATTGTTGTCCTAAAAAAAGTGTATGAAACAACACAAGCAAAGACATTCAGAGAAAACTACATCCATTATCAGATATTTACAGTTGCAACAGAGCCACCAACACTGGACACCAGTCCTCTGAACCATGTGGCCTTCTCAGATTTTCATTGGTCCTTGCTAATCCTGCTCAACAGTAACACAGACACCAAGCAGCTATCCCTCAAATACCTGACAACCCCAGTATTAATAAAGATCTTCCAACCAGCCGCCGTGGCGAAGTATATTTAGCGTCGCGGACTCCCGGCTGGGAGGTCGTGGGTTCAAATCCCATCAGAGTCATGTGGGTTTTTCTGCCCCGACCGGCTCCTACCCAGAGTTGAGTTTGCTGCGGACTCAGTTGGGAAGACTGGGACCACACAGTCGAGTTTCATCCACTTAATGGATGCGTTTCTGAGTGTTGCTCAAATTTCCTGACCAACACTGCAGGTGTCTGTATCTCTCGGGCCTGGTTGACACCGGGATATATTATGAAAGGAAGCAAAGAGTACAGCCCTGTCATGTAGTCTCAGACCGAAATGGAAATCCGTTGCATCATCTTAATCATCATCATCATCCTCATCAGCATTAAAAAAAAAAAAGTCTCAAGTTCTGTGGCCCTTCATGCCCTGCTCTCATGGTGACCTCAGTTTTCGATGTCCTCTCCACGTCTGGCCTTTGGTTTGGTTGTCGTCGGGGTCACGGTATCGGCGGGTCCATGGGGGCTGTCACTGGACAGACGTGGTGGCGCCCTCCAGAGGGAGAGCTCACTCACGCCGGCTCCGCGACTAAGCAATTATTGTCGTCAGTAGGGGGCTTAGTAGTGGTGTCCTGCGTATGTTAGATCAGAACAGGCGCCACTGAACACCACCGAAGTGACTCGGCAGCAGTGCAGCGTCTCCTCCGGTGGGTTGCCTCTTGACGACTTGACGGTGACTGCTCCCTGTGGATTGTCGGTGCCGGGGGCTGCTGGCAGGGCCGATCGGGCTGTGGCTGTGGATGGGGTGTCGGAATGAGCGGTGTGGGTGCACTGCCTCTGAGGTGGCGCAGAGATTGGGACAGCAAAAAAAAAATAAAAATAAAGATAAAAAAAATAAAGATCTTCCAAAGATGTGCTTCTAAAAAGCAATAGTTCTCACCTGAAATATTGGTTGGTACATGGAACAGAAACTTAAATTTTTGAAATATAAGAAGGCAGGTGCAGTAAAATCCATTGCAAAATAGGATGCCACACATGCATAAATGTAGGTAGGCATGTGAAACAAAACACTACAATGCAAACCACCACACACACACACATGTAAACATAGAGACTGAAAGCAGTAGATGATCACCAAATTAATCAGCAATACACAGACAGAGCGAGTGACCTACCCTATGACCAGGTTGACGATACACAGATGGTAGATCTTCTTCTCAGGGTCTTCGTAGGCCACTTGCTCCTCCTTCTCTCTTTTTTTACGCATCAGTTCCTCCGCCTACAACATCACAGTTCCCAGTAGTAATAACAGGTGCTTAAAACCAGAGAATACAATTCACTGGCCACAACACACGCATACACCACCCTCACCAGCAGGAAAGGACCTAATGATGAATCTTTTTGGCACCATGGATGTAGCAATTTTTCCCTTCAGTCACAGATCTAGCGATGAACCTGTTCTATCCATCTTTCACTGAGGCATGACGATGGAAGACTTAAGAATCAAAAGAAAACACTGTGCACAAAACTTGTCCACAGTTGTTTAGGAGCAACTGTGAGCTCCACTTGCCTCTAAAAAGTGTCAACAAGATGTTTTCACCAATTCCTCTGGGTGTGTGTGTGGCTGTGTGTGTGTGTGGTGGCTGTATGTGTGTGTGGTGTGTGTGTGTGTGTGTGTGTGTGTGTGTGTGTGTGTGTGTGTGTGTGTGTGTGGTGTGTGTGTGTGTGTGTGTGTGCGCATGTTGCTGCTCCTGCTGCTCCTGTTCATCACTAATCTACAACATCATACAATTGCTCTGTGTAAGTCATTGTCATCATGACCATCATCATCATTCAGCTGTTAATTCATCTCTTCTCTCTAGAAGTAATCTACAATGATGTGACAACTATTCTGACAAATCTATTTTCATCAATGAATCATCATCATCATCATCACCATCAAGGTGTTCAATCGGGTCTTCTTTTCCCCAGTAATCTGCCATGATTTTAGACCAATGCCTTTCAAAAGTCATCATCACCATCACCATATCATCATCATCATCATCAAAAGATTACCTCCTCACTCAGTGTCCTCCCACTCTTTATCTATGAACTGCCCATAGCAACATCACTCTAATTCAGGTCATTAAAGTTTTAAAGCTGATTAGTGACACTGAGTTTGTGAGAAGTATAGACATTTCTTGTCTTCAATATTCTGGAACAAAACCACCCAGAAATTCAGTTCCCACATAAACAATATACCATCAAATAGAGAATTTCTTTTTTTTAAATAGAAACTTTTTTTTTCAATTCAAAATTGTTTCAAAAAGTGACCCAGCTCAAGGATGTACATCTATTTCAAATGTAAATTATTAACATTACAATCTGTTTTCATCTTTTCTATTAATTTTGGTAGCATTTGTACACAGACCTCACAAAAAGAAAAGGACATTTCTGCAAGTTCATACAGAGAAAAGGACATTTCAGCAAGTTCATACAGAGAAAAGGACATGTCAGCAAGTTCATTCAGAGAAAAGTTCAGCAAGTTCATCAGAGAAAAGACATGTCAGCAAGTTCATTCAGAGAAAAGGACATTTCAGCAAGTTCATAAAAGAAACGGACATTTCAGCAAGTTCAAAAACAGAAAAAGGCCATTTCAGCAAGTACACCACTAATAAAAATCTACATCTACTGGCAGCGTAATCTAGCAGATAGGTCCAAGATGCTATTTTTAGACAAAGGCATGCATCTAAAGACGTCAACTGACAGATTTAAAGAAGTTCCAAATCCCGATTCTGACTGTCCAACGCAAGGATAACCAAAAGGTTTGCGATATGGTAGAGGTAAGAGATGAAGGAGGTAAGCGGGGTGAAGGCCAGGCTGCAGCAGGGGCACTGACCTCTTCGTTTCTGGCTGGTCATGATGTAGGACACACACAGGTTGGCCAGCACAATGGCACTGACGCTCAGCAGCTGAAACAGACAACACACCTTAGAACCAGTAAATGTTTTGGTCCTGTACAAGGAAATGTTCAGTAGTCCCGTTTGAAGTGGAACGACAGTCCATGTTTCTCTTATTTCTGCATAAAACAGTCTCCCAAAACTGCCAGCAATCAAGACACTATGGCAGCAGAATTTTCTCCTTTTTGATTGGTTCCCCTCAAAATGATTGCTTTAATGAATTCTATGACTGGTTGCTGGGTTTGAGGACTGCACAACTGGCATTTTTGATAGCTGGCCACAGGCCATGCAAACCCCACACAGAAATGGCAGTTTCAGTTAATAGAAAACACTGCTTCAAGAAAAATTTTCTCAATCTTTGAAAGTGAACACTGATACTACATTACTGTAAATACCATCAGGTGCATACACAACTTACAAAATTGTAGCATACAAATACAGTCTGAATGAAAAAAAGTATCAGAAAAAAGCAAATATCACAAAATATTATCAAGACAACAAAAAAAAATCAATTACCTGTCTGTAATGTGTCATCTGGGAAAATAATATTTCATGTAACTCACTTAGTCCTTCCCATTTTTCTTTCTTCTGTTTGTTTTTTTAATAACACCACATCCTGGAACTCACCTGATCATAGTTCTTTTTTCACAATGGGGTCATAGAAGCCGGCAGATTCTTTGTATTTGTTTTCCTGCATGAAGAGCACGTGGGCAACGTTCAGCTTCCAAGCATCATGCTCGTTACAGAACTCCACCGACTTGCGGAAGATCTTCTCCACCTGTAGACACACCACCTTCCACATTCAGCACGGCTGCCCCAGGACATCAGGGCAGTGGCTGACACAGTGTACAGATGTACAGACGCACAACCCTCCACATTCTCTGGCCCACCCACGTTCACTGCCCCATGACATCAAGGGTGGTGACTGGCACAGTATACAGACGCACAGCTCTCCACGTTCACTACCCCATGACATCAGGGGAGGTGACTGGCACAGTGTACAGACGCACAACCCTCCACGTTCTCTGGCCCATCCACGTTCACTGCCCCATGACATCAAGGGAGGTGACTGGCACAGTATACAGACACACAACTCTCTCCACGTTCACTACCCCATGACATCAGGGGAGGTGACTGGCACAGTGTACAGACGCACAACCCTCCACATTCTCTAGCCCATCCACGTTCACTGCCCCATGACATCAAGGGAGGTGACTGGCACAGTGTACAGACACACACCCTCCACGTTCACTGCCCCATGGCATCAAGGGAGGTGACTGGCACAGTATACGGACACACAACCCTCCACGTTCACTGCCCTATGACATCAGGGAGGTGACTGGCACAGTATACAGACACACAACCCTCCACGTTCACTGCCCTATGACATCAAGGGAGGAGGTGACTGGCACAGTGTACAGACACACAACCCTCCACGTTCACTGCCCCATGACATCAGGGGAGGTGACTGGCACAGTGTACAGACGCACAACCCTCCACGTTCTCTGGCCCATCCACGTTCACTGCCCCATGACATCAGGGGAGGTGACTGGCACAGTGTACAGACACACAACCCTCCACGTTCACTGCCCTATGACATCAGGGGAGGTGACTGGCACAGCGTACAGACACACAACTCTCCACGTTCACTGCCTCATGACATCAGGGGAGGTGACTGGCACAGTATACTGACACACAACCCTCCACGTTCACTGCCCTATGACATCAGGGGATGTAACTGGCACAGTATACAGACACACAACTCTCCACGTTCACTGCCCCATGACATAGGGAAGTGACTGGCACAGCGTATAGACATACAAACCTCGGTGTTCACTGCCCATGACATTAGGGGAGGTAAATGGCACAGTGTACAGACACACAACCCTCCACATTCACTGCTCCATAACATCAGGGCAGTGGCCAGCACCACACAATCAAGAGTCACGTTAACGGTCCTGTGGGCAGGAAGATTTCCTGAACAATTAGTGTGTAGCTGGACCAGTCAGCTAGCTTCGCAGAATGGGCTGAAATAAATGCATGGCATTCTTTGTGTCACTCTGTGTGTGTGTGTGTGTGTGTGTGTGTGTGTGTGTGTGTGTGTGCGTGTGTGTGTGTGTGCGTGTTTTGGTGCTTGTTTGGACAGTGAAAAGAAATTAAAACATTGTTTAAATGGTCAAAGTAATAGCCTATGAAGTTTGGCAAGGTAAGGTGCTGAAGTTTGGAAATTTGACCCCAGGCCATTGAAAAAATGGTGGATAATCTCGACTCTTATCACCCACAAATCACAGCTCTGACATTTTTCATCTCTTTCCCACACACAGTTATTGCAGAGCTGTGTTAATTCTGACAATCACAAAATCATCACTGACACTCATCCTTCCTCCCCAGACATATCTGTTCCTCCACCTCTCTGCTCAACCACCTCCCCTTCCTTTAATAACAACCCCCTCCCTCCCCCTTCCCTCCACCCTGCCCCCCGTTGGGCACTGACCTTCAGGTTGTTCCTGTCTTTGACCTACTGCCACTGCCCGCTTGTCCCTCTCCTTCTCTATACCCCCCTCCCCTTCCATCTGACCAATCTTCCTGCCTACACACACACACACACACCAAAGCCACGGACGGGCATGGTGACCAGGCTGGTAGTTCTTCATGCCCCTGCACATCCTGGTCTACTGCCAGTCCCTGTCCAACCTTCCTGATTTCTATCCCCCACACACCCCTCCCTGCCCCGCCAGACAGCTGTGTGAAGTGACCTGCTGGTAGTTCTCCATGTCCCAGTAGATCTTGGCCTGCTGCATGAGGACAGGGATGTAACGCTCGAGAGCCTCATCATACTCATTGACTGCACGCTTCACTGCCTCATCGTCATGGTTCTGCCGGGCTTCTTGAACCTGCAGACCCAGCAGAAAAAGAAGGAACTGATGACACAAGAGTCAACCGACGATAGAATGGGAAGTTGTTGACGTCATTTTGCATTGAGCAGGCGAGGAAAGAATGAAACTTAACAAAACAGTGGTGGCATGGGAATATTTGGGGATGGCGGGAGAAATCCATGATTAGACAAAGCAGGACATTTAAAGTCATCAGTGCATATTCCATCACTGATTTTCTCATGCTCACACACACACATGCACTCGCTCACTAACACACACCATTCTACTCAAACACATACAGATTTTCATTTTTCATACCCATTCATCTGTAGTCAAACCCACCAGTCAAATGGTAGTGACCAAAAGTAAAAGAGTGCCTCTAACTATGATTTTTGGATGACTGGTGGTAGTGACCAAAATATGTGTATACACGAATGTGTGTGTGTGTGTGTGTGTGTTGTGTGTGTGTGTGTGTGTGTGTGTGTGTGTGTGTGTGTGTGTGTGTGTATGTGCATACATGTGTGTGTGTGTGTGTGTGTGTGTGTGTGTGTGTGTGTGTGTGTGTGTGTGTGTGTGTGTGTGTGTGCGTGTGTGTACATGAGCGAGTGTCTGTGCAAGAACACATACAATAAATGGACCTGTACGAACACTACACACTGACTGGAGCAAGCTTTCTGTGTGAATGGGAATGGGACACAAAAAGAAGGAGTTCAGAAGCGACCTGCTCATTCATCATGCCAAGCATCTCTGTTTGGTGGACACTTTGTCCAGGTCTTTGTGTGAGTGTGAGTGCGACAGAGAGAACAGCACAGGAGTGACCTGTTTGGTCAGTTTGCGTAGCGTCTCCGTCTGTTTGGTGGCCATCTCATCCAACTTGCGGTAGGCCTCCTCTGGTGACGTCTGACGTGTGATCACCGCTTCCAGGAAGTCGTAAAGGTACTGCAGCAGAATCGACAAACACCAATGACTGCCTGCATCCTACACTGCACCATTACTCTCAGTGTGTCAACACGTCACATGACCAAGGCTACTCTGACCATCACACAACACTGATGGCACGTCAAAAGCGGAGGAAAACATCAAAGCAACATCATGCATTGTAAGGCAGGTGTTCATACCAAGAACATGACAACAAAAAAAAAAATGAATGTAGCATTAAATACATGATTTTTAGGTCTGACCTGCTACATGTTCAGTATTCATTTCAGGTAATTCCATGCAAAATGTAGCAGGAGAACATTTTAAAACACATGAAAAAATTGTCCCTATCACTGTTTTAGTGTGCAGTTACAGATCAAAGAATAAATATAAAGACTGAAAAGTGTTTTTCATGTATACTAGTTAATCAGTAACAGCAATATATGGTTTGTCACACTTAAAATGCACACATACATACACAAATACACATGCATTTATGCACACATATGCATGCACACATGCATACACACACACACACACACACACACACACACACACACACACACACACACACACACACACACGCAAGTATGCATACACACACACACATGCAAGTATGCATACACACACATGAAGGTCTTTTTTTCCCTCCACTGGTACTTAAATGAAGAAAAGTTATACATGCACAAGGTTCAAAAACCAAAAGGCATTTAACTTTTTTTTTCTTTTTAAATTTCTACAACTTAATCAACCCTAAAAATCTACTATCCCCCACCCAGAACAATAAATGCACTATAACACCATGGCAACTTGAGGCACAACTGCCACCAATGTCCAGTGAAGCAAGCACACACACACACACACACACACACACACACACACACACACACACACACCCCCATAACCATCCCCCCATAACAACCAGACAAGACAACAGTACGATGACAGTGTGTGGCATTATTGATAGGATTCATTATAGAGATATCTAAAACAGGCAACAGTCTTGCTGGTAATAAGCCAAAATACAAGTACACACACACAAAACACAGAGCAAACAGGGCTTACTTAAAACACATAACACACAGGCCACTGATTTTTTCTCTAAAACCTGCCTTCTTAAGACATCACATATGACAGACAGTTATTCTTCTCCTCATTTTTGTGCAGATTTGTCTGATGTGAGAAAGACATATTTGTTGAAAGTTTGCCTGTCCTTTTTTGTGTTGTAAATAAGCCTTGTTTTGCACACAGCTTTGTGTGCGTTTGTGCACTCTGGCTTGCAAAATCATGCTAAATGACAGCTTTCTTTCATTGCCTGGTGTTAACAATGGAGGAGAGATTTTCCTCATTCACTTTGTGTGCTAATGAAAGTTCTAATACCGCATGGCCACAAGTGTCCCCACACTGGATGCGGGCATTTTCTACTGGACCCAACACAGTGAAGACACACTGCTGGTTTCTGTGTCTTTCCATCAGTCTGCCCACTGAAATACAGCTCAGTTCTGGCTTTATCGCTCCAGACAGAGCCTGTTGTGTGTCATACCACGCGGGATAAACAATGCAGGGTAGGCATGGCATAAACACAACACACACAAAAAACACACATCACACAAACTTGCATGTGCACACACACACACACACACACACACACACACACACACACACACACACACACACACACACACACACACACACACACACACCCCTCATCATATCTCACACACACACAACACACACACACACACACACACAACACATCACATGCATGCACGTACACACAACACTGTGCGCGCACACACACACACACACACACACACACACACACACACACACACACACACACCATATGACAAAACAAGTCTTGGTGCTGACAACTGACAAACAAGTCCTTGTGCTACCATAACCCCCCATTGCTCAACCCAACCTCAAAAATATTCTCCTACAAGCAAGTCACACTCTGAACCCACCTTCCTGGCTTTCTGAGCATCCTAAAACACAAAAAGAGTTTCACTGTGGAGAGCTGACACACTACCACAGAGAGTCTGATGTGGCGACTCGAACACAACATCTAACTGTGGAGAATGGCTACACTACCATAGATAGTTCAATGTGGTGACTCAAGCACAACATGCTATATAGTTTCATGTGGTGACTCAAACACAACACCCTTTATAGTTTAACTTGGTAACTCAAACACATCATCCTTTGCCATAATTATAGACATTCAGGTGATTCATACTGCTTAACACATCCATGACTGACTATGTGTATACTCGTCATCAGCCAGTAACGCGCATGGACGAACTACAAGTATACACATAGCAGTCATTTAAGATACAGAACTTGTGTTGCTTTAAACTGAAGGCACTTTTGGTGACAACTGAGTTGCTTAGTTGTTATGGCTAGTACTGTTTGGAAATGTGAAGTTTCAAAACACAATTTTTTTACAATTCTTAAATAAAAATGGATAAGAAAAAGCCTGATGTCGAGAGAAAAAATTCTTTGCTAGATCTTGATGAACCTGCTGATTGGGACTCTGACCAGTCTTTTTGGCCTTGAAAAAGTAATAGTAGTAGTAGTAAAAGTGACAAAGATCATGTAGAAACTGTGTCAGTGTTGGATTTTACTCTGGTACATGGTAGCCAGTATAAGAGGACAGACTGATCATGGTAGGGCCAGGGGTGTTTGATGCTCGACTAAGACTCAAAATCAGGCAGCTGAACTCGGCATCCATATCTGAAGAAGTACACCACATTAGATGTTGACAACTGCACTACATGCAGGGCTGCTAGGCAGGTTTGTTCACAATGACTGGTTTTCTTGAAGTTTCATGGAGGCAGGCTCAGGCTGGCAGTAAGATCAGGCAGAGGCAGTGCCAGTCACAATAATGTATCCACTACATCTTGTCATGCACATACACATCAATGAAACAGCAAAATTCTCAGAATGGAGAATGATGAAAAGTGGCATCAGTACACAGCTCCCTGAGACCTTGACAGCTGGAGGTAAGACCAGTGTCAAAGATCTTCAACGTTGCAAACATTCCCTGGCTTTGGATCCCACAGTGACTAACAAACTTCACCCCAATTGTCTCCCTTGCCATATATGCTTTCTTCTCTCTTCATCTCTAAAGTGCATCTTTCCACAGTTTGTACCCCCACTCCCCTCATCCCCTCCCTCACAAGAACATTTCTTGGAAAGAAGATGCAACCAAAACAATAAACAAATCAATAAAATAAGAAGATGGGTAAGATTTTTTACAGCAAAACTGAAGTAAGAAACATGATTTTTTTTTTTTTATCAACTGTTCAGAATTACAGGATTCATTCCTTGATTTTTCAGAAGAAAAAATTTTTTTTTGCTTCATTAGTAAAATCAAGAGGAAGAAATATGAATGTTACTGACAGACTTGACCATGTCAGTGTGACCCAGTCTGAGCTGTAGGAGCTGAGGGCTCACACTGATTTCATTCATGATAGAGCATTTCTCAGTCACTGCCAGACACCTGGTCAGACTTTGCAGAAATGTGTCCTGCTGGAGTCAACAAACAATGATAAGCCAACTTCTGACTGTTGGTCTTGAAATTCTCAATACAGACTGGCACAGGGCCACACAGACTGGTAGGCCAAATTCTTAGTAATGGTCTGCTAGTTCCTCCACAAACACAGGCGCTGGGCCACACAGACATACATGGACTCACCGGCGTCAGGTATTTGTAGGTGAGGTGAGCGTTCTCTGCCAGCACATCAGCAGCCAGATCATAGTACTGTCAACACAGAGACACTGCATCAGTCAGACTATAGACAGGTTGTAGTACTGTCAATACACAGACACTACATCAGTCAGACTATAGACAGGTTGTAGTACTGTCCACACACAGACACTGCATCAGTCAGACTATAGACAGGTTGTAGTACTGTCCACACACAGACACTGCATCAGTCAGACTATAGACAGGTTGTAGTACTGTCCACACACAGACACTGCATCAGTCAGACTATAGACAGGTTGTGTAGTACTGTCCACACACACACACTGCATCAGTCAGACTATAGACAGGTTGTAGTACTGTCCACACACAGACACTGCATCAGTCAGACTATAGACAGGTTGTAGTACTGTCCGCACACAGACACTGCATCAGTCAGACTATAGACAGGTTGTAGTACTGTCAGCACACAGACACTGCATCAGTCAGACTATAGACAGGTTGTAGTACTGTCCACACACAGACGTTCCATCCATCAAGCTACAGAGAGGAAGCCATCAAGGAGTGACTTATGAAAGTTTGCTTGTTTGTTGTGTGCGCTTCATGTCTACATAGGCACTTGTCAGATGAGTATTACAAATGGCATTAGTTTGGAGTTCAGGGCAGATAAATGTTTCCCCATGAGAACAAAAGAATCATTCCTTATTCATTATTGACTGTTCAAGTCTCCCACCTCATTCTATATTTTGTTTTCTGTGAAGACAGTTCTCACTGCATCAGTGTTCAGCATGTTTGACATAGTGTGTCCTATAAGACTTTCTCATTCTTTTCTGCCTCAAATGTTAAAAGACGTTTGATGAACAAACTGTAAGGCAGCATTCTAGTAGTTGGTCAAACTAGCTTGTGTCCAGCTATGTAACATATGTGATTTTTTTTTCATCAACAATGTTTAGTAATAAAGAACCAGGCAGTAAAATACTGCATTCCTGTTTGAAGTTGCATCCTTCTCACTCTCTCTTCAAAGACAAAAAGATGAAAATGCTTCCATTACCTGTCAGAAAAAAGCAGTTTTATCACCCTGATATTGTTTGCTGAATACTCAGATGGGAAAGCTTAAAAGGTCCTTGTGGGTGGAACTTTCCTCGTTTTCTGTTTGCCTGTTGCTTGTTTGTGTGAGCTAGATCTGCAACAGCTTTAGTTTGGAGAGGTATGTCATTAACCATTTCACTTTGGTACCTACAGTGATCTTCCTAATTCACACAGCAAATCCATCCAGTTTATTCCCTCCCAGTCCCATCACAGACAGTGCACTTCCTTGTTTGCCATTATCCATATCTGAGGAATTACAAAGGTCCTCTTTTCATGTCTTCCAGCTCCATCACAAACAGTGCTGTCAGTGTCAGGCAGCTCTGGCTCTACCCACCAGAGGGGACTCTGACTGTAAAGTCATCCAGCACAAGCATGGTTTGCACTCATTCTGCTGACTTACTTAGACACAATCAATATAGGGGAGAGAAGATCTATCATACCAATGTCATCTCACACAACACATACAGATTTACGCTGTCCCCCCCACACGCACACCCTCACCTCATACTTGACGTAGAGCACCAGCAGGTTGCCAAAGGTTTCTGGAGGGAAGGGGTTCTGCTGCAGAAGGAACTGCAGTTTCTGGAATCCCCCGGGAGGGTTCGGCCTCCATGTTCATCAGGGCCTGGTTGTGCAGGGACACTGCATCCAGCTCCTCCTCTGACCGCGGCGGCATGTCCGTCAGGGCCTCGCACGCCGCGTCAACTGAAAGTCACAGAGAGGAACTGACAGTGTTGACAACGTGCCACTGCCACATGTATATCATCTGATGGTCATACAGTCATGAAAATAATCAGTGTCACATGACATGCCATCTGATGGTCAAACTGTCGTGAAAATAATCAGTGTCACATGACATGCCATCTGAAGGTAGGACAGTCATTACAATAATCAAGTGTCACATGATATGCCATCTGAAAGTAGTATAGTCATGACAATAATCACTGTCATATGACATGTCATCTGAAGGTCGTACAATCATGACAATAATCAGTGCCACATGACATCATCTGAAAGTTACACATAAAAATAGTCATGTAGTGCTCTCTCTCTCTCTCTCTCTCTCTCTCTCTCACACACACACACACACACACACACACACACACACTCCAGGAAAGAGGAAAGAGAACACAGACAGAAAGAGAACCATGAAGGGGGAGAAGAAGAGAGAGAGAGAAAGACGGCCAGGAAGGGGGAACAGAAACAGAGAGAGAGTGACAGCCGAGATGTGAAAGACAGAAGGGAGGTTACTGACAGTTCTTTCAGCTGGTATTCGATGGCTGCTTTGAGGTTGAAGGCCTCCACCAGCGCTGTCTCGTGCAAGGTCAGCGAGTTTCCCCACACTGCGCACATCGATGCCCTCTCTGTTGTCATGCCGACACTCAGCTCTGGAAAAATGGCACATTCTCACTCCTTGAGGACTGCTGGTAAGCAACAATTGTCACAAGTACTGGAGCATAGCCAATCAGATGATGTAAAAATCTATAGGCATTGCTGCTATGTTGCGGCGTGCACCCCACCACCTGCTTGTCTGCACTCTGTCACTGTTTTGTTTTGTTTTGGAAGCACCTTGCCCCTAGCAGAGATTGGAATGCATATAAAATCTCGTCATTCTTATCATCATTATTAATGTTATGACCATAACTATTTTCATTGTTATTAGTTTTTATTATTATATTATCATTATCATTACTATTATCATCAATATGTTATTATTATTATTATTATTATTATTGTTATTATTATTATCATGATTATCATTCTCTTTATTTATTATCATTATCACTATTTTCATTATCACTATTACTGTCATCAGTAGTAGTAGCACTTTTACCATCATTGTTATTATCATCGTTATCATAATCAATTTCATTAAACATAACATTAGACCACAGCCAAGACGGCATCATAGAGCTGAACAGAATCTACAAAGCTGTGAATAACTAAATCACTTATGTAACTTTGATACATTAAAATTAGTAACAAGTAAATAAACAATGGTGTGAAGCTACATATCAGCTTCTGACACTGTGTTTGCAATGACTGACAGATCAGAGTCATTAATCTCTCCTCCATCCCCCACCCAATATCCCAAACAGAGCCATTATCCAAACATCTGTGGTTAAAACTACCCCAGCACAAAACCCCCATGAACCAGTTCTCAGCTGTGTACAAAAGAAGCCCACTGCCGCTCACCTGGATGTTCTCTGATGCCTCTTTCGATGATGTCGGCGATGTGTTTGAGGGCTGGGGCATACTGCTTCATCATGTAATGACAGAGGGCGATGTTGTAGGACAGGTCAGCCTTGTAACCTACCACCTGCATGGCTGCCGAGAACTTCTGGCACGCCTCTTCATAGCGCCCTTCCTGGGGACAACACACACAGCAGACAACAATGTACATCATGGTGTGTATGTCGTGGCTGCTGAGAACTTTTGACACATGTGTTCATCACATCCTCATATAGCAACACACATGTAGCACACATTACACAGCAATGTTTATCATGCCCTGTTGATCAATATCTTGGAGACCTCTTTGTAGCATCCTTGCTGATCTCAACCTACATCATGGCATGAATGTCACGGTCATGAGAACATGTGACACATTTCTTCCTAACTCCTGCCTGGATAAAAACATGCACATCGTGACTGTTGCAATATGTATCATGATACAGACAGCTTCCAGCTTTCACCTACTTTTCTGGCTATTCTTGAATATCTTCCAGCACATAAACATTTCATGCTGCTCACAGTGAGAATACAGAATGGTGTCCCAACAACCATAGCGGCAGACAATATGATACCAAAGTGAGGAGATATGGTTACAAAGAGGACAACAACAGTCAAGTTGAAACAAAGAGGAGACATATGGTCCGACCTTATAGAACCCACAGTCATGTTGTAACTAAGAGAGGAGACTGACCTTATAGAACAATCATGTTGTAACTAAGAAAGGAGACATATGGTCCGACCTTATAGAACCCACAGTCATGTTGTAACTAAGAGAAGAGACATTAGGTCTGACCTTACAGAACAGTCATGTTGTAACAAAGAGAGAGAGAAATAGGGTCTGACCTTATAGAACAGTCATGTAACAAAGAGAGAAGAAATAGAGTCTGAACCTTATAGCACAGTCATGTTGTAACTGAGAGAGGAGACATGGGGTCTGACCTTATAGAACACAATAATGTAACTAAGAGAGGAGACGTGAGGTCTGACCTAACAGAACAGTATTGTAACTAAGAGAGGAGACATGGGGTGTGACCTTATAGAGCAGTAACCTAACTAAGACAGGAGATATGGGGTAACTGATTTTATAGAACCAACAGTCATGTTGTAACCAATACAGAAGACATGGGGTCCGATGTTACAGAACCAACAGTCATGTTGTAACCAAGACAGAAGACATGGGGTCCGACGTTACAGAACCAACAGTCATGTTGTAACCAAGACAGAAGACATGGGGTCTGACCTTATACAGCAGACATCCAAAGTTGATCTCGGTGTCAGGTCGTCTGATGGGCACTGCTCCACCAGACTCTGCACACATCCACAGTGACAGTTCATCTCCTCCTCACTGGATCTGTCAACTCTCTCATCACTCATTCATCTCATCTTCACTTATTTAATCCGTCCCATATTCACTCATCTCATTCATTCATTCCATCTTCACTTATTTAATCTGTACCTTCTTCACTCACTTAATCAATCTCATGTTCACTCACTTAATCCACCTCATCATCACTCACACTTAATCCATCCTATCTTCACTTACTTAATCTATCTCATCTTCACACTTGCTTAATCTTATCTTCACTCACTTAATCTCATCTTCACTCACTTCAGTCATCTCATCTTCATTCATTTAATCTGTCTCATCTTCACTCACTTAATCCTTCTCATTTTCATTCACTCAATGTCTAATCTTAACAAACAAAATATATTTCGTCTCCCATTCAAGCATACACTCTGAGAACAAAAACTGTATGTGGATTCACCTTCATCTTGTTTCTGTTTGTTTGGGCTGCATAAGCTTCTAAATCCAACTGCCTTATCCAGCAAGATTTTGGATGACCAAAGCTTTCAGTCAGAAGTTACAGTCAGGACAACTGAAATGTGACTGACACTGGCAGCAGACTGACCTTGGCCCCTGGTAGGTCCTCCTCCCCGTATTTGATGGCAGCCTGCAGTTTAGTGATCTGAAGCACACATCACGACCACAATCATTTTGGTTTTATACTGACACAGGAAAGTCAATAGTTTTCATTGTGCCCATTCCTTCCTATGTTCCTATCTATAGGTGTTGATGTGTATAATATAGTACTTTCCAACCTCAAATGTATGGCATCATGCTGTATGGTGTAAACTGTATGGACTTGTATATATCCATGTATGTATATGTATGTGTGTGTGTGTGTGTGTGTGTGTGTGTGTGTGTGTGTGTGTGTGTGTGTGTGTGTGTGTGTGTGTGTGCATGTGTGTGTGTGAGTGAGTGTGTGTATGTATGTATTATGTATGTATGTATGTATGTATGTATGTATGTATGTATGTGTGCATGTATGTATGTATGTGTGTATATGTGTGTGAGTGTGTGTGTGTGCGCACGCGCGCGCATGCGTACATGCAGGCAAGTGCGTGTGCATGCGTGCGTGTGTGTGTGTGCGTGCATGTACATATGTGTGTGTGTGTGTGTGTGTGTGTGTGTGTGTGTGTGTGTGAGCATGTGTATGTGTGTGCATGTGTATGTGTGAGTGTGTCTGTGTGCATACAAGCCTACATCTGCCTATGGTCTGTTGTCCTCAGTGCAGTGAAGTGACTGTGTGCCTCTACCTGTCCCTGGTAGTGGGGCTGGTCGATCTGACAGGCCACCTTCATGGCCTCCTGGAAGAGACAGGCCTTGTACAGGGACTGGGCGTAGTACAGGCGGTACTCCTCCACCTCGGGGTGCAGCGTTGACAGCTGCTCATAGCAGTCAGAGGCATTGACAAAGTCTTGCATCTGGTAGTAGGTGTAGGCCAGCACCGACAGTGCCGCCCGGGACTGCACAGCAAGGGCAATATGAAACCTATGATAAAACTCCTGTCTGTGGCGCGCTGTAAAGGTATTTTTTTTTGGTCCCATCTTCTGTGCCATCTCTGTGGCATTGCATCCACACCACTCATTCTGACCCCACTCCCCTACCGTCCACAGCTGCAGCCCTGACCAGCCCGCTGCAGCCCCGGCAATCCAAAGGAAGCATTCAACATCAAGCCATCAAGAGTCAACCCACCAGAGGACACACTGCCCTGCTATCGAGTCACTTCAGTGGTGTTCAACGGGGTCTGTTCTACTACTCCAACATATGCAGGACACCACCTACTATGCCCCCTACTGATGACAATAATTGTTTAGACACAGAGCTGGTGTAAGTGAGCTCTCCACCCGGAAGGCAGCACCATGTCCATTCAATGACAGCCCCCTGAATTTGCCAATACCGGTGAAGCCCCACAGAATGAAACCAAAGCCAGGGATGGATGTGGAGAGGACATCAAAACTGAGATCACCATGACAGCAGGCCATGAAGGGCCACAGAATTTGACACTTTTTACAACTTTAATTCGTTCAGGTCAGCTGTACTCTACACTTTTTTTTTTAGTCCCATCTTCTGTGCTACCTCAGTGGCACTGCATCCACGCCACTCATTCTGATACCCCCCCACCCACCCACCCCCACCCCTCCCCGTCCACAGCTGCAGCCCAGCCCACCACAGCCAAATGTCGCCAATCCACAGGAAACAGAAAACGTCAAGCCTTCAGGAGGTAACCCACTGAAGAAGACACTGCATTGCCACCGAGTCACTTCAGTGTTCAGTGGTGCCTGTTCTCAGCCAAAAAACAAAGGACACCATCTACTCAACCTCTATTGACAACAATAGTTGCTTTGTTGTAGTGTGTAAAGGAATTAATACTCCATCTGAATAAACCCACACCATCGCAATTTAAAACAAAAAGGATACTTCATATGTAGTGAATGTATCAGCAGCTGTCCATTTCATCCCATCACATGGATGTTGCAGTCTCTCACTGACACCATTTTTTTCCCCATATTATATTGTGACACAGATTCAGACAGCCTGTTTGCCTGCTCTATGGAGACTTGCTTTGTTTTTAAGCACTTGTATAATAATATATTGGGATGCACAGCTCATTGTATGCCAAGTTGCTGAACTTCCAGCATTCAAATCAGTCTTGAAGCAAGATTTTTCCATATTTTCATCTATTTGATTTTTAAACTGTTAAGTGTGCCTGCTGTAATGATACAAGTTGGTAACAGTACACATTCCAAAGATTCAAAACTCTGTTAGTAATAAAGTGTGCTAACAAGTGAGCTTGGGCAGAAGTATGAAAGCCTCAATCATATCACCTGTTACTTTTCAATGTTTATGGTTGGGCAATCTTTATGACTTTACACACTCTTCATATCTTAAGTTGCTTAAATTAATGACTTGTCTTTGAATCTTCTTTGCACATATCTTAAAAGAGTTAGATATACGCTTCCTTAGATTTGAGGACCATACCACATTACCAAGTTCCAGACCTGGTCTAATCAGGGATTTAAAAGTGGCACCATTATGTACTTGGTTTTGAACTGAATATGGTGTGAAGTCATCCCTGCTGTTTTATATGCAGTGATGTGCTGTTTGAAGTTTAGATTTGGTCAACCATGACCCCCAAGTCTATCTCCATTTCAGTAGGTTGTAACTGACTGTCATCAATTTTATTTTATAGCGGCAGTTATTGTTACCACTTACCATTATGCAACATCTTACATTTTGCACTATGAAATTCTGTTTGCCAAGTCATTTGTCCACTCAACCGGCTTATCTATAGACATTCGTAACTTATGTCTGCTTTCATCATTATGAATACTACTGTCAGCTTTGGTATCATCAGCAAAAATGTTCAAAGTTTAAAACATCAGGCATACCATTTATGACATACAAAAATGATTTTGGTCCTCAAACATCACCTTTAGGAACACCACTGGTAACATCTGTAGCCATTGGTTTTGCTTTGCCAATACTGACACACAAACACATATATTATGCCTTTATATCTTTAAAAAAAAAAAAAAAAAAAAAAAAACTTCAGGCATATCATTTATGAAATACAAAAATGATTTTGGTCCTCAAACATCACCTTTAGGAACACCACTGGTAACATCTGTAGCCATTAGTTTTGCTTTGCCAATACTGACACACACAAACACATATGCCTATATAATCTTAAAAAAAAAAAAAAAAAAAAAGTTAAGACACTTAAATGGTAACAACTGTGGGAACTGGATTCTTTACAGTAATTTTTTTTTTTTTTAAATTCAAAATGCAAAACAAATGTTTTCACAGTTTACCCATAATGTACAGGAAATTAATATGTTACCATTCAGTAATTGAATAAAATCCCACCTACCCGTGGATGGCTCTGCAGCTGATGATTCAGGATCTGGACAGCTTCCCCATAGCGCTGATCTTTGATCTGCACAATGAACACCTTCCAGTCTTAAATGCAGAACACCCCACAGTTGTTGTTTCACAGAGTAGTTTACACCCTGAAATATACAGGTAATTTACAGTTCAATGTAAACTCTTTAGCAGTACACAGGTTACCAAAACTTGCTATCATCTAGCATTGTTGTTCTTTGTGTGTGTGTGTGTGTGTGTGTGTGTGTGTGTGTGTGTGTGTGTGGTGTGTGTGTGTGTGTGTGTGAGTGTGTGTGTGTGTGTTGTGTGACATTACTCAACTCATCTCTAGAATCTGTTACTATTATGGATTCAACTATCAACACCCTCACGCCATAAATTCCATGTTTTCGTATGTTCACAAAAAATCCATAAAATGGATTTTCTTTTCCTGTTGACAATCTTTCCATATTTTCCTGCTTTTCTAGAACACCTGCATCTGAATATGTATTTTGTGTGCCACAAATGACTATACAGAAAATGGGAAATAGAACAGGGGGTCAGGGGAAGAGGGAAGACTGGGGGGGGGGGGGGGGTGTGACAGGGGAAGGTGGGAGGGTTGCAGAATGGGATCATTACATGCACAGGCTGATGGTCAGGCATAGCTAATGTCCTTGCAGGTGGTTTACACTTAGGTTGTCCCCAATCTATTAGTATTACTGTTCTCACAATAATGAATATCTGTGTTCTGTTGTGGCTACTGGAGCCTAGGGAACTCTACTATAGCTCATGGCTGATCATTGTACTGGTCAGATTCATGGCAACAAACTCTATAAAGCTCTTTGGCTAGATGTCAAGCTTTTCAGCCCTCTGTGTGTTTATAAACCCATCTGGTGGTAGGGCCGGCACTGATCCCTGAACCACTCAATGTAGACCTTAGAGTCGTAAGTCTCAACAACCGTCTACTAAATTCTTGAGGTGTAGTTCATCAAGTATGGTGGACACACAACCTGGCTCCCTTGACCTGTAGTCCCCTGTGAAAAATCCTGCCTGATATTGGATGTTGTGAATGTCTCCTTGGTGGTAGGGATCCCACGACTGCTGCCTGTACTAAAATGGATTGTACAACTGCAGTGTATATAGTTCTCTAGCCAGATTAGTAGTAGTAGTGGTGGTAGTAATAGTACACAAGTAGTAGCAGCAGCAGCAGCAGCAGCAGCAGTAGTAGTAGTAGTAGTAGTAGTAGTAGGAGGAGGAGGAGGAGGAGGAGGAGGAGAGTAGTAGTAGCAGCAGCACTAATAGTAGTAGTAGCAGCAGTAGATTAGTAGTAGTAGTAGTAGGGTCTGGCTTCCATTAGCCCAAACTTCATGGCCATTAAAATCATCCTCTCATTAATCAATTGACTAAAAATGAAATATGGATATGGTCATATCAATAAAATCAATCATCAGTAGTCAAAATCAATTTTTTTTTTCATCTTAAAATTTTGGAATTTTTTGCAGAAGATTTTTGAAACTATTAACACCTTGTGCAAAGAAACTTTAAGTTTATTCCTGTGTTAACCCAGCTCTGATTTGGGTCAATCTTGTATGTCCTTGTAGAAAGCCTGAAGTGGCATTGGTTTTCTTGGTGGTGTTTGGTGTGGGGAAGCATCCTTGCAAATCTTCCAGTATTATCACACTAAGTATGGGAGGCTGCTGACTTGCTCACCAGTGTGGGTGTACATGGGAGTTACTCATCTTTTTGACGATGATGATGATGATAATATAGCACCTCTTTGCATTGAAGCACATACCCCAGTGCTGAGCCCATGATTTTGAATATAGTGAATTACACCCCCCATCGAAATGCAATATGAAACTGTGTAAACTTATGAACATCACATACTCAGATCTGGTGAAAAATTGTGATCCAAAAGAACTTGACACACCATCTCTAATCCTGACACACTATTTTCTAATGCACACTGATTATACATTTTGTGGGATTCGAAAAAAGTTACTCACAAGCCCGTATATAGTAGACGTGTATTCTCCTTCTTTCATCTGTAAATGCGCCATAATCGGATTGATAACGGAAACTTTCAAAGACGATGTGCTTGTTCCTTTCAACTTTCATGTGTTTGGGTTGACAACCAATGGAATTTTCTCTCATGCGCATGCTCACTGTGGCTTGTTAAAAAGTAGTAATCATTAACGAGTGAAAATTATGATTCAAATATAATTAAACGATTAATTAGAAGGAAATAAAAAGCAACTTCATTTCAGTGAACTGAAAAATGTAATGATTGTATGTCAAACACATCTAGAAATATTACATGTAATCTGTTTTTCACAGTTTTTAAGAACATAAACATCCGTCTTATTATCACAAAAAACTATTACATCATACCGAACAGTCCACAATCTTGCTAAAAGAAGGTCTCCGACGACTTTTACAGCACTATCGAAACTTGAACACTGAACACCTGCTGAATGTGGATTTTAGAGCCAGAGATGAGGAACTGTTTTAATCTCTTACATAAACAAGTTTAACCTGAACTCTCTCTCTCTCTCTCTCTCTCTCTCTCTCTCTCTCTCTCTCTCTCTCTCCTCTCTCTCTCTCTCTCTCTCTCTCTCTCTCTCTCAAAAACACACACATACACACTTTTACTATTTGTTGCCCCTAACAATCCCAGCATTTCCCTTGTGTAATGTTGACAATCCTGTTTTTAAAGGAAATCTTAAATGAGGCAAGGAACGGTAACCCAGCAAAGAATATAGTTCAATTGGTAGAGCGCCGGACTCGTTATCTTCGGGTTGCGGGTTCGATTCTCCGCCGTGCCGTTTTGATACAGGGGGATTTTCCCCTCGGAGTTACCATTGGTTCTGACTCCATTTCCCATACAGTCGAAGAATATAGAATGAGACTATAAACCGAGGTTCCGTATGTGAACGCACGCATAACATCTTGCACACACGTAAAATCCCATCACCAACTTTCGGAAGAGAAGGCCAGTTTGGCCGTTGGTATAGATGACACGTTACACATGGCATGCACTTTCCCCGAAGTTGGAGTGGCTGCCTTTATGGCGGGATAAAAAAAAAAAAAAAAAAAAAGTCATACACACAAAAGTGTTAGAACAATCAACTTGATGATTGTGGACACTCTACGGAAAGAAGAAAGAAAGAAAAAACTCGTGGTAAATGTAGGATAAGGTTGGGCCGGTCCGTCTTGACCTGGGGGTCGCTACGATTAGGCGCAGAGTCGCCGTCAAAAAGTTTACTGACTTTTACAGAGCAAACATTTTAGAGCTTTCACTACCAATAATACAAAGTATTTTAAAACCCTTTCAGTGTAATAGCGACAATTAAAAAAATTTATTTTTCCCAAAAACTGTAATTGACTGGAACCATCTGGAAGAGAATACCATGCATGTGAAGATTGTAAGCTGCTTCCGCGCAGCCGTTCATCAGCGGGACTAGCGTACCCGCGTTCTCTCTCCCGTTGAATTTATGCCGCAAGGCCCTTCAACGTAAAGATCCAGATCCAGATTACCGGATAAGCATCTCCTGATACCAGGTTAGGCTAGTTGCTCCCCCCCCCCCTCCCCCCTCCTTATGGGGTGGGGTACTGAGGCTATTTCAGATCGTCTGCTATCTTTTTGTTGCCCCTAATAGACCTATTTTTATCTATGTCTTACGCCTCTGCGTACACAGGTCAAAAAAAAAAAAAAAAATGACGCTGACCTTTCCAAACTGAAAAAAGAAAGAATTAAGACGTAGGTAAACTCTTGCTCCCATGATGAAATAATTGCACGCCCTTAACTCCAACCGAATGCTGCTTACGACACCGAAGCTGGTACTGCAAACAGAATTGGCGTGTAATTATTTGATCAAGGTAGCGAGAGTTACCCTACGTTTTCATTATAAAACTTTTTGCTATGGGCGTTCCCTTTGTTATTTCATTACCTGGGCAGTAAAAAGACATGCCGAACTGATGTTGCCATCGACTTGATCCAAAGTGTCCCCACGATCTTTTTCGCGATACAGTAAAGTATAGACTCCTTCAGCCGCCCGGCATCACAGGAGTTGATCATGCCTCTCGTTATCATGTGTGGATACCCTGCCAGTGGTAAAACTACAAAGGACTGCTGAACTACAAAAGTTCCTGGCAGATCACCACCCTGGACGAAACGTGCATGTTGTCAGTGACCAGGCCATGGAGGTCGACAAGAATGAAGTGTACGTCAGTTCCCACAGGGAAAAGGAGGTCCGTGGTTCTTTGAAATCGGCTGTTCAAAGACTTCTCAACAAGGACGACGTCATTATCCTAGATTCTTTGAACTACATCAAAGGTTTCCGTTATGAGCTGTACTGTCTATCGAAGGGATGCCACAGTACTCAGTGCGTTATTTTCTGTGATTCCAGCAAGGAGTGGGTGACTGAACGCAATCAGAGCAGAAAGGAAGGGCAGGATGCCTATGATGGAGACGTGCTGGATGGATTGGTGATGAGGTTTGAGCCGCCAAGTCCCAACAATCGATGGGACAGCCCATTGTTTGTGGTGCAGACCAGTGACACGTTGCCAGCTGAAGACATCTGTGCCGCCCTGTTTGATCGAAAGGCACCAAAACCAAATCAGTCGACACAGTCCCAGCCACTGTCTTCCACAAACTTTCTTTATGAACTAGATAGAGTGACTCAAGACATTGTCTCGCTCATTCTTGATGCACAAAAGACAAGTACCCCAGGGGATTTTGTAAGCATACCACACACTAAAGAGCAGGTGATGTTGAATCGAATTGTGACTTTGTCAGAGTTGCAGCGACACAAACGTCAGTACATCACATACACCAAGATGCACCCAGTGGATGACACAGGGAAACTGTCGGGGCTCTTTGTGCAGTATCTGAACAATGCATTGAGTGTATAACAGTATCAGTGTATAATATACAATATTTGATCATTTCTGATCAACTTCTGTTTATTACAAGTTGAGTACTAGTTTACACTGGAGATACCCAAACAATGATTTGTTTTGAATGTTGTTTGATAAAGTTTAAAAGGCTAAACTGTTTATAGTTGCTTGTAGGCTGGATGAATCATTGCTGCAAGGGAAAATAATGTTAGTTGTGAAATGTGAAATGTGTGTGTGTGTGTGTGTGTGTGTGAGAGAGAGAGAGAGAGAGAGAGAATAGAATTAAGATGACAGTTGCCTTATTAAATTAAAGACAGAAAAATGTACAATAAGCTGAATGATATTTATGTGTATTAAAATTTGAATGGTATGTTAAACATTATCGTTCAGTAATATTGTCTGTCATATCTGTAGGTGTAGGCGTGAATGGATGCAGTGCAAAATGGGATTCCAAGGCATGCATTTAGCAGATTGTTCCCTTTGAGAGCATTTTGAATTATTGCATCAGATCGTCCCCCTTCCCACCCCCTCCTTTTTGTTGTTGTTGTTGTTGTTGACGGTTAATATGTTCCCGTAAAGTTTTGCATAGGATCAGTTTTGTCATTCTGTATATATGTGCATTATGTGTCAGTTTGTCCTCCTATTTCAAATTCATTTTGTCAATTTCCATTAAATTCTTGGTGTTTTCTTCATTCTGTCAACTTGGCCCCCATTGTGCATGCTTTGAAATGATTGTTTGACTGTTACCAAGTGTCAGTTTGTCACCTTTTAAAAAAAGTGTGCTACATTTTTCTTTTTTAAAAGTTTATGACAGACAGTGGATCCGGCTAGGTATTAGTCCTATTTTTACAGTGATTATTTTTTGTTTAATGATCAGTTGAGTGTGCCGGGGCATATTCTTGTATTTATAGTTGAATAAAATTGATGGGTTTTGGAAGGCCATAAGCAAGGCAATGCATTTCCTGTGGATACAGAGGCAAGGTGATGCCCAGTGTAGGTCTGTGGAAGGCCATGCTCAAGGTAGTGCACACTCCACTGGTGACAGCAATCTGGCATTGTCCACTTTCTATCAATCTATGGAAAGCCATCGGCAAGGCAGAGCATACAAGTTTCACTGGTGAGAGGAGCCTGGTTTTATAGTGTAGTACTTTGTAGTTCTGTGGAACTAGGCCATCAGTTGACAGAGCCGAGTACATTGACATTCTGCTGGTTACAGAGGCCTGGCGTTGTACTTTGTACTGTAGCCGAATCATCAAACCAGTGTCATTTGGAATGGTACTGTGGTGGTGTGGTTCATATATATATATAGCTGCCCATATGTTCTGTGTTATGCCACCTGGGTCATGCTGTATAATACAGGTGCCATTTAAGTCATGAAGTATGGAAATCATGGATTTTTTTTTTTTTTAAAGAAATTTTCCTGGACTGTAAAATCATTGAATTATGGATGAACACTCATGGAATTATGGACTAGGTCATGGAAAATAACAGAATTAAGACCCAAGTCAGGGACTTACGGTCCAACTACCAAGTCTTGGATAATCATGGCATTGTGGTCCAACTCCCAAGTCATAGAGTTATGATCCAAGTTGTGGAAAGTCATGAAATTATGGTTCAAGTCTCGGAAAGTTGGATAGTCATGGAATTATGATCTTGAGTCATGGATAGCCATGGACTGATGGAATTATGGTTAAACTTAAAGTCTTGAAAGGATGGTCCAGATTGTGGAAAATCATGGAAATAAAAACAAAGCCTTCAAAAAACACAAATGTTTGGTATGGATGGCACTGAAATAGTAATTTCGACTATTTACTAAAAAGTAGGAACACATTTTGTGTTGTTGTGGAAATTGAAAGAAATCCCTTGACAAACTGTACAAACCCTAACACTGCTATCTCACTGACCTTGAAGTCCTATAGGGTGGCAGGCAAGAGTTCCTCTGTATAGTGTATCCCAGTATGTGATTATACAAGAATTACTATGGCACTACCACTGCCCATTCTGTTGTTCTTGTTTGTATTATAATAATATAAATCACTGTCAAAACGTAAGCACTGTGATCACCACCAATAAGCAATCCTAGTAATAATGGTTCAAAACATGTCCCATCACCAGGTTTTTAAACAGTTCTAGTTGCAAAGTGAAACGACTGCAGGCGGAAATCTAAACAAATCTTAAATAAATGTCAGCGAACCGCCCAGAGAAACGTGGACAAACGAGTCACAAGACAAACCACAACGTGTTTCGACCTCTTAGGTCTTCTTCAGGTGCAACAAAAATTAAACAAATAACGAAAATGCACTTAGCTTTGATCGCTTCTGTGTTCAGCGCAAGGAAGAACGCCTTCTTCCTTGCGCTGAACACAGAAGCGATCAAAGCTAAGTGCATTTTCGTTATTTAATTTTTGTTGCACCTGAAGAACACCTAAGAGGTCGAAACGTGTTGTAGTTTGTCTTGTGACTCGTTTGTCCACGTTTCTCTGGCGGTTCGCTGACATTTATTTAAGATTTGTTTTAAACAGTTGTTTATTTGTGCGACTGACTGCCTATTGCTGTTTTTTGTTGTTGTTTGTTTTAAATAATGAATTAGTCAAGGGTTGGTGGTCAGTGCCACTAAATCATTTCATAGTTATGTAACTCACCCGTGTCTCACACACACACACACACACAGAGAAATCTGACTAGTGTTTTTTTTTTTCTCTCTCTCTCACACACACACACACAGAGTACTTAATAAAACTTGCTTGTGTCACACTCACACAAATATAACTCAATTGTGTCACACATACACACCCACCAACCTGTACCACCTGGACTATTGAACTATTTGCAGATTCCTGAAAATAGAAATCAAAGTACTTTTTTTTGCCGTGATAACCAGTGTGTATTGAATATTCTGTCATTTAAAGCGAACGCATGCAAGAAATGCCTGTGAAAGAAACCATGGATTTCTATTTTTTTTTGATTATTTTTGTGTTTGTATTATAAAAAAGAATAATCAGAAGAAAACACACACTGTCAGTGGTAATGTGTGAACAGTCATTGACTACGCTGTTCGTGTTACACTGCTGTACACTGTGTGCCATCAGATAACTGCTGTACTATCGTAGGTCGATGTGTTTAGTGAATGAAATATTGCCGTTTGCACATCAGACAAATAACATAGTATAGATCTATGTTTGCATATGAATGATGTTCCCTTTCTCACATAAATACATTCTTTCACACACACTCGCACACACACACTCTCACACACACACACACATGTAAACTGATACATTGAAACATTTATTATATGCCCACCATAATTAATTACACACTGTATCACAAAAGCATGCATTATGCACACACGCTCACACACACATGTATACGTTCGCACGCATGACCCCAACTTTCTTGCATGCTCTCTCATTTACACACTCCTTTCTCTAATTAGGCTGATCTCTCTTGCTCTCGCTATAGTATACATACATGTATGCTTTTTGGGGGGGCCTGTGATTGGATGCACTGTTGTTCCCCATTGCTTTTCCTGCGGAGGTGTCTTACCATCAATATTTTCCTTGGTTTTTCTGAGGCATCAAGAACTTGGTTCTTTTTTCCCCGCCTCTTTCCTTTCTATCTTCCAGAGCTTTAGATTGCCTGCGCACCCCATTATTTTCACATGAAATTTTTCGAATGGCGCATCACTTAGCTAGCTTATGAGCCAAGCTGTCATGCACCTGTTGCAACATTGCCAAGGAGGGAATCGGTCCATCCGTCTCCCATAGACGCTCCCACGTCTTGCAACGCATGACATTCTGCTGGTTACAGAGGCCTGGCATTGTACTTTGTAGTCAAGTCTTCATAAGTGTCTGTTGGAATGGCACTGTGCTGGTGTGGTCCACATACCTAGCTGCACATAATTATGTTCTGTGTTATATGGATTCAGTAACTGCAGGTGAGGATGTAACAAATGCCACCAGGGCCATGTTGTTTATATAATAGGTGCCATGCAAGTCATGGAAGTATGGATATCATGGACTTTTTTTTTAAAAGTAATTTTTATGACTAATCAGAAGTCCAAAAATCACTCCTAATCCTATCCAGGTATCCATTCTGAGATGTGAATGATCAGTTTTGTTAGATTGGGAATCAAACAAGCAACAAAATAGGACTCGGTGGTGAATAGAGTACTCCCTTTGTTTCACTGCCAATGTTGGCTCAACACATCTGTACTGTGTGAGCTTGTGTTGCACATGTGCATGTGTGTATCACTGTATGAGTGCGTTTTCGTGTATGTGCGTATGTCATTATGCGTGTTATGTAATGGTATCCTTTTAACAAAATGTGTGTGTGTGTGTGTGTGTACGAGTGTGTGTGTGTGTCTGAGTGAGAGAGAGAGCATGTTGTGTGTGTGAGTGTGTATGAGAGAGAGAATGAACATTTTACATGTGAGGGATGATTTGTCATTCACTGTACATGCAACTATAATACTTCATTTACTATATCCAAGCTCAGTTGACCAGTGTGTGATACTGGCAGTCCATGCTTTGCCTTTGGTAGCATTTTACCCTCACACTGTGACTGACACAGACTACATCATCACCTTACATTGTAAGTATATTTGTGATATATATCACCTTATCAACTTGACCAAGACAGACAAAACACAAATGTTATTAAAGTTCTTCCATGGGGTAGCCAGAAAAGAGGTAGGAAACACTATAGTATACACTGATCCCATCAAAATTCAAGTTCTCTTTCTCTCTCTCTCACACACAAACACACATCTAGACACACACTAATAAAATCTTTATGGACTGATTTGAATTCTGAACTTATTTTCAAAACTGAACTGAACAGGAAACCAACCAAAAAGTATTTTCACACTGAATTTCACAGAACACCAACAAACTCAAAACAAGAGAAGGCAGTTATTCTAACAAGTCGTGTTCAAAAAGAAATGTTTTATGTACGTCTCCATATCCATAACAAAATCTCAGAAAATTTGGTGGGATGGGGTGGAGGGGTTACAGGAATTGAAAAATCCTCTTTTCTCTTCATATCAAATGCACAATTATTAAAAATGTCAAGAAGACGGATATGGTGCTGGTTTTAGTTTTGGTCCATATGGGTAGCCTTTCGCACTTCTTGTGCTTACATATAAGTGAACACTTGTGTGACTCTTCTATGAGCTACATGACTGGCACGTACCCAGCACATGAAACGTATACATGAGAGTCCAAATTCGTGACTGGGAAATGACAATTCAAAGAAAATAATTTAAAACTTCTCTTTTTTTTCTTACCAGCAATGATGTGGCCTTGCAATTGCATTTTGTCAAATATTTGTACAATGAGCCATTCTAAAAGGTTTCTACAGCAACCTTAAAACAAAAAGATAAAAAAAGAGAATCTACAGTTAAAATCATTACAATTGAAATTCTAAATAATCAAACAAAGTGTAACCTCTCAAACCAATTCACAAATTAATCAGTTGGCTTTACAACAATGGATTATCCCATCAACTCCAAGATGATGTAAAAAGACCAAGCCATTATTTTTCCTTTGAATGCACTGAAATCTACATCATCCAACAGAGTTTAAAAAATCTCAAATCAAATTACAAGGTAATCAGTTGGTATTGCAATGGTGAATACCAAGACGATACAAAAAGACCCAAGGCGGTGTTTTTCCTTTGAATGTGTTGATGATATAGAACCACAGCCATGCCACCGGCTTCCTGAAGTTACTGAGTAGGCGTGTTCAAAAGCTACTGACTACAACGTCCCAGCTCCCTGTATCCATCAGTCAGGAAGGACCTAACAAAACTGAGGGGAGTTCAATTCATGTTGTTGAGAGCCCAGCCAACCACAAAGAGACACAACAGGGCTTCACTGAGGAGAGAGATCTGGGGTAGGAGAAAACTTCAAGCCTTGGAAACAACGGCGAAAGACAGGTCAAGGTCAACGCTCATGTTGAGGAGAGGGAAGAGCTGTTGCCCTGCTTCCCACTGCAGCCTTCTTGGTTCCTTTCGTGAAGTTTCTATCCTGTGTCACCCATGACACACCACCGAGTGGACTGGTTTACTGGCAGTGAATGTTTACTATCCATACCCTCAACAATCAGTCTAACCTCTCTGCTCCCTTCCAGATCTTCTAGTCTTTTACTCTCAACCACAATCTGTCCTCTAAGGTTAAAGGTTACAGTCCCACACAGCCGACAGGCCATGGGAGGCTATTTCCCATCTGAGGTCACCAATGTCTCGGGTATGGCATGATCGAAGGCAGGCCCCCTCCCCTGTCCTTCTACCGCCTGAAAGCCGTAACTCCAAATGACAGACCATGAGTCAAACTTTGAACGTGTTGGTCGCGCCCACGGAGAATGGGAGTGCAGTATTTGCACATTGTCTGCAGAAGTCTGCCACTGCTGCTGCACTGTATACTTGTAAAGCCCTGCTGTGGCTTTCACCTCTCCTGAACTGAATCGACACACATGTATAGCCCTGTTGTGGCTTTTACCTCCCCTAAACTGAATCACCACACGTAAAGCCCTGTTGTGGCTTTTACCTCCCCTAAATTGAATCGCCACACATGTATAGCCCTGTTGTGGCTTTTCCTCCCCTAAAACTGAATCGACACCACATGTATAGCCCCTGTTGTGGCTTTTACCTCCCCTAAACTGAATCAACACACATGTATAGCCCTGTGTGGCTTTTACCTCCCCTAAACTGAGTCGCCACACACGTATAGCCCTGTTGTGGCTTTCACTTCCCTTAAACTGAATCGCCACACATGTATAGCCCTGTTGTGGCTTTTACCTCCCCTAAACTGAATCGACACACATCTATAGCCCTGTTGTGGCTTTTACCTCCCCTAAACTGAATCGACACACATGTATAGCATGTTGTTGCTTTTACCTCCCCTAAACTGAATCGACACACATGTATAGCATGTTGTTGCTTTTACCTCGCGCTAACTGAATCGACACACATGTATAGCCCTGTTGTTGCTTTTTACCTCCCCTAAACTGAATCGACACACATGTATAGCCCTGTTGTTGCTTTTACCTCCCCTAAACTGAATCGACACACATATATATAGCATGCTGTTGCTTTTACCTCCCCTAAACTGAATCGACACACATGTATAGCCCTGCTGTGGTCTTTACCTCCCCTACACTGAATCAACACACATGTATAGGCCTGTGGTCTTCTTTACCTCTCCTACATTGAATCGACACACATGTATAACCCTGTTGTGGCTTTTACCTCTTCTACACTGTATTGACACACATGTATAGCCCTGTTGTGGCTTTTACTTCCCCTACATTGAACTGGCACACGTGTACAGCCCTGTTGCGACTTTTACCTCCACTATACTGAATTGACACACATGTATAGCTCTCCTGTGGTCTTTACCTCCCCTACACTGAATCGACATACATGTATAGCCCTGTTGTGGCTTTTACCTCCCCTACACTGAATCGACACACATTTAAAGCTCTGCTGTGGTCTTTACCTCCTCTACACTGAATCCACACGCGTGCATAGCCCTGCTGTGGTCTTCACCGCCCCTGTACTGAATCGACACAACTGTGCACCCCTCCTGTGGCTTTTAACTATCCCTAAACTGAATCAGGTACCCATTACTGCTGCTGGGTGGACTAAGAGGGTTTTCAAGCCAAAAAAAAAACACTGAAAACAAAAACTGAAAACCAACCCCACTTGTAGTCCACACTCCCATCCATCAGCTCCCCTGGCAGGGGCTGTAATCAATCCCCCTTCAAAAATCAATACACTGTCTGATAAGCAGAGTGGAACTCTGTCACCGAACACCTGTCTTGGTGGTCAAGCAACTCTTCAAGTGTTCCTGCACATGAAGCATTTTTCTTTTGTTTCTTTTTACCAACACTAGTTCAAAATGTTCACTTGCTTTATCCAATTTCTTCTTGCAGGAAATTTGAAGAAAAAATTGTTGGTAAATTCAATAACCTTTTTTGCAGGATATTTGAAAAATTTTTTTTTTGTAAATTCAATAACGAAAGTGTTGCTGGAGGGTTATGTTGCATGACATACTGCAGAATGGTGTGAAAACAGTCTGGAATTGTTGTAAATAATTGATTTGGGAGTGTGTGTCCATCCCCTTTTTGATTTCCCTGCTTCTCACAATATTGGTTTTGTTATATGCACTGATACAAATTCATTTAGTGTTTTCTTTGTATCGATGCATTTCTAGAAGCACAATGAAATATGCATCTGCTTCATTCTCATGTTGCAAAATAAACCTAACTTGCATAATGGTTTCTGTTTTGGTCTTTTTTTCACTTAATTTAAGAATAATTTCCTTCTGCCAGCGGTTATGTGGCCTTGGCACAATCAAACTTCATGAAATCAACATTAAATCATTAAACTTTTCACTTTCGAAATGTATAAAGGTTTATATTTAAAAGGCCATCTTTAAAATTAGTTAAATCATCAAGCTACTTTTAAAATAGGGTTACCTATCCCAGAAAAATCAAAGGAATTAGAATCTTCATACAATGTTGCATCTCATAAAGCACAGTGAAAACGAAAAATGTTTTTTTGGGTTTTTTTAAATCAGTAAAAGAAGCAAATAAGTTTGGAACAAAACTTGAGATTACACCACAATTTCTGGGCAGTAAAGGAGATGAAAGCAACTGAAATAAGCAATACATCAAGATCTGATGCCAGATTTTTTTTAAGTCTGACACACAACAGAAAACAATAGGTAAACAGTGAGATATACCATGAACAACACACAACAACAATGGCAACAACCAAATTACAACAAGAACAACAACAAAAGAGGGGGAGAGAAGAGAAAAGAGACCAGGTTCTGTAAACTGACTGGATGTCAGTGTAGATAACCATACTCTCGGCACTGGACAATCTCCTAAATAAAAAAAAGATCCGAACACAGTTTGTTAAATGCTTTGATCTACAGTGGACAATATCTCCAATTAAAAACAGATCTAAACACAATTTTCAAAATGCTTTGCTCTACAAAAATGAAGCTTGTAATCCAGGTTATGGCAAAATACATATAAAAAATAATCCGACAAAATCCAGGCCGTGCTTTGATACACATGGTGCACTGCCAGAAAGGAAGACCTTTTTTTTTTTTGTTCTAAGAGTGAGAGTGAAAAGGTAGCTTATCTGTACAAGCACTGGCTTCAATCTTCCAGGTATGTATGTGATCACCTCTGCTTTTTGTCCTCGGATCATGTTCTTTACTCTAACCAATGAGAACGGCGTGAGACACCAGATCAGCTAATACACACAGGACTTTGGATTTTGGCAGCAAATATATCTGGTTCACAAGAAATTGCACGGGGGGAAAACTACCTGCAAAATTTAGCTGTACAGCATCTCTGGGTCCCATGGAGTTACAATGGGGTCAAATTACATCCAAAAATTACCTGTTTCACTTGCAAGACATTTCTGATGCAGAAGTTCTGCAGAAGACTTCTTGCACGGTTGGGAGAAGACCTAAGCCTCAACGGCAGAAATCAGCAGTGGTGTGTTGTGTATCATTAACCTTTCCCGTACGCCGTGGGTGTGAAACCACCCACACACATGGTTTTTTGCTCTGTAACTCAAGTAATTTTGATTCAACTTTCCTGAAATTTCATGACTTTGTCTATAATGTATCATACTACATATCACCTGAAAATTATTTTGTTTTGTGCATAAACAAAGAAATGTGTCCCGTCAGGACAAAACCAGGGCTAAGTCGCCGGGGCCTTGAAGCGTAAGCGCAAAAAGAGCGCTGAGGCCCAATTTGGGACAATTTTTTTTAATTTCAGAAATGGATAGTAGAAATTATATTCTTACCACCAGTATAGCTTATTTTCACGAAATCAATTTTAAAACAGGCTAAAAATGCTATTTTTCCAAACTGCCCCACGGCTATTTTCTTCGTTTTACGTCAAATCGACCTGTGTTTAAATTACAAAAAGAAATATTGAACCCTAACAGAACCCCAACACATTGTATACCGTTGAAAGCTCGCGGCTTGATCTCGCGCGCTGAGTTAACACAAAGGGTCGTTTAGACCAATGGAAATAACTGTAAGGAAAAAAACTTGGCGTAAACACATTGAAAATTGAGAACCAATCAAAAGGCCGGTTTGAAATTCTACATAGTTACTTGCTCATGCGCTGCTAAGACCGATTTTTTGATTGGACCCCACGAGTACTTCCGTTGAGTTTACTGAAAGGGGGTCACATGGAGAAGCGAATCGCCGCGTTGTTGAATTTATCAGCGACTGGAAATATTTACGGAAAAGAAAGTGATGCTTGCCAAGAGCTTGTGCAAGAATACTTTACTGCTTCGAATGATGATTTTGAGAGTGATTCAGATAGCAGCGAATGTGAATCAACGGCAGACGAGGTGAACGAATCTATCTCGATCACTGATCAGAAGAAGGAGAGTTTGAAGAACGGGTCGTCCGAATCGAAAGTAACGAGGCAGCATGCGAACCGATGGATGAAGATGAATGTCAACACCACTTCTTCGGCAAGCACAGCAGTTTTCATGTCGGTGCACCCAGATAAAAGTTATACCGAACGAAAGAGAACAGAGACGTGGGTGTATAGTCCAGTTTTCACCTGACGAAATTGTGGCGATTCAGCTTTCTGTTCAGGATTTGGACAGAGGTGAGTAATTCATTTTGATCTACAGACCTGTTCAAGTCAAGTGTGTATAGACCTCTGTGTGTGTGTGTGTGTGTGTGTGTGTGTGTGTGTGTGTTGAGTGAGTGAGTGAGAGACAACACCAGTGTTATCAGCCTGCAAGTATGTGTGTTGATGTGTTTAAAAATTTGTGAACAAAACACATGCATGTATGCATGTGTAAACAGTAAGTAACCTACATGCATGCATGCTAAGTTGTATTTTGTGTGTATAATTTTTATGACAGTTGTGATAATCCTTTTATTTTTTTTTTTACCTAATAACTTATGACAGAGTTGACTTAAAATTGTAAGGCATACATGTGTATAATGTCAGTGAAATGTCCATTAGGTTGTTGCATGTCTATAAACACTTTTATTCAGGATGGGGTACTGTGTCATGAATAAATGTTGACCTTTCAACAAATTTCTAGTTATGAACACATGAGAGCGAAGATGTGTTAATCATGATACTAATAAGTTTCTCATTTTTTTTTCTTCTTCTGTTCTTTTTCACAGAGGCAAAAGACATGCTGATCCTGGGAGTCATCAGTGCGTGCATCAGGATGGGACCAAACACTGAATGCAGCAAGAAAAAACAACAGGCAGAAAGGCAGAAGCCTCGCTCTACATACTTCTTCATGGGCAGGCAGCTTTGTACCACTGCCTTGAGAAAAACTTTTATGGTAAGTATTGCACATTCAAAATTAAACAATCATCAAAATTAAAGAAAACATGAATACACAGAAATATTTAGTAACCAAATTTAGTAACCGCCTACACAATTAATGTTCTGTTCTTTTTTGTTTCAGTTTGTTTGTTTTGTTTTTTCATGCTTTTCTGTCTTTGCAAAATGCAACTGACATTTGTACCAGATAAACTGATAATTTTCAAAATAATGAAGTTGGTTTGAACAGGAAAGAAATCTCTGAGTGTATCCTATGAACTTCTTTCTCATTCTCTTTCATAGTTTTCAAATAATGTCAGTTATATCTTCAATTATATGTCATTTAAACATTGTTGTGGTTACTTTTATTTTTATTTCTCAGACAGAATCAACAAGCCTAAGTTTTTGTCATGATCAGACTAAAATAAGGATTGACAATTAGCTTTGTATACATTTAGTTGCCTTGTCAATAAATACTGTTTGAATCGCCCTCAAATCCAACAAATTTTGATCCCAGCAACAGGTTTGAATCCATTTGTTTTGTTGCATCTATGACATTTCACAATGATTTGGGGGGTGGGGTGGGCTGTTGTACAGTATCAGCAAGGACAAGCTGCAAAACCTTCTTAGCCATTACAAGGAGAATGGTCTTGCACCGAGGAAACTTAAGTGTGGAGGAAGAAAATCCAACACTGCTTCCTTGACCCTTGCTGACACGGATCATGTGAAGAGCTTCATTCTGCACTACGCCGAGGACCATGCTGTCAGCCTGCCTGGAAGGGTACCTGGCTTTAAGCGAGACGACATAAAGCTGCTACCTTCCAGCCACACCAAAAGCCGTGTCTACCGAACGTATGCTGAAAGTGTTGACAGAGCAGGTAATATTTTAGCGCTGCTGTAAAACTTTTATTTTCTTGCATTACTATACTCTCTCTCTCTCTCTCTCTCTCTCTCTCTCTCTCACACACACACACACACACACACACACACACACACACACACACACACATATGCAGAGAAACACATACACATGTGTACACACTACACAGTAAACATCATGCTGTATTTTTAGCCCCCTTGAGCACATTTAAGAGCACGTCTTAAGTTTGCATCTGTGATTGATTAGCAAGTGGCGAGTTATGTTGAGGAGGAGAGGGTATTATGTGAGTGGGAGACAGGGCGGTTAGGAAAGGAATAGTTAAGTCACAAGGGTGTAGTCCCTGAGTAAAAGTGACATAGATTTTTTCTTTTCTTTTTTGTTTTTTAAGAACTGAAGAACAAACAGATTTTAGACACTTTTCAAATATTCCAGATTTATGTTGTAAACTCTTTTTTGCCCACTCACTGCTCAAGGTCTCTACAGGTTGCTGTTGCTGTTAAGAATTGTTTTGATCGGGGAAATGGCAACAGATCATTGTTGTGTGATATATACATTTTACTTGTATGTGATTATAAGGCTGCTGCATATTTTCAGGATTCAGAAAAGTTGCTGCCTCAACATTCAGGACACTCTGGCTGCAGCTGTGCCCCTATGTGGTTGTAGCTCGCCCAATGACTGATCTGTGCTGGAAATGCCAAAAAAACAACACACAGATCTTCCACAGTGCCAACTTGACTTTTGAAGAGAAGAGTGAGCTGGTTCAAGAGCAACAAGCACATCTAAGTCAAGTGGATGCTGAGCGGCAATTTTATAAGATGCTTGTTGAAGAAAGCAAGACAGCTGCAGCTCAGTTTGGCATCACAAGGCTACACCGAAGTCCTCCCAACACCATAGATATGGCAATGCACTATTCTTTTGATTATGCCCACAAGTGCATTACCCAAGTGTGATGCTGCAACCTGGCCCGATATACTTTCTGACCCCTCGGAAATGTGGCATTTTTGGAGTGTGTTGTGAGGCCTTGCCACAGCAAGTAAATTATCTGGTGGATGAAGCAGTTTGCATCAGTAAGGGTTCAAACAGTGTTGTCAGCTACCTCCACCACTTCTTCAGTAGCTACGGTATGGGGGAAAAATCTGTGCACCTCCATTGTGACAACTGTGCGGGGCCAAAACAAGAACCGTTTTGTCTTGTGGTACTTTTGTTGGCGGGTGATGAAGGGCTTGCACACACAAATGTCACATTAAATTTCATGCCCCCAGGTCACACAAAATTGCGCCAGACTGGTGCTTTGGTTTGCTGAAACGTTGTTTCCGGAAATCTGACGTACACTGCTTAGATGACTTGTGTGATGTGGTGAAGGAGAGTACGGCAGTTTCTGGAATCAACATTCCGCAACTTGTGGGCCATGAAGATGGAGCAGTTGAGGTGCCTACATATGACTGGCAGGAATTTCTCAGCCCGGCCTTCAAGCCCCTTCAAGGCATCAAGAAGCTGCACCACTTCCGCTTTTCAGCCAGGCACCCTGGTCGACTGTTCTACAGGGAGTCCCTGGCAGATGTGGAAAGCAGCTTCGACATGACCACTTTGAGGGCCTTCCAAAATCTGCCAGCCATGCCACAGGAACTGCGGTCGTTAGGGCTGAACCAAACTCGCAAGCAGTACCTCTTCCAACATATCAGAGAGTTTGTGCGAGAAGACAAACGAGATGTTGTGTGCCCAGACCCAGGAAATTAATTCAGTTTTGTGTTAGTGCTGCAAGAGTGACTGTGTTCATCATTTCCTGCTGGAAATATGAATTTTACTGTGGTTGAATTCTGTGCCAGTGGATGTGTGATAGGACACTTTCCAAAAAAGCAGTGTGTCAGCTGAGGACTACCTTATTTTCAATGCCATACAACCTTGTCGGAGGCTGCTTGGAGGTCGGTGACTGCATGTTTTTTTCATATTTTGCTTTAAGTTTTATTTTCAATCTTAAGATATCATCAGTATTCAATTTTAAAACCTTATTTAAGTGCTAAAGAATGTAATTTCACATCTTGATGACATCAAGTTAGTGAAAGCTGGGCTGGCAAGAGGACGGTTATGCTTTCTCAGATGTCTCATTCTCTGTAGACATGCTGCTATTTGTAATAATTACATCACAAAATAAACAATTTCTGCTCAGGTTTGCTATTAATTACTTGTTTTAATTGGATTAATCATTAGTAAGATTCTCAGATTGAGAACAAAGTTTCACCATATGTACTTCATCAGCAATTTCTGCATGCATCTAAAAAAAATTTTCAAAATGTGTAATATGTTTGTTTACACCAAACTGATACAAACTAGGCATTTCTTGTGGAATAAAGTTAGAATAATGATTAACTTACAAAGTTTGTGTTTATTGTGTACAACTCTTAAAAGTTGCTGGTCCAGTTTTAGCAAAATTACTATAAAACAAACAAAACTTTAAAACAGCAAATTTTCAGTTATCGTCACCACCTAAACTGGCTTTTTTAATCAACATTTTCCTTCCATGAGTTTTTTTTTTACGGAAAATAAATTCATAATAGGATGAACCTAAGCTGGTTTCAACTATAAGCAAAGTTACAACATGTTTGAACCTTGGTTGCTATGCAAAATTTGAAGTCAAAAGGGTTGAAACTTTAAAGCCAATTTTCTCAAAACTAGTCTGTCGACACCGCCGTATTTCAAAAGGGCATAACTTTTTTATTTCTTAGGCTAGAGTAACAATTTTTACACCAAATGAAAGAGAATTAAATTACCTTTCCAATGATATACATATCTCTATACCCCAAAATTTCAACTTAACCCTGGTTTTGTCATGACGGGTCACAAATAATTAAACAATAAATATACAGTACGTCGTGGGTGTGATCACACCCATACTCTCAAAGAACAAACCTTGCATGCTGTACATCGTGGGTGTGAGGACACCCATACTTACAAAGAAGAAACCGTTCGTGCCATATGTTGTGGATATAAATAGACACTAAATATACAGTACGTCATGGGTGTGACTACACCCATACTCTCAAAGAACAAACTTTGCGCGCTGTACGTCGTGGGTGTGAGGCCACCCACACTTACAATGAAAAAACCGTTCGCGCCATATGTTGTGGGTGACGCGTGAATCACTGTGACGTCAACGTAAATTATGACGTCAACTTCACATAGTATCACTACGGAGAAAACGACGATTTTAACAAAATAAAAATAAGCTGCACACCAAAGCCTCGGCCGTTAGTTCTTGCTCTCTCCTCTCGTCAATATTATTATTTTTGTCATGTAGTTACCTATGTCATTTTAAGTTGACGTCATAATTTACGATGACGTCACGATCACATCCCAGTTCAAGTCTGCGATAAGTTTTTATTACTATCAGTTATTACATTAGACTGATTTATCTACAACAATTCCGAGTGATTTGTTTTTCCTTAGAAAAGAGATTCACTGGGAGAACTGATTGATAATGCCTTTTTTTTGTGATATTATTGTATGTCTGAAATCCATTGATCTAAAATCTATTTCAGCAGTACTGATTATAGTATAAATTAGGGCGTTAGCAGCGATATGTATTTTTTTTTTACCCAATTACATCGAAATGAAGAAAAGCTGGAATGCCAAAATGTCGGCCATGGGAAATACGGGGACTTGTAGGAAAAAAAGAAGGAGAAAAAGTCCAGGTTGGTGTGCATACAAGCACACGCAAGTAGCAAACAAGACTATCATCTTGCAGGCACAACTGATTCACAATACACTTGTAAACGCATGCAAATGGAATTGTACATGCAAGTTTGCTGAAGGAAAAGTCAAAGTTGCTTTACGAGCTGATGTGGGTTACTGTACACCCACGATGTACGGCAAGGGATTAGCTCTTACTCACAAACCATGGGTTACTGTACACCCACAAAGTACGGCAAAGGATTAGTTTCTATACAGAAACCATGGGTTACTGTACACACCCGCGGCGTACGGCGAGGGATTAGTTCTGTACAGAAACCATGGGGTTACTGTACACCCACGGCGTATGGCGAGGGATTAGTTTCTATACAGAAACCATGGGTTACTGTACACCCACGGCGTGCGGCGAGGGGTCATTCCTCCATTGAAAGCATGGGTTTCTGCACACCCAGGAAGTAGAGCGCGCAAAAATTTTGGCGACGTACGGGAAAGGTTAATGAAGTATAATGTGATGAAACTACACCTCTGACACAGTCTTCCACTTCCATCATTTTCACAAAGTGAAAAGATTCTTTTTCTTTCAAATGCATGTCTAGCTATTTAGCAACAAGATCTGAATGAGTTGTGCCACACATTAAGATAAACAAACAAACAAACAAACAACCTGCCATCAGGTCTCAGACCTCAAAAGGTCTTGATGACTGAAGTTGTGCCACACATTAAGATAAACAAACAAACAAATAACCTGCCATCAGACCTCAGAGGACCTTGGCAATCCTGGTAGACACCAGACTTCTAGTAGCCGTTGGTGGCGACGGCGGTGACAGAGGAGGAGCCCATCATGACGGGCCCACCCTGCTCCTGCAGGTGCATGTAGGGGTGGTGGCCGGTGGTGGTGGTGGAAGCGGTGCTGACGATGACCTGGTTGGGTGGGGCCTGACTCAGCACCATGCCGCGGATGGGGTTCTCAGGGGCCGAGAAGCAGGAGGTGAAGGACACCACGCCCAGGATGGCCACGCCCGCGATGAACAGGTAGTAGGCCCAGCCGTAGGAAGTGACCTGGAAGCCCAAGATGGACCCTGTGAACGCCTCCGTATTCTTGGAAGACGCCCACACAGTACGCGCCCGCCACCGCTGAAAAACACACACTTCCTGTGTTGATCACATGATCTGCTCAATCATTCACCACCGCTGAAAAAAAAAAAAAAAACACTTCCTGTGTTGATCACATGACCTGCTCTATTTTTCACACCACCGATGAAGGACACTTCCTGTGTTGATCACATGACCTGCTTGATCATTTACCACCACAGAAAAACATACACTTCTTGAACTGATCACACACGGTTGTCTGCAGAGGTATCGCGCACTTCTGCTGACAGCTGCCAGCTTCCTCGCGCTTACCTGCCACAAGCTTTCTCTCCCTACGCGTAATGTGATACTAGCTGTCTGGCTGATAGTGTGTTGAAAACAGGATGCTATGTTTTCATTAATACTTTGCGCCAGAATGCAACGAACTGTGGTTGATTGATGTCACTGTATTGTGGGGTCTCTGACTGACAGAACGACACCAAACATGAATGGGTCTTCTTTCATACGCATTGCTGACAAGCACCACAAAGATTTGTCAACAAAAAAAACAATTGAAACAGACTAACGAACACACACAAAGTGAAATGAAAATCGCAACTCAGTGGAGAGCATGCGTTCCTGAAGCTATCACGCTCAACCTCAAGCATATTGGACATGCATATCTTTCCTTTTAAACTGACAGAAAATAGTCGCGGGACTTCTACCTGACAGCCGGTACTTGGCCTGAATAAACAGTGTCGGGTCTGGTCAGCTTCACTGGGAACACTGCGGTGGTTTCCCTACCACGGCCTAGGCATGTTTTGCTTGTTTATCTGCGTGCTCTACGTGCTTGTGAAGCATGCCGAAACTGATTCTATCACAGCCACACCATGCTTTTAGTAAAGCAAGATTTTAGCATGCCACACATGCAGATGTCAGTTATAAACAATGAAATGCTTCCTACCTGACCTTGTTCTTTCGCCCGTTCAAATCATACAGTGGTATATAAACTGATGGATAACACACACACACACACACACACACACACACACACACACACACACACACACACACAGAGAGAGAGAGAGAGAGAGAGAGAGAGAGAGATCACACTAGATATTACAGGTTACTCTATCATTAAAACACACTAGGCTACTCACTTGCACACTCTACTCTTATGTATACAGAGAGAGAGAGAAGAGAGAGAGAAGAGAGAGAGCAACAAAAACAATAACACACACACACACACACACACACGCACACACGCACACACACGAGAGAGAGAGAGAGAGAGAGAGAGAGACAGACACAGACACAGGCAGAGACAGAGACAGAGAGAGAGACCACAGTTTACTCTATCATCATTAAAACACGCTGGGTACTCACTTGCACACTCTTACTCTTATGTATGCACAGAAAGAGAGAGAGAGAGAGAGAACACAACAACAACAACACACACACACACACACACACACACACACACACACACACACACACACACACAGAGCAAGCGAGCAAGCAAGCAAGCAAGCGCGTGAGAGAGAGAGAGAGAGAGAGAGAGAGAGAGAGAGAGAGAGAGAGAGAGAGAGAGAGAGAGAGAGAGAGAGAGAGCGCGGGATGAACCGAAGTTATATCACACGACACAAAGCAGAATCACAACACACAAAATCACACACACAGTTAATTATATCCAGTTATTGAGTGTGGAAGAATAATCATCCGTAAAGCACAACAAGAACAGCACAGCATGAGAACACACGCACTCCCTTGAGAAAAGGGATGGGGCCCTACACACGTGCGCTTCCAGCTTTTCAGCACTCAGCGCTGAGTCACGCCGCCTCTGTTTATCGCCTGCCGGGCAGGCTGGAACTAAAGAGCACGATTTTGATCTCGGCCGGACAGCTGTGCACATAACCAGCTCAATTATTCACCACCGCTGAAAAACACACACACTTCCGGTGTTGATCACATAATCTGCTCACCCATTTTCAGTATGCATACATAATCACCATCTACATGGAACGCTTTAGTACGACAATCCTGTTCTACTCTCACTGCAATGCCTCATCCTGCTTTGGTCTCACCGTAATATTTCACTGAACTGTCCGTCTACTCTCTCTATTCATAGTGTACGGCCACTCACTCTAAATGTTGCACTGGCTCACAACTGGGCACTAAACGCTGATGTCACACACTTCATTCCACCCCCCCCCCCCCCCCCCCCCCCCCCCCCCCAACAATGTCTTGTAAGCATTCTACTTCAACCTCCTGTTCCTGCAAGAAAACTAGTTCACCTCTGAAACACATTTTATCCTTTGTCATGAGGCTCTCGCCCTCTTCCAGCTGTATGGCTATTTTAACTCTGTAACACATCTTACCCTGTATAACAAGTCTCTCATTCACCCCCTTCTGACTGTAAGGCTAGTTCAACTCTGTAGCACATTTTACCACACATCATAAGTCATGTCCTCTTCCTACAGTAAGCTAGTTTACTCTTTAACACATTTAATCCAACATCACATATCACGTCCTCTTACTTTAGTACAGCTAGTTTAACTCTTTACCACATTCAATCCTCCATCACAAGTTCTTGTGACAGGACTGTGCACTCAAACCAACCACACCACAAACTTGTGTCCTGACCCTTACTTTCAGTTCTGCTGAACTGACATAATCTGCATGGCTAACTTCCCTTTACAGGAAAGAAGATCAATCTTGTCCTTCCCGCACTTGTATCAGTGTGTGTTAGTCGTTGAAAGTGACGGCAAAAAATAAAGAAAGAAAGAAATTTTCCAGTGTCAGTCACCTTGTGAGCCGACACTGCAGAGGTAACAGTAATGATAATAATAATTATTATCTGATAACAGTACAGTATGTAATGAGACAGCCAGTTGGGAATGATCATGGTGAAACAATGCAAAAGAGAAAAATGGTTCTGTTGCTGAATAACAATCAGTGTTGGCCTAGTAAACTCTGGAGCCAGCACCTCATGTGGAGTGACTACTGCTCCAAGTGCACCATGGGAGTGTGGTCACAACTGTTTTGTTTTGTTTTTGTTTCATTTTGTTCATTACATATCAAATAACCAGTTCTGTTCAATCAACACTTCACAGCTGTTTCAGTAATCACATAGCCACTAACACACCAAAGTTTACAATACACCCACAAACTGAATTTTATCCTTTTTTTCCAGACTTAAACTTCTTTCAGCCTTCACTGCTTGAAAACATTTTTTTTCTGGAGAATGAGTTTAAATGAGATGAAAGCGTTAAATGCCAAGCTTTATTATGTCATCTGCAGGAAACAACCAAATTAATATTCTATAGCGCCAGAAAACTCATCAAAATGGGGAACTTGAATGCTGATCAAAGCAGCACCAAAAAGCTTTAAAAAAAAAGAAAATTTCTAATAGTGGATACAGTTTGCTGTGCATGCGTCAGTGCCTTGTTCATTTTTTTCCAGTTCTATACCTTACAGTAAAGCTACATACACTTTCATGTGGGTTTTCACACAATCAGACCCGTTACCCCAAATTTGTGTACTTGTAATATCTCAGACAAAAACCTGTCATTTGAAAAAAAACACGTAATCTTCATGACTGCAACACTTTCGCAACTTTTGAAGACTTGTAAGAGCCGCCGTTTGGCGCATAAGACTGCTTCGTCGCCATCTTTGACAAAGTAAAAGACACAAGGCATACTGGAAAATGTCTTGTTACTGCTTTTGACCGTAATGGTAGCAGACAAAACATCACGTGTAACAATTTTTTTCTCTTTGATTTTTTTTTCCTGTAATAATAATTGGGGGTGCGAGGCACAATTCCTGCAAATTCCGATTTTTTCCGTAAAAATTACAGCAAAATCATAAGGGTCTGAATAATAAACAGACTTTTTAAGGAGTTTTCAAGGATTTTCAATTTAAATTCAAGGACTCTAACATTGAAATTTTACAGTTTTATGCATACTTTGATAGCTTCACACTGTCACTAGTACAGAATCTGATTAGAAGCAGATGACAGGTCAGTGGACACTTTCAGAAGATACAAAAATAAACTGGATCCCCCCCCCCCCCCCCCCCCCCCCCCACACACACACACCCTCGTGTCAGTAATTCTTTGTACAAATTTGTTATTTTCTCACCAAAATACTAATTGTTCCATAAGGGTATTCATTATAAAACACTTTCAAATGTTCTGAGATATTTATAAGCACTGAAGCCCCACTTTAAAAGACCTTTCTTTGTTCTCCGATTCTAGGACTATTATGGACTTCCAACAACTTGAACGAACCCTGGTCTAGACCATTTTCTGAATTGTCTGATCAATCCAGCAATCATAGGTGACTTGTGATCCATCCATGGAGGGTGATCGTGTGCTGTGTTCCCATAGGAGTAATGTGAAATATTGCGCCTCAAGAAGTAGACTTTCGAGACATGTGGCGCACAGCTATCATGATATCAGTATGTATGTCTATGATGCAGGCTAGTTCCAGTGCAGTCTGTACAGTTTTCTGATCCGCCTCATCAATTCGGCCATCACTGGGTTACCAACTGTCTACAGCCGTGATATAAACAACAGTCCTCTGTCACTATCACCCACTGTCACAGTCGACACCAGCAGAATAAATGTGAACAGTTTCTTTTGGGCTTGAACTGCAGCATTTTGGAAACTGTGCCATTCGCTACGCACCACACGCCTCCAAAGGCCACATCTTGACACGCAGTATCTCACATTACTCCTATGGCAACACAGTGCAGGATCACCCTCCATGGTGGGATCACAAATCCACTGGAATGGAAACTAGTAAGAGGAAAATCATATAACAACATTTAAAGACAATAGTAAAATACCAGTTTTAAGTTGGAAAAAAAAAAAAAATCCCCCACTTCCTTCCATCTTTCAAGTGTTCCTTCTCAACTCCATCCACTCCCACTCCTCCACACCGAGTGCAGAGAGATGAACTGACAAATATTTTAGCATCATCATCTAGTTCACAACAATTGTGATAAACAGTAGTCTCCCTTCCCTGTTGGCAAGAGAGAGAGAGAGGGAGGAGAGAGAGACACACACACACACACATACACTAAATAATAAAAAGGGCAGGGGAGGGGGGGTACAAGGATGATGTTGCTTACAAGAAACTCAGAAGGAAAAAAAATAAAGAAAAAAAAGGTTTGTAAAGATTTTCATCACATGTCTAATATAACAATGATCATTTCCTGCAAGCTTAGTAGTTTTGCTATTTTCTGCTTTGCATGTCCACATAATCCTGTGCACTAAATTAATTTCCCTTTTCTTTTTTTCTCCTTTTTTTGTGATGCCCACATTTTTCTCCTTTTTAAAGACATTTTTTTTTTTCATAAAGAAATGTACATTCTTAAAAAAGTGCAATTCACATTTTCAAAAAGGAAAAACTGGCGGGCTTGAGGTTTGTGGGAGACTAATGTTGAATGGTGGGTTGTTGCTGCTCAACCTGTGACAAAGACAGAGGCCAAATGTGAATGCGTACTGTAATGTTCAGTGGCCTGATTTATGAGGAAGCAGGCAGCTAATTTTTGGACTGTCCATATAGTCTGCGAACTGAACTGCAAAGAAGTGGGGTGGCTGCGTTTTTTTGGTGGGTTGTAGATATTCCTCTGACTAACCTGCAAGGAAGCAGGTATCTAATTTTGTATACATTCTGAAGACCTGTAAGTGAGGAAGCATGTACCCAATTTTTTGGAGGGTGGACTGTACACATTCTGTGGACCTGTAAGTGAGGAAGCATATATCAATTCTGGAGGGTGGTTCCTTAGGGAGAGCTCACTCACACTCACTCCACGACTAAGCAATTATCGTCATCAGTAGGGGGCTTAGTAAGTGGTGTCCTGCGTATGTTCGATCAGAACAGGTGCCACTGAACACCACGGAAGTGACTTGGCAGCAGTGCAGTGCCTCCACCAGTGGGCTGCCTCTTGACGACTTCATACTGACTCCTCCCTGTGGATTGCCGGTGCTGGGCTGCGGTGGGGCTGCGGCAGGACTGACTGGGCTGTGGCTGTGGATGGAGTGTCGGAATGAGGGGCGTGGGTGCACTGCCACCGAGGTGGCACAGAAGATGGGGCAGCAAAAAAAAAAAAAAAAAAAAAACAAATGAAAAATTTAGGAGGGCGATTGTACACATTCTGAGGACCTGTAAGTGAGGAAACATGTACCTAATTTTGGAGGGTGAATTCTACAGTGGACCTGCATGTGAGGAAACTAGGGGCTCTCTGTGGAGGATGCCCTGCACACAATCTGGGAACTGACCAGCCAGGAAGGACAGGATGCCAAGGACAATGAAGCGCTTGCAGCACTGGCAGCAAGCCAGGCAGAGAGAGATGCCTCCCGCCAGCCCTCCCAGGAGAATACAGCCAGCCGCTGCCACACGGGCCGAGTGGAACCAGCCTGCATCACAGACAATCACACCACCTTTGACCGGCCGTGCATTTAAATCAAACCATGACCAGCCCATACACACCAAAGAAACAACAATCACCAGCCCATACACACCAAAGAAACAACAATCGCCAGCCCATACACACCACAAAACAATGATCATCAGCCCATACACACCACACAAAACAACAATGACCAGCCCATACACACCATAGAAACAACAATCACCAGCCCATACACACCAAAGAAACAACGATCACCAGCCCATACACACCAAAGAAACAACAATCACCAGCCCATACACACCAAATAAACAACAATCACCAGCCCATACATATCAAAGAAACAACACGACCAGCCTATACACACCAAACAAACAACAATCACCAGCCCATACACACCACAAAAACAACAATCACCAGCCATACACACCACACAACAAACAATCACCAGCCCATACACACCAAAGAAACAACAATCACCAGCCCATACACACCACAGAAACAGCAATCACCAGCCCATACACACCAAAGAAACAACAAATCACCAGCCCATACACACCACAGAAACAACAATCGCCAGTCCATACACACCACAGAAACAACAATCATCAGCCCATACACACCAAAGAAACATTGACCAGTCCATACACCACACAGAACAACAAACACCAGTCCATACACACCAAAGGAAACAACAGTCACCAGCCCATACACACCAAAGAAACAACAACGACCACCCCATACACACCAAACAAACAACAATGACCATACACACCACAGAAACAACAATCAGCAGCCCATACACACCAGAGAAACAACAATGGCCAGTCTATACACACACAGACAAACAATCACCAGTCCATACACACCAGAGAAACAACAATGACCAGCCCATACACACCACAGAAACAACAATCAGCAGCCCATACACACCACAGAAACAATCACCAGCCCATACACACCACAGAAACAACAATCATCAGCCCATACACACCACAGAAACAACAATCATCAGCCCATGCACACCAAAGAAACAACAATCCAGCCCATACACACCACAGAAACAACAATCACCAGCCCATGCACACCAAAGAAACAACAATCACCAGCCCTTGCATACCACAGAAACAACAATCACCAGCCCATACACACCACAGAAACAACAATCATCAGCCCATACACATCAAACAAAAACAACAATGACCAGCTCATACACAACAAAGAAACAACAATCACCGCCCATACACACCAAAGAAATGAAAATGACCTGCCTATATACACCAAAGAAACAAATCACCATCCCATACACAACAACAATAATCATCAGCTCATACACAACAAAGGAACAACAATGACCAGCCCATACACACCAAAGAAACAATCACCATTCTATATACACAACAAAGAAACAACAATCGCCAGCCCATACACACCAAAGAAATGGCAATGACCAGCCCATACACAACAAAAGAACAATAATGGTCAGCCCATTCACAACAAAAACAATGACCAGTCCCAAACAACACTGACCAGTCCAAACATAAGAAGGAAACAACAATAACTAGTACAAAAAAACAAAAGCTACACAACGAATGACCAGCCCATACACAAAGAAATAATAATGATCAGTCCACACTCAACAATGAGAGCCATATAAACAACAAACAATGACCAGTCCCATACAAAAGAAACAATAACCGGCCTATTCAAAACAAAGAAACAAGAATGACCAGCCCATACGTAACAATGAGAGCCACATGCACAACAATGACCAGTCCATATGCATGAAAGAAACAATGACCAGCCCATACAAAACAATCAACAATGACCAGCCCACAAAACAAAGAAACAACAATAACCAGCCAATTAAAACAAAAGATCAACCCATACACAATGATGAGATGACAATAATCAACCCAAACACAAGAAACAAACAACGCTGACCAGCCCACACACAAGAAACAAATAATGACCTACCTAAGCACAAGGAAAACAGCCATACACACAACCAACAAACAGCAAAAAGCAGCCCGTACACAATGACTACATTCCCTGTGGATATAAAAATCTGAAGGTCATCATGAGCCTTTGGCCAGAATTTCTGACGGCCATTTTCAACTGCCACTGGGTTAGCAGAATTTTTTCTTTTAAATGGTATAAGCAATGCAAACTGAACTAGGGTAGAAAAAAAAACAACAACAACAGTAAATTCATTTTATTGGTTTTATCTTTGAATTCTTTTACACGTGAACATTACAAGTACAATGGTTTGTTTTAGTTTTGTTGTTGTTGTTTTTCTTCTCTTCCTTGTTTCTTTGTTGTTTTTTCTGACCTTTCCTTAGACCTGTCACAAGTTGTGGAAAACTGGCCTTCATGCATTGGTCCACTGAAAAAGCTGTCCGAGCCGATTGCAGGGTGACAGCAAGCACACAGACATAAAGCCCAACGCAGGGAGCATGATGAAAGCAGGTACACAGACATACTGACCAATGCCGGTAGCATAAAAAAAGCAAGCACACAGACATACAGAACAACGCAGGTAGCAAGATCAGAGCAAGCATACAGACATACAACCAACACAGATAGCAGGAGGAGAGCAAGCACACAGACCAGTCCCACTCCCCCAGCACCACCCAGGCCAGCACTGACCGCTGTCGTTGTCCATGTTGATGACCTCACAGCCGCTCTTCCCCACCGCCTCCAGGCAGTACATGAACAGCCCCATGTACCCCTTCACGATCTTGCCCAGCAGGTCGAACTCCCCGAACCCCTGGGGGTCCGAGATGATCCAGTAAGGGGAAAAGGTCGCCACGATGACCATGAGGGCGCCAATCACACCATCCCAGCCAGGGACAGTTTCTGCACCGTGCTGTACTGCGACGTCATCCTGACAGGTCTCTGAGAGGGCAGCAGAAAGGGCAGGGAGTAAGACAACGCATCAGACAGGGTGACCTTGGTCAGTGTACAGACATCAAATGATGTGACCTTGGTCAGTGTACAGACATCAAATGGGGTGACCTTGGTGAGTGTACAGACATCAAACAGGATGGCCTTGGTCAACTCACAGATATCAAACAGGGTAGCCTTGGTCAACTCACAGACATAAAACATGGTAGCCTTGGTCAATTCACAGACATCAAACATGGTAGCTTTGATCAATTCACAGACATCAAACAGGATGGCCTTGGTCAATTCACAGATATCAAACAGGGTAGCCTTGGTCAATTCACAGACATCAAACATGGTAGCCTTGGTCAATTCACAGACATCAAACACATGGTAGTCTTTGATCAATTCACAGACATCAAACATGGTGGTAGCCTTGGTCAATTCACAGACAATCAAACAGGGTAGCCTTGGTCAATTCACAGACATCAAACATGGTAGCCTTGGTCAATTCACAGACATCAAACATGGTAGCCTTGATCAATTCACAGACATCAAACATGGTAACCTTGATCAATTCACAGACATCAAACAGGGTGACCTTGGTCAGTGTCAGACATCAAACTGGGTAACCTTGGTCAGTTTACACACATCAAACAGGGTGACCTTAGTCAGTATACACCCATCAAACAGGGTGACCTTAGTCAGTTTACAGACATCAAACAGTGACCTTGGTCAATGTATGGACATCGAACAGGGTGACCTTGGTTAGTGTACAGACATCAAACAGGGTGACCTTGGTCAGTGTACAGACAAACAGGGTGGCCGTGGTCAGTTTACACACATCAAACAGAGTGACCTTGATTACGTACAGACATCAGTGACCTTGGTCAGTGTAGATACATCAACAGGGTGACCTTGGTCAGTGTACAAACAGAGTGACCTTGGTCAGTTTATACACATCAAACAGGGTGACCTTGGTCAGTGTACATACATCAGAGTGACCTTGGTCAGTTTATACACATTAACAGGGTGACCTTGGTCAGTGTACAGACATCAGAGTAATCTTGGTCAGTTTATACACATCAAACAGGGTGACCTTGGTCAGTGTACATACATCAGAGCGACCTTGGTCAGTTTATACACACATCAACAGGGTGACCTTGGTCAGTGTACAAACATCAGAGTAACCTTGGTCAGTTTATACACATCAAACAGGGTGACCTTGGTCAGAATACAGACATCAAACTGGGCAACCTTGGTCAGCTTCTATTGCGCTGCATTGCACCATCATCCTGATAGACCTCAGCAGGGCCAACACTGTGTACATCGCAGAGGATGGACATCAACAATGCCACACTGACACTGCGTCCTTTCAGTAACGTTCAGTGCAGCCTGTTCCCATCCAACACATCCCCATCACTGTCCACAGACTCCCTTACTGACAGCCAACACCGTGCAGCCATGGATGGAACCAGTGTGACTGCAACATCTCTTGACAGCCCTCACCTGAACTGCCTCCCTCAGACTTTCTCTTATGTCAGAGATTCATCCCTAAGTGGACTGAAACTTATGTTACAGCTTCTCCTCTCTCCACTCAGTCTCAATACACTAAAAAAAAAATGTTGGGAATGTTTTACTCTGAAATGATGAACTGGGTGGGGGAGTGAGGGTCGACACTTTGAGTCAGCTGAGGTTAAAACCAACAAAACTATCTCCAGTGGAGTACAGTCCCCTTCCTCATTTTCATTTTCAAAATATACCATGGTACACTTTTCCATACAAATCATACTCAGTCGGTAAAATTTTTCATTGTCTCATCAAATATCAGTCACAAAGTGAACAGCAGGAAGTCGCCAGTACTACTGTCACGTGAATCAGAGTTCACAACACTACATTTCGAAGTCAAGCTCACAGGCAAAGCGCCTGTATGTAGGTTGCAGCAACTTTCAAATTCAATGGCTGGACGTGACAACGCGTACAGCTGAGAACTCACTGGCAAAAACTTGTCTTCATGCACTGTCTTGGCGTTTGAGGAAGTTTACAGTTAATGGAGTTTCCCTTGAACAGTCACCCTAAGACAGCATTGCATTGCGCTCTGTAAGTGGATGTGACTGAAGCAAAATCATTAGCCACCTTTTGAGTATCCGGTCTTGCAAACTTTATTACCATTATTACAACCATTATCATTATTACTATTACTATTATCATTATTATTATCATTATTTTCATCATTATTATTACCATCATCATCAAGAGTATTTATACAGTACATATGTTTAGTATGAGACCAAGCTCTAAACACTTTACAATCTGCACTTTCCTTTACACAACAGATTGCCTACCTAGGTAGAGCTGTCTGAAGAGCTGCATGCTGGTGCTATACTCTGTCATTTCGTGCCTCACAGTCTGTCAGTAAATCAGTTTTCCATTCGTACTTTCATTCTATCAGTGTGTATTTGCATATAAACTGGCCTTTTCATACGCAAGTTGGTGATGGGATTTTATGTGTGTGTGCATGATGTTATATGCATGCGCATGCACACACTAAACGTCAGTTTCTAGTCTCATTTGAAGGACTTTTGGGAAGTGGGGAAATACCCCCCTAAAAAACTACCTCACAGAGATTCAAACCCAAAAGCCCCCGATCATCAGAATCACGAGTCTTGCATTCTACCGACCGAGTTATTCTAGACAAGACAAGTTATTCTGGCCCCATCTGGTCTTCTCACTGGTTACTGATCACAATTGTCAGGATGATGGGACGAGAACTGGAACTCATTTTTTGCACTATGGGTTCTCAAAGGAATCAGCAAATCTGGCATGTCCATTGTAATATTCTACCTGGCTGACACTGGCGGGAGTCTCTGCTGGAAAATAAATGAAGTAAAAAGCCATACAAAATTCAATCATTTGGGAAATAAATAAAGAGACACAAAATCTACACAAAACTAAATCATGTGGAAAACAAATTAAGAAATTATGAATCCACACAAAATTCAATCAAGTGGAAAATAAGGGGTAACAAATTTCAAGGTTGAAAACTTTGTTCCTCTGGCAGGCCTTGAACCCTAAACCTACTGACCTCCACCTGTCACACAAACCATGGAATTGCCGCCCCCAGTGGTGGACAGAAACCACCCCCAGTGGTGGACAGAAACTATTAGTATTCACACAGAAAGGCTGAAAGTGAAACTGCTGAAAGAGACTGCAGTGTTAACGCAAAACAGAATGCCAAGTTATGCCGATATAACACACATCACAAAACAAAGTTGCTATGTCTTGGATCTTCTTGTATGCTGATAGAACACGCATCACAAAACAAAGTTGCTATGTCTTGGATCTTCTTGTCAAAAATGCACAAAAAATTCCAACAGCCATCTTGGACAATGTTGCTTTGTGCATTCCCCCCCCCCCCCCCCCCCCCCCCCCCCCCCCCCCCCGTCTTGTTAACTGTGATATCTGATTACAAACTGTCCAAAATTCACCCGTCAGTTTTTTGTTTGTTTGTTTGGTTTTTTTTTGTTTCTTTTTTTAACTGCTTAACATTCTGTGCACCCTGTTCACTGTGTTTCACTATTCATATCCTGGATTAAAGTCGACAAAGAAGTCAATCTTCCAAACTGAGTCCCCTGCATACTCAACTCTGGGCACAAAAATACTGGTGAGGGCAAAAAAAAAAATCCTACTTCTGGTGGGATTCAAACCCATGACCTCCCAGCCCAGAACCAATGATGCTGATCACAGCACCATGGCAGCAGGTTCTCTGAGGAGAAATGATGTGTAGTGCTTACTGCCTCAGTGCTAACTAAGTGCACATCTGTTTCCTACACCCTTCCACCACCTGTGCCTGTCTTCCTATATAGTGACTGCATGTGGAAACCGAAACAAATTTAAAAGAAGATTTACTGTTCCACTGAATGGAAGAAACAAACAAATTGCAACACAAAACAGGAAACATTTAAACCTCTTTGTATTCTTCAGGCAAGACAAACAACATTCAGGACACCAGCCGCCGTGGCGAAGTGGTTAGCGTCGCGGACTCCCGGCTGGGAGGTCGTGGGTTCGAATCCCATCAGAAGTCATGTGGGTTTTTCTGCCCCGACCGGCTCCTACCCAGAGTTGAGTTTGCTGCGGACTCAGTTGGGAAGACTGGGACCACACACAGTCGAGTTTCATCCACTTAATGGATGCGTTTCTGAGAGTGTTGCTCAAATTTCCTGACCAACACTGCAGGTGTCTGTCTGTATCTCTCGGGCCTGGTTGACGCCAGGATATATTATGAGAGGAAGCGTAGAGTACAGCCCTGTCATGTAGTCTCAGACCGAAATGGAAATCCGTAGCATCATCATAATCATCCTCATTCTCATCGATCAGCATAAAAAAAAAAAAAAAAAAAAAAAAAAAAAAAAAAAACATTCAGGACAATGAAAGTGAAGAATGAACAATCACTGATCTCCAGTCATCCATTTTGCGCCCAATCTGAGGAGATAAGCGATTGTTCATTCTTCATATTCATTGTCTTGAATATTATTTGAGTTGCCTGAAGAAGAGCAAAGAGGTCGAAACGCATCATGTTTAGTCTTGTGATTTGTTTTTATCTTTTATTCGGTGAGCAAATCTTTTAAGTTTCTTCCTGTATCAGTTTGTGCCCCTCTGCCTCTATTGCATTCTGCCCCTGTTCCTGTATTACTTCCGAGTTTTCCTGTATTAGCAACACAAAGATTGATTTATGCACATGAATGTAAGAAAACAGTGATACAAGATTATTTAAAAACACAAACAAACAACGAACAAACAACAACAGATCTGATGAACCTGCATGACAAAAAATCCTTTAGAAAATGTGGCTCTGCAAGACGACAAAGTAGATATGATAAGTGTCAATTATCAATTTTCCTTCTTTAGACAGAGTAGATCTGTGAGACACAAAATGTAGGAGTAACTATCAATCAACATCAATTATCAATGGTTTTTTCTCCTTTAGACTGGCTAGGTCTGAGACCCACAATGTAGGAATGATAATTATCAATTACAAATGTTTTTCTTCTTTAGACTAAGGTCTGTGAGGCACAATGTAGGAATGATAATTATCAATTATCAATGTTTTTCTTCTTTAGGCTTAGTAGGTCTGAGACCAAATGTTGGAATTATAATGATCAATTATTAATGTTTTTCTTCTTTACAGAATAGGTCTGTGAGACATAATGTAGGAATGATAATTATTAACTATCAATACTTTCCTTCTTTATATAGAGTAGGTCTGTGAGAGATACAATGTAGGAATGATAACGATACTTCTTCTTTTGATAGTGTAGGCTGTGAGACCCACAATGTAGGAATATCTATTAATTATTAATGTTTTTCTTCTTTTGATATAGTACATCGGTGAGATTCACACTTAATGAACACATGGTGATAACTTAAACTATTTGATTACTACTCAGAAAAAAGGTGATAAACTATGGCGATTATAAATAATACACGAATCATTTCATAATCGAACCTGCATTTAAACACCAACATCAATTACGCTTACAAAATATATATTTTTGTGTGTGCACAAAACAATGCCAGTTAATTGATTGCCAATCCACTTTGTTTGAGCTCCCCCGAGTTTACCCCGCTGGTGCCATGGACAATGATCTGAATTACGAATCCAGTAAGCGTAAAACGTCAGAATAGTCAACATGATGACTGAGGATGTTTAATGGATGAAGAGGGAAGATTACCTCGAAGTTCTGGATCTGGAGTTCTTACACCATGGTCATAATCTCAAATATTATTTGTGAAAATCATTCAGATAATCGTCAGCATTAAGGATAAAACATTTTTAATGGGGAAAGCAAAACCTTTTATTATGGCCGAACGGCCCACATAATCCAATGCAGTATAGGCCCAGTTGTAACCTCACGCCGACGGTCCCCGCAAGAGCGACACAAAACTCACTCATTAGACCATATTGCTACAGCGTGGTGGACTGCAGCTGCACTGTACCAACCAAAATGCGCAGCAGACAGTCTCGCACGGTTAAACTATTTCGAGGCTTCAAAGCGGGCGACCGTAACGTCCGCATCAAAAACCATGCCAGTTTAAACGCTAAAACGAATACCAACCTGTTTCACACGTGTAGAGGAGTGTCTTACACAACAAAGAGCTTGGTTTAGAAATGTGTCGTAGGCTGAATAAAGCGTCAAAAACGATTTTTACTGGGCGAACTGAAACCACTAGCTTCCAGGAATTCCCGGGATGGAGGGACGCTGCGTTTCGATTGGTCCATAGCCAAAAAGGGAAGCGTAAGGGGGGAGGGGGGGGGGGGGGGGGGGGGGCACGTAGTAGTGGAATGGAGTGGGAGATGAGCTGTCTGGCGAGATACGTGTGGTGTCGCTAACGAGAATCCAGTCCCTAACAGTTACTACAAAATGTTTAACTGCATGCATCTACCGTCAAATCAATTATAAATCAAGTAAGAACTGCTTCATACGTCATCTTTCTGGATCAAAATTGATGTAGGCTACCATGACAAAACGAAATGTCCTTCTATATGATGCTATTAACAACGATGTGTTTCTTGTTTAGTAGACTTTGACAGAAGAAAAAGATCAGTGGGCCATTACACTAACGGCTGGCCTTAAGCTAACAGCAACGCACGTTCTCTTGCGGATGTAATCTTCTCGTTCTTTCCCACACATAGCACGTATAGCACGTGTTATCCGTCACAGCAGTCCAGCTGAAGCGCGCCTTCAGCAAAATTCCCACACACTGGAAGATGCTGTTTATTACCGGCATGCTCTCTCTCCCTCTCCCTCCCTCTCTCTCTCTCTCTCTCTCATAGTGACCAGGGATCGCGCGGACAGAGGCGAAGACCCAGTTCTCATGAACGCGCGTAAAAACAATTGAAACTGTGGTATGCATTCATGCAACAGGTGGGCGTATTACTTTTTTTTTTTTTTTTTAAATGACTAGTGAGTTGATTTCAACTCAGTGACAGTGCTCTGGGCTATAAGCAACATTAGGCTACCATATCTTACTGAGCATTATAGAGAAATAGTATTTTCTTTTCAAATATCCTTTCTTTACGATGGATTCCATACTCAGTGCATTAGCTACCATACACATGTTTATGATTAATCAACAGAAGTGATGAAAATAAACGCAAAAATGCCCCTCAAAAATAGTGGTTTTTTTCCCTTTCAAAAATAGTTGTTTTTTTTTTCATGACTTGTCTGTTTCAGTTCTTGCTTGATATGTGTGTAGTTCCTCACGTATGGAAATGTTCTATTATTATTCCACCCCCTAAATTGCCAAAACCTCATGAACTTAACGATTTTAGACCTGTCGCTCTCACCTCTTTACTGACCAAGTGCATGGAACGTGTGATCAGTAAAATATATTGTCTTCAGTCTCTGATCACCTTGATCCTTTTAAGTTCGCATACCGGGTCCGTAGGGGCACGGAGGATGCCACTCTAACTCTGGTAAATATGATCGCAGAGCATCTTCAGCAGCAGAAAGACCTATGTAAGAATCTTGCTTGTATATTTTAGTAGCGCTTTTCACACCATGCAAATTCACACTCTACTTAACAGACTTCTTGATCTTTCTGTAAATTGGGAGGGGGGGGGGGGGGGGTGTTATTAAGTGGGTCAGAAATTTTCTTGAAAACCTACCCCGGAGAGTATTAATGAATGGTTGTTTCTCAGAGGAAATTGTCTTAAACACAGGTTCTTCAAGGATGTGTTCTATCTCCTCTGTTATTTTCAGTTTACACAAATGGAATGAAAATCCAGGGTGCAATTCTGAACCTGTTTAAATGTGCTGATGATATGGCTCTTGTAAGTCTTTTGTTTAAAGAAGGCTGTATAAATGAGCAAACATACTTCAGTCACATCTTAGAACTACAGGACTGGTGCTCTTCCACCTTCTTGCAACTTAATTGTGGTAAGACCAAAGAACTTGTATTAAACTTTTCAACATCAGATAGTTCATTTCAACCAGTTGTGATAAATGGACAGACAATATAAACTGTTGACTGTTTCAAATATCTTGGTATACGCATTGACCACAAGCTGTCTTTTAGTCAACATACTGACAGTATCTTCGAAAAAGCAAATCAAAGGTTGTTTCTGTTGAGAAAATTACGTCGTTTTAATGTCAGTCAACATGTACTATAAAGGTATATGTAAGTTTAATACAAAGTCTAATGCCATTCAATATTACTGTCTGGTTTGGAAATCTTTCAGAGAAAGAGCGAACAAAACTCACAGAATTGTCAATCAGGCAAGTAAGGTTGTAGGGAAAAAGCAATCTGCTCTCAGAGAAGTCTATACTGTTTCTGTAATCAGGAAATCTGATCCCTTACACCCACTCCACTGCCACTTTGAAAAACTTCCATCAGGAGGACGCTACAGAATGCCCAGAGCAGAGAAGAATGTCTTCAAGAAGTCCTTTACACCAAGCGCCATTAGCATTTTAAACTCTAAAGCCTGTGTGATTGACTGCCATGACCCTTGTCTCTCAGACATGAGCAATTCAGTCTGCAACATTATGCTTTTACTGTGACTATGACTATGTGTGTGTGTGCAAGCGTGTGTGTGTGTGTGTGTGTGTGTGTGTGTGTGTGTGTGTGTGTGTGTGTGTGTGTGTGTGTGTGTGCGCGCGCGCGCGTGCGTGCGTGTGTGTGTGTGTGTGTGTGTGTGTGTGTGTGTGTGTGTGTGTGGATGATGGATGTGTACGCATGTGTGTACGCATGTGTGTGTTTTAGTGTTTGGGCATTGGTGCCGGTGAGTTTGTGTTCTTATGTATTGTTTTTATAATCTATGTAATGTTTTATGTCTTATGGATTTAATGTTTATTTCATGTGTTTATGCGTGTGTGTGTGTGTGTGTGGTGTGTGTGTGTGTGTGTGTGTGTGTGCGCGCGCGCGCGCGTGTGTGTGTGTGCGTGTGGGGGGATGGGGAAGGGTGTGTGAGTGTTGATGTGTATATACAAATACATATATATACTAACACAGGCTTTTAAGTAACGATTTATAACGTCTCTTTGTAATGTCTTATGTACTTGTGAAATGATGTGGAGCTGAAGAAATATTTCCGATGGACAATAAAGTTGATTGAATGAATTGAATTGAACTGAAATTCAAATATCCTTTATTTGTGATGGATTCCACACTCACTACATTATCTACGAGAAACATATTTGTGATTAATCAACAGAAGTGTCGGAAAACACACGCAGAATACTTCATTTGGAACTGCTGTAAGAATGCGGTGCTGCTGTAAGCGTTGGGAGCCCACATACGTGTCAATCAGTTCGGTTGAAAATAAATTTTAAAGAGAAATTGTTATAATAATTCCGCAAAACGAAAGGGACAAACAGATTACAAGACAAAACATGTGTCTGTTCCTTTCGCTATGAAGAATAATCGTGATTTCTTTTTACAATCAAAATTTGTTTGCATTTCCGCCTGCAGTCTGTCACCTCACTTTGAAACTAATTTAGTTTGATTTGATTTGTTTGTTGTTTTGCTTTCGTACGAGCATTTCGTTTGGCTTGCCGTTTGTGACGAAAAAACGCGTTAGCGACACCACATATGTGGGAAGGGCTGTACACTGGAGAGGTGTCTGTGTTCAAGGCTGAGAAAAAAAACGTGTGGGTGGAGATGTGCGCTGTTTGGGAACAGGAGGGGTATGAAATAGGAGGGGGATGGGGGCGGGGGGGGGGGGGGGGGGGGGGGGGGGGGGGGACGAAGGAGGCGATGAAAGGGAGGGATAGAGAAACACACACACACCCACACATTTCGTCTCCACATTCAACTCACGGTCTTTGCCGAGGTCGTTGAAGCTTGGTGTCAGGGGAGAGTGGTAAAGCGAAAGCAGAGAGAGAGAGAGAGAGAGAGAGGAAAGGCGCAGGATTACTGACATGACAGTGTGTACAGTGGGGCGTGGTGGTGGTGGTGGTGGTAGGGTGACAGCTTGCCGAGAAAATTGACGCAACGCGCAAAGGGGAGGGGAGGGGAAGTCAAGACTATTTGAGATAGTAAATATTCATCCATCCTGTTGGCGACAGTCTCAATTTGACTCCAAATGAAACTGAATTTCCATCCGTAAGACTGACTACTGACTGGCCTGGGAAATCTGACAGGAAATTACAATCTACCCATCTTGCCGGGGCGAAAGAGAAATTTGAGTGATCCCTCATCTCCATGTATCCGTTCTGACCACAACTTGAGGTCTGCTCCATCGGCTTAAAAAGAGAAAAAAAAAAGTCCACTGTGGAACCCCTACACTAACAACAGAAACCGTATCCTTGTAGCAGTGTCAGATGGAGCATTTTGCGTTCGTTTTCGGCACTTTTGTCGAATAAAATCACAAGCATAATCGTGTATTGTAATGAACGTAAAGAAAGGATGTTTAAAAAGAAAATACGATTTCTATTCTGAAACACACTAATGCACCCTTCCTCATCTGATGAAGGAATGTATAGCCTACCACAAAGTAGGCCTACTGTCTACTTTACATGCGTTCAAACGAGAATCAGGTGTGTGTGTGCCTCTGTCCGCACTATCTCTGGTCACCAACACAGAGAGAGAGAGGGAGGGAGAGAGAGAGGGGGGGGGGGGGGGGGGGGCATGCCGGTAAAGTTACAGTAATAGTATCCCCAGCGTGGGAATTTACTGAATAGAAAGCGCGCGCAAGCTGGAACAGATACTGTGACAGACACAACACGTGCGATGCACGCGGCTATGGTAAAGAATGAGTAGATTCAGAGAAAGTGGAAAGCCCTTCCTACTTTCTCTGGTAGACTGTATCCGCGTGGGGGTGCGCATTGCTGTAAGCTTACGGTCAGCTGTTAGCGTAAAGGGCCCACAGTCCATGGATCCGTGATCGATCGTATATATGATTATAGATGTATCAATCACGTCTCCATCCTGTCGGGCGACACATGTCAATTGACACCATGCCCATCATGCAAACGGCAGCCGTAACCCTGTATGTGAATTAGACCCAAAGGTTATCTAATGAATAGGTCTAGCATGCCAGCAAAACCAACGTTTAACGTCAGTGTAGCCACCATCCCTGTGAAAGAAACACCCGTACAGATATCCTAGACGACTTCAGTGGAATCGGAAGGAGTGTGTGTGTGTGTGTGTGTGTGTGTGTGTGTGGAGGGGGGGAAGGGGGGGGGGGGGGGCTGAGAGGAGCAATGAGAAAAGTGAACAGGGAGTCTCTCATTCTCTCCCCCCCCCCCCCCCCCCCCTCCGCCCCTCCCCCCACCGGCAAGCCTAGCGAACGCAGCGGTATTTGGTCTGCGATGGTAGGCTACCCTATCGCCGTACTTAGTCATAGAGCAGACACAGTGACAGTGCTCCAGTAGGCTTTGCCGTGACAGTACACAGACGGAGCGGCGAGAGCTGTAGGCCTGTAGGACTGTATGTCTCGGTGAGGGGAGAGGTGTGTGGTGAACATGCGAGAATGAACCAGGCAAGGATGAACGCTTGCCAGGCGTGACATTTTTGTCGATCTGAAAATTGCCAGACTGCAGCGCGCCCAGAGATCAGAAAAATATCTGTCTATCTGTCTGTGTGTGTGTCTGTCTATCGATCAATCTCTATCTGTCTACCTGTGTGTGTGTGTGTGTGTGTGTGTGTGTGTGTGTGGTGTGTGTTGCATCCTCTCACCCCCCCCCCCTTTCCTCCCTGTGTCTGTCTGTCTGTTTATCAATCCATGTTTATCAATCCATATCTATCTATCTATCTCTATCTATCTATCTGATGAGGGCGGTTTGTTACAGTGTGGGTCTGGGTCAGACCCGTAACTCTTGGAGGGCGGGATAGTGAATGAGCCGGTGACTGGCAGTTTGCGTGAGGCGAGCTCAGAGCTGAAGGTGATGATAACTGATCAATGATCAATATAAACCGTTGAAGTCACTCAACACCCATGAATAAACTTGTAATGTTTCTGTTTATTACAACACTGGTCAATTGATCAACCGCATACGTAGCGAAACTGAAATGAGTTAATCGAAAAAGAGTTCACTGAGATAAAAAAAAAAAAAAGAGTTCACTAGAAGAAAAAGTTCACTGAGGAATGGGGGAAGGAGAAAAAAAAATGGTCGCAAAGCATGGCGAAAAGGGGAAGGGGATAGGAGTGGGGGAGGGGGTGGGGTGAGGGTGTGAGGGGGGGGGGGGGGGGGACAAAGAGTGAAAAGTGGAGGGATGGTGGTGACACATGAGGTGGGAGGCGGACAGACACTAAAAACAACAACAACAACAATCATAGTAACAATACTGACAATAATCATTATCGTCATTATTATTTTACCTCTACCACAATTATCATCAGCATGTAATTAAATAAATGAATAAATCAATCAATAAAGGAGGGTAGAAAGGAAACTGAAAGAAGATGGGTGAGACGGGAAAGGGGCGTGTGTGTGTGTGTGTAGGGGGGGGGGGGGGGGGGGGGGGGGGGGAGGGGGAGGGAAGAGGGGAATGGGGGGGGGGGGGGGGGGGGCGAGAGGTGATAGTGATGAATCCACGGTTTGAAATGGTTACTGCACACTGTGTCAGACAGTGGACTGTGTGGGTGTGGAGACTCTGTGACGACCATGGGGCTCGTGGTAGTAGCGGCGATGGGCGGCGTGTCCAATGGATTGTCATTGTCAGTGTCGCTGTCAGTGTCACACGGCCAGTGGCTCCTGCGTGGAGAATCACGCAGTTGTTTGGCAGCAGCCAACGTGCTGACACGCTCGTTTTCCCACTCCTTATCCTGCCCCCCCCCCCCCCCCCCCCCCCCCCCCCCCCCCCCCCCCCCCCCCCCCCCCCCCCCCCCCCCCCCCCCCCCCCCCCCCCCCCCCCCCCCCCCCCCCCCCCCCCCCCCCCCCCCCCCCCCCCCCCCCCCCCCCCCCCCCCCCCCACCCCCCCCACCCCCCTTTCCTTTTCCTCTCCCTACCTGCTCCTTCAGATCTCTCTCTCTCTCTCTCTCACACACAAAACTGAACAGCGAGAGAGAGAGAGAGAGAGAGAGAGAGAGAGAGAGAGAGAGAGAGAGAGAGAGAGAGAGAGAGAAGCACGCACGCACCGACGGGCACACTACTCACACTTTAGCACACATGCGTACGCGCACACGCACGCACGCCGCGTACACACACACACACACACACACACACACACACACACACGCACACGCACAGAGAGAGAGAGAGAGAGAGAGGCTCGTGGTGACGGCTATAAGGATTCTGACAGATACCACGCGCTCCACCGACAATAACAAAAGTAAAATTAACCACCGTGCCTCACACTAAGACAAAGAGATACAGTGCCACGCACTTAGACAAAGAGGTACAGAGCCACACACTAAGACAGAAAGATACAGTGCCACGCACTAAGATAAAGAGGTACAGAGCCACACACTAAGACAAAGAGGTACAGAGCCACACACTAAGACAAAGGTACAGAGCCACACACTAAGACAAAGAGGTACAGAGTCACTCACTAAGACAAGGAGGTACAGAGCAATACACTAAGACAAAGAGGTACAGAGCCTCACACTAAGACAGAGGTACAGAGCCACAAACTAAGACAAAGAGGTACAGAGCCATACACTAAGACATAGAGGTACAGAGTCACACACTAAGACAAAGAGGTACAAAGCAGTACACTAAGACAAAGAGGTACAGAGCCACACACTAAGACAAAGAGGTACAAAGCAGCACACTAAGACAAAGAGGTACAGAGCCATACACTAGGACAAAGAGGTGCAGAGTCACACACTAAGACAAAGAGGTGCAAAGCAGCACACTAAGACAAAGAGGTACAGAGCCACACACTAAGACAAAGAGGTACAGAGTCACACACTAAGACAGAGGGACAGGGCCACACACTGTGAAAAAGAGGTACAGAGCCACATATTAAGACAAAGAGGTACAGGGCTAACACTGAAACAAAGAGGTGCAGAGCCACACACTAAGACAAAGAGATACAGAGCCACACACTAAAGACAAAGAGATACAGAGTCACACGCTATGACAAAGAGATACAGAGCCACACACTAAGACAAAGAGGTACAGGGCGTAACACTAAAAACAAAGAGGTACCGAGCCACACTAAGACAAAGAGGTACAGAGTCACAGTAGTGGGGTATGTTGCGTTGATCATGGGATTTAGGCTACATCCGCCTCAAGGTCGTTTCGGCTGAGCCAAGGGACGCAATCGCCCAGCTGAAGTATAGCGTGTTGCGTTGACCTTGGGGTTGGATGCTTCACCAATCTCAAGGTCATTTCCGGCATGCGACTAAGGGAAGCAACCGTTGCCTCTTTTTTACTTCCCTTCACCGAAAGTGTCCTCAGAAGAAGAAGAAGAAGAAGAAGAAGAAGAAGAAAGAAATTATCAATAGATATACCTTTTTCTTCTCTTTTTTTTTTTGTCTTTGGCAGGTGCATTGTAAAACAATGATTTTATTTGATGCTTTTGCTTTTTCTTTTTTTGTTTCTGCTGGTAAAATAATTTTAAAAAGTGAATGGTGAAAACGGATCGCTTGCTGTTTATCTTCTGACTCGTCCGTACCCCTGTGTATGTGTGTGCGTGTGTGTGTGTGTGTGGACTCTAACACGTCTGTTACTCGTGCGCATGCGTTAGCAGTAACAGCTGGCTCATAAAAATCAATATACGGCCAGGGTCTTAGAACGCTTCCCACGAACAAACTGCATCATACAACATAAGAGGCTATTTTTTTATTTGTTTATAGTTTCGTTCGATGAGGTAGCAGGGGTTCTGCAGAGTTCCGACTCCACATATGAAGACCTGTAACACAAACCATGCAGAAAAAGTGTGTTAGCTATTTTTAGTTTATATTCTTTTTAACTATTATACAAGGAAAAACAAGCCACTGATTGTACTATATATGCGATTTCACCATAATACTCACAGTTTCAACAGTGGTGGTTGCTGCTCCCGCGCGGTGGTGGTAGTGTGGGGGTGGCTGCTCCGACGTCGAGGCGTGGCGGTGGAGGTAACTGGGAGGGTGTTTACTATAAAAAAAAAAAAAAAAAAATCAAAAGAAGCCACTATCACAACCAGAGGAGTAGCAAACTAAGCGAACACCACTGTTATTTATATCTTTATTTATTTTTTTTTTTGTGTTCAACTCACTGATGCCACCTTGGCTTAAGGCTGTGTCGGGCCAAATTGACAAAGGCTAGAGAACACCCAAGTTACATCAAAATGTTGTTATGCTCTGCATAGTTATGTAGGGGTAATCAAAAACGGTCACACACGTCCTGTTCTCATCCCTACCTGATGCATTTGTACCATAGTGTTCTAGTACTTCGGCTATTTGGATGGAGTCTTTTAGTCAGATAACAACAACAACAACAGCTCACCGATACTCTAGACCCCATCTTGGCACGTGCCGATGGATGATAGTGGCCAAAAAGAAAAACGAATATCTCAGCGCTTGGAATGTTTGCTTTTATCACACATCCAGTATATATGGGTCTGGCGCCAGTCAAAGCTGACCCGGTTTTGTATTGTATGCAGAAAACAGATGCCCCCCTTTTTTCCTATAGGCAACAGCTGGAAGACGCGACCCTGAGATTGCATTCTATCTTTACTTAGGTTTATATATATATATATATATATATATATATATATATATATATATATATATATATATATATATATGTGTGTGTGTGTGTGTGTGTGTGTGTGTGTGTGTGTGTGTGTGTGTATTCGTTTCACTCCTATACTCCTTTCAGTTATACATCATTACAAAAGAGTCTATTATTCAGTCTTCCAAAATCTTAACAGAGTGGTCTACGGGAAAAATAGCACACTTCCCCCTCGGTGACTGACCGACGACCCCGAAAAACAAAAAACAAAACAAAACAAGAAAAAAACTAAGACGATAAAGTTTTTTTTTTTTTTTTTTTTTTTTTTTTTTTTAGGTAATGGATGCACCATCAACGTCTACCCGGTAAGATACGACCTTCGCCTGTGCCCAGTGTGATAAAGCCTTCAAACACAGGCGAAGTCGACTTCTCCATGTACGGCAAGACCATTGTCAGTATACCTGCTGGTCTGGCTCCAGTCAGGTTGCTTCTGTTGACAAATGGCCCTCTCTACTGGCAGGTGAACTGTCGTGGTGCCTGGCCGGTTTTTCTTTCTTTCGTTTCTTTATTTTATTTTCTAGGATTACCAGCTTGAGTGCAGCGTACGTGAAAATCTTGGATCAACTCCTCTCTGGCAAATTATTTGCAGGTTCCCATGTCCTGTCTGTGGTACCGTATATCCTTTCCAATGTACAAAGTAAAAGGCCTGTCCATCATGTTTCTTACTCTTAACTATCCTGTTCACTTCGTACAGGTTTTTTCTTTTTTCTTCCACGGTACCATCCGTACGAGAACTCTCTATGTCTTGTGGGAACAACTTTGTCAGTCCTAGTGTTTCTTATGTATCCCATTTGTCGTCTGAGTCCGTGTCGTTGTTGACCGGAATGAAGTCAGTTGGCCTGTCTTTGGGGTCAAAGTAGGGCTTCAGCCTGTTAGCACTGGGGAGAGTAGCAGTTTGTTGTCTGCACTTTTTCTCAGGATAAGTGCATTGCCATCCAGTTCAACACATATGTAGTAAGGTCCTTCCCACTTTCTTTGGAGTTTGGGGGATTCCGGGTTTTGACCGGCTGAAGTACACCCACACACGTTGTTCAACCTGGACAATGTTATCCCTGACAATATCCTGTGTCTTCTCTATGTCTTGGAGTATATCTTCAATGCACTGGTGTGACGGCTGCTCAGGCGGTAGCAGGGCAGTGTCCATGGGAAGCCTGGCTTCCTGCTTGAAGAGTAAAACATATGGGCTAAACTGGGTACTGCTGCAGCCGGGGCTAAGCCTGTACGCCATCATGATGGACGGTAAATGTTGTAGCCAGTCTGACGTGTTTTCAGCGCAGTAGACGCGTAACATTTGTTCTATGGTGCTGTTCATTCTCTCACACGCAGCGTTGGTTTGAGGGTGGTAGCTGGATGCGCGAAACCTAGTGATCTGGAAGAGGTTGCACAGTTCAGTGACGATGCGTGAGAGAAAGTTTTGATCTTTATCTGAGAGAAATTCTTCAGGTGCGCCATACCGACAGAACACCTCTGTTCTCTGTGTGCTTCCTGGGTTTTGAGAGCGAAGCATTCAGGCCACCTAGAGTAGGTGCAGACTACCAGAAGTATGTAGCGTTCGCCTTGTGGACCCGGCTCTAGCGGTCTATGATGTCCATGTGCACGTGCTGGAACAACCGGGGGATAGGCACTGGCTTGAGAGGGGCCCGTTTTTGGTGATAGTGACGCTTGGATTGTTGACAGACCAAACATGATTTGACATAGACTGCAATGTCATTGTACATTTCCGGCTACCAGTATTTGAGAGAAAGGTGGTGAAAAATTCTTTCAATGCCCTGGTGTCCGCCTCCTGCAATAGAATCATGGTAAGACAGCATATAGCATCCTGTCGCAGAGGATAATGGACCACTAGCTGTTTGTTTGGGGATCCTTGTGCTTTCTTTCATGCCGGTGGTAGATGAAACAGGACACCGTTGTCATCTAGGAAGTGATCTTCTGCCAGAATGGTTATTTTACGTGCCTGCTTGTCATCTGCTGGCAGAGACCCAGACATCAGGTAGTCAATCATTTGGTGTAGCCGCGAGTCCTGTCTTTGTAGGTCGCCTACTGAGGGAGCATCCTCCTTTGTGAGGTGGAGACAAGGCAGGGCGTCATCCCGGAGAGTGTATCCGCAGTGTGGTGCACTCTTCCAGGTGTGTATCGCACCTCTAAAGTCATAGCCCTGCAGAAAGATGGCCCAGCGGCCAAGCCGACCCGTGATGTCCTTGGTTTGCTGCAGATACTGCAGTGAAAAGTGGTCTGTGACTGCTGTAAACTTCTTGTGTGCAAGTACACCCTGTACATTCGTATTCCTTCTATCAAGGCCAGTGTTTCTAGTTCAGAAACAGACCATTTTTTCTCCGCTGACGAAGAGCCTGACCGCCATATGCGATGACTCTTTCCTTGCCCTTGTCGTCCTTTGGCCCAGGACGTACCCAGTGGCGTGTCCACTGGCGTCTGTGGAGAGGATGAACTCTTTGTCAACATCCGGGTATGCCAGGATTGAAGCCGAGATCAGTGCAGTTTTCAAGAGCTTGATGCTTGGTCGCATTCAGGTGACCATGTAAATGAAACGTCCTCCTTCAGAAGGTTATGTAGTGGTGCAGTTGTATGTGTGATGTCCTTGATGAACCGGCGGTAATAGTTGGCCAGTCCCATGAAGGAACGGACATCCCTCTGGTGCTGGGAAGTCTGTCACTGCTTGGGTCTTGTCAGGGTCAGGGGTGACGCCCTGTTTGGTGATGACGTGGCCCAGGTATGTCACTTCCTCGGCCGCAAATTTACACTTGGAAGGTTTGAGACGCAGGCCAGCGTTTCGCAGATGTTGGAACATACTGTCAAGATGCTCCAGATGGGACTCAATATCTGGCCAAAAACACAGTAGATCGTCCTCGTAGATGAGGACATGTTTATAATTGATTGACCTGGGGGCGCTTTCCATGACAGCCTGAAATTAGAGGGATGCATTCCTCAGTCTAAATGGCAGTTTTTCAAAGCTAAACACGCCTTTGTGACAGATGAATGCTGTTTTGTCTTTGAGTTTTCATGCATCTTGATTTGCCAAATCCACTCATCAAGTCCATGACACTGAAAAGTGCACCTGATTTCAGAACATCAAGGCATCATCCACCTTGGCAGTGGGAAATTGATGGGTTTAGTGATGACGTTCAGGCGCCTGTAGTCTGCAGCAAATCGATATTTCCCATTCTTTTTCTTAACGAGCACTACGGGACTGTTCCACTTACTCAGGGAGGATTTGATAATGCCGTTTTCAACATCTCATCCACTTGCTTTGCAATCTCTTCCTTTTTGTCAGGACACACCCTGTAGGGGCAAAGGAAAATGGGGGAATGGTCTCCTGTGTCAATATCGTGCTCGCAGAGGTGTAGTGCCCAGTTCTGACATGTCAATAGCAAAAATGTCTCTGTTGGCCAAGAACGCGGCGAGGAGCTGTTTCTGTGCCGTACTCAATTTGGTATTAGACAGGTCAATCTCTAGATCCTCTGATGTACATTGAGTGATGTGCTCTGAGGACATAGTCGTAGCAACTTCAGGCGTACGGTTGTCCACAATGTCAGTCACTGCCTCTACCGTACCAAGTAATATACCAGGAGAGAGTGCTATGTCAGTGTCCATAGGGTTACGAACACGGCAAACCACCTTACCTTTTGCAACATGTGCAACTGTTTTGGCCAGCAAGACATGGTAACGAGCTGCAAAGTCCGTTCTGGGTGTAGAGAGTCCAGCCCCCATGGGGGGGGCGGAAGGTGCGCTGACTGAGACGATAGTCTCTGTGCGTGCTGGAACAATGACTGGATCTGCTGTACTTACTAAATGTTGAGCTGAAGAGAAAATTGGGGTCACGCTGATCCCTCCCTGAAATGTCATTTCCCCATTGCTGTAGTTCAGAACGACGTCATGTTTTGAAATGAAATCCATCCCCAGAACGAGTGGGATTGCCATGTTTTCCAGGACAGCAAACGTGTGCTTTATCTGAGCGTCAGCGATGTGTACAGGCGCAAGGACATGTCCTTAGACAGGGACGTGATGTTCTCCAACCCCTCTGAGATGATGGTCCCGAACTGCTAGTCCAACCCGAATCCCTACTCATCCTACGTATTCAGGACCACCTTCCACAACTCGAAACATGGCTGGAACAATGGGACAAGAGTCAGATTCGAGCAGCCTCAAACCAAGTTCTATGGCAACGATACGTTGAACATTTACGTATTGATCCCATAGAAAGCAGAATAGCCCAGGAATTGTCCCCGGAGGAAGCTGATTGATTCCTACTCATGCAGCTTAGCTACGGAATTGACCTTGAAGAAACGGAGGTCACCCTAATTGAAAGGTGTTTCCGTCCACCCGTCCAGCCCCTAGAGCAAAGGTGCATAGATGTTTTGGTTGATAGCGGGCGCATCTCTTGCGATCAGTTACCACTCCTACTCCGGGCGAAAGTAACGTATTTCAGGGCTGTCGATTATCACTGGGAACGACAGGATGAGCGTCGGTATTTTATTTATTATTTTTTTGATTACATGAGTGGGTTGGACTGCAATATTAGCTGTTGTCCCAATTAGTAATTCAGTAGTGTAATTGTTTTGGGTTGTAGTGTGTGCTTTTCTAATTGTAGAGTTTAAATGATTAATTTATTTCATATGATTACACATATTATATATATTAAATGATTTAAATGAGTATATTAACAAATGGTTAATATTTGAAGTTTAGAACAATTTATTTGGTTGATGTGTATTAATGAGAGGATAATGTTTGAATTTGTTTTGTTGAGTGAATACACACACAAGTTGCAAAAAAAAAATTAGTAGGAAATGACCAGCTAGTTAGCATAATCTTATCAGTTTTAAGTCATGACTGCATACTGTGAACAAAGTTTAATGGCAGTTGTTCATTAATATAGATCTACTGGTGGTCATACCCAAGCATGAACAAAAATGCATCTTTGCAGATGGTGCGAGACTGCAAATGTGTAGTGGATTGCGCTTGCTGCCTGTCATGCTGCACTCACTCTCCATTCAGAGCACTCAGTCTTTGGTCCTTTTCTCATGCAGGAACTCAGAACCCCCAGAAGAAACATTTTTTTTTTGCACCTGCAAAATGTCCTTACATTGATTACAGTGACACACACACACACACACACACACACACACACACACACACACACACACACACACACACACACTTCGAAAGTGAAAGTAATTGTGACTTCCCCAAGGTTGTCATGTTTCATGATTCCATTGGAAAAGGGATCAATGCAAAAAGATTAGGGCGTTCATTTGGCTTTCAAATAGATCTCCAAAAGACTTATACCACAAAAGATCCTCGTCAGGCATTTGAAAATGTCCATTCTTCTACTGAACAAACAGCAGATGCGGTCGTAGTTCACTGTGGCCTGAATGACATCAAGAATGGAGATGCAAAGGTAAGCAGCAAAGCTTTCAGCAAATGCGTACAAGACTTTGCCAGTGAAAACCCCAACACAAAGATTATGGTGAGTAAGATTGCCCCAGTCCAGGACGCTGAACTTGAGGTCCAACGTCAGCTGTTTAATGCACTAACCACCATGGACCTGTTCAACATCAAGAACGTGTCGTTCATTGCTCACGACAATCTGAAAGCCAGCTACATGACCCTGAAGGATGGACTTCACCCGAACGTCAGAGGATCGAGTGTGCTTGCAGGGAACATTGGAAGACATGTTAGGAATCGCTTCTGGACCAAGCCCAAGAGAACCGCCAGACGTCTCTCATACCAGCCTCCCACCCAGCGCTACTACTGGAGTCCTGAAGAACAGCCTTTCTTCGTTAGAGATCATCTTGGGCAGCGCTGGAATATGTTTGACGGCTTGGAACAATGGTATTAACTACAAGACGGGCTGCAAAGTATCGTTGTAGTTTTACGTCAACATCAGCATTTTGACTCTGATACACATCGTGCACTAGTCCTGCTGTTCACCTATTGCCGGTTCTAAATTCTACTCTATTTTTATGCTGTAGTCTGAATTCCAGATATTGTTTTTTTTTTTTTTATATATATTTTTTTCTTTTTAATTCTCTTCCTTACATATTAGACCCTTGTGTGAAGACATGCCTGATAAGTCGTTAAACAAGCTTTCAATTTTACAGTGGAATGCTAGGTCTATTTGGACAAATGAATCCTGTTTGATCCAACATCTTGCCAATACAGATTACAACATTCTAATTTTGCAATCACTAAATGTGTGCAAACCCAAGCTTCCAAGATTATCCAAATTTTACTATATCCCCCAGTACACAATAAAGTATCTGATTCCAAGGAAAGAATAAGCTGTGCCATTTACATCCGAGAAGGCATTGTCTATTCTTTATGTCCATCACCAGTTCCAAAGGATCAATCGGATTTATACTCTTGTGCAGCCAGTGTGAAAATTAAAGACAATGCCATTCTAAATGTTCTATTTGCCAAAAGGGCCAAATGATCGAAATACTGAATGGTTACATTCATTTCAAGCATCTCCTGAAAATGGCTGGTCGGTGGTGACTTTAATGCCCACTGTCCATTCTGGGACAAAGACTGTTCTGTAGTAACAAACAATCGATTTGTTTGTTGAAAATGTTGTAGACTCTTCCTTGTGTTTATTAAACGATGGTAGTGTCACGAGATTCCCAGATGTTTCCACTCATAGACCCAGTGCCATTGATCTTACTTTAATATCTCCGCAATTAGCTTTTGACTGCTGTTGGCAGCCGCTTGAAGACACACTTGGAAGTGACCACTTGCCACTAAAAATTTCGCTCAAGAACATCTGCGAGCATGAAAAAAATATCCACAAGACAAAATACCCAAATATAATTATAAATATGCAGACTGGCAAAAATTTTCTTCCATTCTTTCATAAAAAAAATGTAAATTGGATTGATGACACCAGTGAGGACATAAATGCTCTTTATGGCAAATTCAAAGACATGATACTGTTGGCTGCGGATGAATCTATTCCTAAATGTGGAAATATCAAAAACAGTAATCATGTTGGAAAATGTGTGGTGGACAAAGAATGCGAAGAAGCTGTAGCATTCAAGAAAATGAAATATAAAGAATACATTAAAATAAAGTCTGAGGTAAAGGTAAAAAAAAGAAAAAGAGACAAACCTAAAAATGGGGGAACCTAATAGTCTGTTTGACAGATTACAAAAGGCACATCAAGAAATGAAAGATGCAAACACACATTCTAATAGGGTAGTGGCCAAATCAAAACGATTGTATTGGTCATCTTTCTGCGCTGAACAAGTCTCTCATTATAAAGATTTTCAGAAAGTATGGAAAAAATTTAGAGATGTAAAACAAGGAATTAATCTTCCTCGGTACCCTGTTAAACTGGAAAATAATAATTTTCCAACTTCTGAGGAAAAGGCGGAAGCATTTTCTGATAGTTTTTCTAAGAGCATGCGCACAGAAAGTCTTCTGCCACAATGCAGAAGGCAAAGAGAAATAGAACAAAAAAAGTAATACTTTTAATGAGCCACATTCTAATAATGATCATTATATTAATGCCCTTATAACTATACATGAAGTTAATGATGCCCTTTCTTCGTTAGCTAATAAAACTTCGTCGGTAGGGATAGATGCGATTTCAAACGAAATTATAAAACATTTACCAGATAATTTAATCTATTTTCTGTTGACGATCTTTAAAAAAAAATTTGGTCTAGTGGTAGTATGCCAGAAGTCTGGAAGCAGTCAATTATTATTCCTGTTTTGAAGCAAGGTAAACCTGCTACAAATGTCAACAGTTATAGGCCAATAGCCTTGACTTCCCATGTTTCAAAAGTTATGGAAAAATAGTGTTGAATAGACTGATTCACTACTGTGATAAAAATAATATAATTCTACATAACCAGCTGGTTTCCAGAAAGGTAGGTCAACAATTGATCATATCGTTAAATTAACAACACAAATTAAATATCAGTTCACTAGACGAAAAAGTGTTTTAGCTACCTTTTTCGATGTAAAAAAGGCGTTTGACAGTGTCTGGCATATGAAATTATTATTTAAATTAAAAGACAATTGGTTTGAGTGGCAAATCTTTATTATTATATCAGAGAATTCCTACAAAATAGATCCCTGCAAGTCAGGGTAGAAAATATATATTCTGGTTTTAAATCATTGCAAATGGGCATTCCACAAGGCTCAGTACTAGCTCCAATGTTATTTAATATTCTGATGAGCGATCTTCCGAAACATGTAAGCAAACACGTTACAGTAGTACAATATGTGGATGATTTATGCATATGGTTAAATACTTCATTGAGAAAAAACACAACTAAGCGTGAAATAAACCATTACAGAAAACTATATCAAGTTGATCTTGACAGTCTTGGTAGATACATGTTTAATAACGGATTAATATTTTCTAGTGAAAAAACATATATGGTTTTATTTATTAATGGTGCAGATCCTACTGAGCTGCCTTTATTCAAACTGGATGGCGTTGCTCTTGAATATAAATCTTTAGTTAAATTTTTGGGAGTGTATTTGACGTCTAAACTAACGTGGAATTATCATATACAATATCTTTTAAATAAAGCTAGGAAAACCCTTAATTTCCTAAAAAAATTATTAGCCAGCAAAGTTGGTGTCAGGATGCAAAAATCTTAAAGCATTTAGTGACATCTCTGATTAGATCTAAACTATCTTATGCACAAGAGGTATTCTTCAGTGCTCCTAAATATTTGTTACAAAAATTGCAAAGTATAGATAGCAAGGCCTATAAACTGTGTCTTGGTGTTCCTTTCCATGCATCTTCTATGCGAATGCGAACTTATAGAGAACTTGATGTTTTATCCTTGGACGAATACAGAAAATTGGCTGTTTCGAAATATGTACTTAAATGCTCTTCAAATGAAGACGTGAATAGCATTGAAATTACTGTGAAGCCCGAGCCTCATTATCCTAAAAGCTCAATCGATTGTGTCTCTTTCCACCATTGGTTCCTGTACAGCAGATCTTTTGGAAGAATCTGCCATCAGTCTTGATTCTCTGTTGAAAACGACATCTAATTCTCTTCCTGATTGGGGAAGGAACCGAGCAAATTTTGATCTTGATTATATAGATGTTAGTAAAAACGATCAACCAAATATTTTGTCATATACAGTAAAAATGCATACTATAAATAAATATTCAGATCATCTTAAAGTATACACTGATGGCTCCTTGTTACATACTAATCAGGCAGGTTCTGCTTTTGTAATACCTTCACTAAAAGTGGAAAAGACTTATTATTGGAAAACACAGATCAATTTATGTTGCGGAAATGGTAGCCATTATTATGGCTTTATCTTATTTAATTGATTTACCACACTCAAATGTTAAAGTGGTCTTTATGGTCGATTCGATGTCTGTTCTACAGTCTATAAAGTTCTCTAACTCGTTCAATAATAATCTCATTTTGAAGGAAATATGTCATCTTATTCATGTATTAATGTGCAAAGGAACGGAAGTCACATTCTGTTGGATTCCCTCACATTGTGGTATTTTCGGCAATGAACTTGTTGACAGAAAAGCAAAAAGAGGTGCTAGGAATGAAAACTCAGTGACGCCTTTATATTTGCATCTTACTTTACAAGAGGGATATAACATGTTAAACAAACAATTTATAGTCGATTCAAAACACTATTAACACACATATCTCAAATGTCTTTTTTCACAATAGTTTTGCAACTGGGGACTGAGCAATAACCAAAGCAATAGCAAAAAAGCAAGGGTTATTACCACACTATCAACATTGTCAGAATTGTTTATAAAAATATTCTTCTCCTTATAAGCTGGGGTTAGTATAGGGCATTCAAATAAAAGATGACGAATTGAGATATTCTCCTGACATATACACGCTATGCCTCGTGAATATTTTGTATTCCATGTATTTAACCGTAATTTATGAATTAATCTGGCTAGATACCTTGGACATGATGGCAGAACGAATAATTTTTCTCATTAAGATGTTTCTTCCGCATATTCTTTTCCAATCGCTGGATCAATTCATGCGGAGAAACATTTACGACTTTGTTGAAGGGTGTTTCAGAAATTGTACAAGCTCCCTGCTTTGCCAATTTGTCTGCTAATTCATTCCCTTTTAAGCCACAATGTGAAGGAACCCAGCAAAAATCAACTGCTATACCTCGGGAAAGTAAACAATGTAACAGATGCTTAATTTCAAAAGAATATCAGTTCTAATTTTAGATTTCCAGTGCTTTAATGATTGTAAAACTGATGATTTTGAATCAACACAAAATAGCACACTATAAAATGATACTGGCGTGTCATATAAGATATAATTCAGAGCTTTCATAATTGCATATAGCTCTGATGTATAAATTGAAAATTCTCTGCCTAGATAGAAAGACTTTTGCACATTTAAGATGGTATAGTAAATCCAGCACCACTGTCAGACGTTTCCATTACTGAACCATCTGTAAATATTTTTAAATGATTTGGATAAGTCTTTTCGAGATGTTCTCGAACTTCATTTACTAGAATATTTACATTGTCATCTTTCTTCAAAGTAGTATATTCATCATCAATTTTTTTGCGTTGAGATGCTCCCATGGGGGCATTTGAGGAACAATAGGAACCTCCGAAATTGCATCAATATCAATACTACATTCGGACATAAGCTCACAAGTGAAATTTCTAATTGGCTGTATGTATGATATATTTTTTTTTACCTTTTGGGGTATTCCTTGTTGGAATCCATAAGAATTTCATCAGTAACAGAGTTTTTTTTTTTACAGATAGGCCTCTTACAACGTATTTGGACACATCCAACGTTCGTTGTTCATTAAGAGGTAAAATGTTTGTCTCCTTATAGCATTTCATTGTGTTTGTGTGCACTGGAACACCCAAAGCTAATTTTAAAGCTTTACTATCTAAGCTTTGCAGTTTCTTTAAAAGGTAGTTAGATGCAGAGAAGTATATTTCCTGTCCATATATTAATTTTGATCGAACTAACGAGTATATAAATGTAAAAGTGTGGTACAGTCTTGACCCCATGGTTGACAACATATAATTTTGAGCAAATTTAATCTTTTCCTAGCTTTATCTATCAAATTTCCAATATGCTTTTTCCAGTTCAGCTTCGGTGTTAAAAACACTCCTAAGAACTTGACTGTTTGCTTATATTGTAGAACATTGTCATCAAGAATAAGGTTTGGGCAGAGCCTTTGGGTTTTCGCCATTATTAAAAAGCATTAAACAAGTTTTCTCACCAGATAATTCGAGACCGTTCTCTTTCATGTAAGCAGACAGACTGTCCAATTCTCCTTGATACATTGTCTGTACAAATTTTACTGCCCTTTTTTTATTCGAGTGCTTCCTTAATGAAGTATTAATCCAAATGGCAATATCATCTGCATACTGCACTACATTGGTGGTTTTTGACAATGCCTTTGGGAGAGATCATGTATAAGGATCGTAAATAATAAAGGTGCAATAACAGAACCCTGAGGAATGCCATATCTATTTTCCTGAATGATGAATATATTTTTCCAATTCGTGTACATATATTTCTTCCTTCTAGAAAGTTTTTTTTTATATAATCATACATATTCCCAGAAATACCAATATTTTTCAGTTTATACAATAATCGAGCATGCCAAACACGGTCGTATGCTTTCTTTACATCAAAGAATGTAGCTAGTGTACTTTTTCTGTGAAAAATTGCTTTTTTATATGAGAAGTTAGTTTTACTAAATGATCAGTTGTGCAACGCCCTTTTCTGAATCCAGCTTGCTGGACTGGAATAATGTCATTTTTTTTCACAATAATATAATAAACGCGTTTGTACAATTTTTTCAAGAAGTTTACCAACATGGGATGTTAAAGCAATGGGTCTATAGCTATTTACAGATGTTCTCGTTTTACCTTCTTTTGGTACTGGTACTACCACTGAACTTTTCCAGATTGTAGGAATAGTGCCGTACGTCCAACATTTTTGGAACAACGATGTAGTAATATTTTCCACGAAGAAGGCAAGTGACGAAGAAGCTCGTAAGAAATACCATCTAGGCCCACTGCTGAATCATAAGATGTAATGGATTCTATCACTTCAAGAAGTTCTGATGATTGTAATGGAGAATTTAAGTAGTTATTATTGTCTGGTATGGGACTCTTATATTGTTCTTTTTGTTCCTCTTTATGTCTATGGTACTTGATTTCTGCTGGAAGATTTACAGTTCGACTATTTTCCGAAAAGAAATGAGAGAAAGCTTCTGCCTTATCCATGTGCTTGGAAATTCTTTTGTTAATTTTACAGGGTAAGCTTGTGTTTTGTAACAATTTTTCATTTGTTTTACTTTTTTCCAAACTTTAAACATATCCTTCGATTCTTTAAAAACCAAGTACAGTAATAACGCAAAATGTATTTGTGGCGAGAAAAGATTAACTAGCGTTCATGTCTGTTTGGTTTGTTTGCCGCTTCAAGCATACTTACCGTCATTATCAGGCATGTCTCTTTTGGATATTTTCCTTGACTTAGAGTTCGCTTTTAAAGTTATCGTTTCTTTAATTTGTAGTCCAGTTAGACAGTTACTCTAATGTAAAATGCTGAATTATTAATATTGTCTTATATTATGCACACAACATTTAAACACGCATTCCAGCATGCATGAATAGGCCTACATAAGACAGACTCTCTCTCTCTCTCTCTCTCTCTCTCTCTCTCTCTCTCTCTCTCTCTCTCTCTCTCTCTTCGTCTAATATCACATTAGTGAAAAGACGTTAAAGAAAAGTACTACTACTACTACTACTACTACTACTACTACTACTACTACTACTACTACTACTACACACACACACAAAGTTCAAGTGTTTGTCACTGAAAAATCATGTGCATTATTTTCAATCAGTGCTGATTTTTTTTTCAATTTCCAACAGAATCAGCTGGCAATGTTCAGTTAACAGATTAAAATTTGTAGTGAAAATCATTTTCATTATTTCTGCAAAGAAAATTACACTGTAGTTACAGTCTGAACACATTTATTAAAAAAAATTTTATTAAAAAAATGTCAATAAACACCCAAAACACCGCAAAAAAAGTTGTTTTATTGTTTTACAGACTTAGGTTAAACGCTTTCAAAACCAAGTTCATAAAAAAAACATCCAATGTGTATGCGGGGCTGTTGATAGTGTGTACACAACACACATATTTTGTACTTTTGTCCTTATTTTGAATCAGCTCTATCAAAATTCAGAAAAGATGAATCTAAATGCATTTTCCAAGAACTGTATTTCTTTGGAACTTTGTTCAGAACTTAATGATAAGTCCAGTCGGCTCGTTTTTATGATTTCTGCATAATTTAGACTGTTTTGTTTTGACTATTGCAGTTTGATTTGTTAATGTTGATTTTTGCTAAGGATTGTGTTTATGTAGTATTTCCACTAATATTTAACACAAACACAGGCGCACACACGCAAGCGCGCGCGCACACACGCACGCACACACACACACACACACACACACACACACACACACACACACACACACACACACACACACACATGCATGCACGCACGCACGCGCGCGCGCACAAGCACACATGCATACTACACACTCATACACATATACAAGTAAACGCTTACTTCCTGTCTAATAAGTAATATCACTTTAAAGTGAAAAGACGTTAAATCGAAGAAGAAGAAGAACAACAACAACACACACACACACACACACACACATACACATTGACTCACTCTCTCTCTCTCTCTCTCTCTCTCTCTCTCTCTCTCTCTCTCTCTCACACACACACACACACACACACACACACACACACAAGCTTCAAGTGTTTGTCACTGAAAAATCATACATGCATTATTTTCAATCAGTGCTGATTTTTTTTCAATTACCAACAGAATCAGCTGGCAATGTTCTGTTAGCAGATTACAATTCTGTAGTGAAAATCATTTTCATTATTTCTGCAAAGAAAAATTACACTGTACTTACAGTCTGAACTGAAAAAAAATTCAAAACAGATGCAAACACAGCAAAATTTACACAATACTTCAAAGAATACTTGCTTCCTCTTTACACTTTAAAATGACTAAAACCTAATAAGTCTACTCAGAATTTGGTATTAGGTCTTGTAGTTCTACCAAATTTCTTGCTTATTACAAATTCTTGCACTCTGTCACTGCAAATGTGAACTATAACTTTATAAGGCATACTATGCAGAGTGAATATGCAGATTTGCAAATGTTCATGAAGTGGATTGAAAAAAAAATTCTACATAAACAACACTTATGAAATGAAATCAAGTAACAACTACAACAAGAATAACAATTATAATCATATCTTAGTGATGATAACAATAGGAAGATGAATAACAATAAAGTACAGCAATAAAAAAAATGATCAGAAATTATTCAAAACTTTTTCTTAAAACAAAAAAAAAAGACTGTTCCACGTTCACTGTTTGGAAACTTTTTAAAAAAAAATTTCAATCACACACACACACACACACACACACACACACACACACACACACACACACACACTCGCTCACTCACACACATTTCACACACACACACACACACACACACACACACACACACACACACACACACACACACACACACATACACACAAGCTTCAGTGTTTGTCACTGAAAATTCATGTGCATTATTTTCAATCAGTGCTGATTTTTTTTTTTCAATTTCCAACAGAATCAGCTGGCAATGTTCTGTTAACAGATTAAAAATTTGTAGTGAAAATCATTTTCATTATTTCTGCAAAGAAAATTACACTGTAGTTACAGTCTGAACTGAAAAAAAAAATCAAAACAGATGCAAACACAGACAGCAAAATTTACACAATACTTCACAGAATACTTGCTTCCTCTTTACAACTTAAAATGACTGAAACCTAATAAATCTACTCAGAATTTCGTATTAGGTCTTGTAGTTTGGTAGCTACCTCCTACCAAATTTCTTGCATATTAAAAATACTTGCACTCTGTGTCACTGCAAATGTGAACTATAACTTTATAAGGCATACCATGCAGATTTGCAAATGTTCATGAAAAGAATTGAAAAAAAAAATTCTACATAAACACTTATGAAATGAAATCAAGTAACAACTACAACAAGAATAACAATTATAATCATATCTTAGTGATGATAGAAGAAGAATAACAATAAAGTACAGCAATAAAAAAATGATCAGAAATGATTCAAAACTTTTTCTTAAAACAAAAATAAGACGTTGTTCCAAGTTCACTGTTTGGGAACTTTTTTTTTTCATTTCAATCACACACACACACACACACACACACACACACACACACACACACACACACACACACACACACACATCGCGCGCGCATGCGCGCGCGCACGCGCACACACACACACACATACACACACACACACAGTGATACACACACACACACACACACACACACAGACAGTGACACACACAGGCACACACACACACACACACACACACACACACACACACACACATTCTGTTAAGTTTAACAGCACCCATCTTTCTCCATGTCAAGCACTGTGTGACGTGACGCTTGACAACACCATCCGATCGGTCCCACTAAAACACCAAACCAAAGAATAGATTTCAAAACTATGCCCACTCTCCCCTCTCAAACCCCCACCCCCCCTTTCCCCCTTCCCCCTCTTAGAACGGTGTGCATCGCACGACTTCGACTATTTGCTACAAGAAAAATTGCGTCACGGCAAAATGCGGGACGCCTTTCGTTCTTATCGGCCTACCTCCCTTCCTCCCTCTCAACCCTCCCTCCCCATGCTGTGTGATACTATGCAGCGTGGGATGTGCATTCTAACAATAGCCCATCCCCCCCCACCCCCTCTCTACCCCGCGACACAAAGACATGTTGCCGCGCTCTCCACCGCCACCACCACCACCACCCCCCCCCCCCCACCTGAGCCACGTGTGGCCTTAATTGACACAAAGGCCATCACCCCATGATCCCCATGCTCGCAGACACCTACACGTGCTCGCCCACACCTATACGGACGCATAAATTAACTGGGGCTCACGGACACCTATATGGATGCATAAATTTATCCCGTGCCGAGTAGGTTCAAACAATTCCCGAGGCGATTGGTGACTAGACTAAATCCCTCCCCCTCTCACCCCTGATAGGTGAATGACATGTTGTCAAAATTTTCATTCGGCATGTGAGAGATTCATATACCAGGCACACACAGGCGCAACTTCACTGACCCCTCAGGACTGCCTGTAGTAAGAAGCAGAAGAAGACAAAGAGATGCTTAGGGAAGGCCTAGTACTCCTTGACCTCCAGTCTCTGTCATTCACTGTTCATTCCCAGGAAAAGTGAGTTGGAACTCTGTTTTTACATTTTTGAATCTATGTATTGATTTTATGTATGCTGTGTGTGTTAACATTGTAACTTGGTACAAATGCTTAGCAACATTTATCAAACTGATGAAATGATTATTCTGGGTAGTAGTTTGCTTGCCATCATATGGCAAAAGCTCTCTCCCAGTGGTTTTGATTCTTTGTTAACAATCTGACCACTGCTCTTTGTGTTCACCCTGACTTTTGTCAGTATGCAACTCTGTCTGTTAAGATAATAATTCAATGATTAATTTTGATCAGGAAACAGTATGCCTGTGCTAGGTAAAAACTGCTACTCTGATTTATAAATACTGGTGATTATTGGAATGATTTGTAGTGTATGACTTTAAGTCTACACCACATGTGTACTTGGGCTAAGCATAGCCCAAGTCAGTGTGATTTTATTCATATGAACACAAGAGTTGTTTAACTAAAACTGTAACATTGTATTACTGTCTCCTACCCTTTTGTAAGCTTAACTTAGCCTTTAAACAAAAGTGGAGGTTAATAGTTATAGCAGAAACTCTACCATAGAGAAAAGTTTGCTGGCTGAGTCTCACACCCCTTCTGAAAGAAAGAGGAAAAGGTAAATGTGTGCACTCGACAGACCAGCCACCAGATTCTCATCTACAGATCAAGTTCTTTATCGCAGAACTGGGATCCTGGTCACGCTGCACATTGCGGTTAAACCAGAAGCTGGGACTTTCCCTCGCCAGAAACCAGGGGACACACCAGACAACCAATCTACACCAGTGGGGCAGTCACCAGCCACAGGAGAGATCAACTATTCTCTCCGAAGCAAAGCTAAGTTTGCTTACCACCTGGACTCAAACCCCATCAGACCCTTACCCTCACTTTATGATGAAACAGTGAGAACCTGTCTATGAGTACCACCCTGGCTACAATACTGGGTATTAGCAAGTGGAGTGGATGTATAATAACCATATACATTCAGTGTAACTTAGACAGAACCCCTGTATGCCAACTTAAGCTTGCTGCACAGAGTGCAAGTGAGTAAAAGGAGTGAGGAAGGGCCCCTCATTGTGGTAGTCCAGTGAGAGCTGAAATTCAGCCTATGGAAGTGACATGCCATTCTTATCTATGTGTAAGTAATAAAAGTTGATGTGTGAAAGTGCACTTAACTTGTGTCAGTTCCCTGTTGTTCAATCGAATGTTGAATGTTTGAACTTCTCTCTTCAATTCTGTATCTCGGAGTTATAAGTACTTTTAATTAAGAGTACAGGCCTAAGGAAAATTATCTCAGAGCCATTCTCTCGTATTTTATCAATACCCCGGAACAAATAAAAATTTCTTTGATGACTAGTACCGGAAAGTTGCTCCTTCCACCACTAGTAAGAGAGGGGGTGTAGATGAAAAGTTAAGATAATTCTCATCGGAAATGCAGTGATTTCTTCAGGTGAAAACTGCCTGATGCACCCTCTCCTTGTGTCATCCAGACAGGCTGGGTCTACCACTTTGATTGATCTGTACGCACCCATGTCCTTTGGACTTGCATGAGCGTACTCGTGCTCGTTGTAGCATGGCTGGCACTCCATTCTCCACATCCATGTCACATTCAGCATCTCCGTGGATTTCTTGAATGTGAACGAGCGGTTCGTCCACCTCATCTTCAGATTGATAAAGCTCCTTTTTCCAGTCGACCGGTCAAGTGCCTGGCGAAGTTTCATTTGAGTCTTCATCACAATCACTTAGTTCTTCATCTTCAAAATCAGGTGCAGAGAAGTAGTCGGAGATAAGGGCGCCTAATTCTTCCTGATCTGTTGCAGGAAGAGAAGAACTGTCGCCAGAACTAAGTAAAAAAGCCAGCCGCTGTTTACTGATCGAGGTTTGCTTCGCCATGCTGTCTTGTTGTAAACACTCCGGTTGTCTCCCTCCTGACCAATCACTATTCGCGTTCCCTGTTCATTACTACGGCGTGCATGCGTCCTCAATTCTCATTGGTTGACATACTCGAAGTCATTCATGCTTTGTTTACACCTAAACTATTTGAAACATTTGTGGTATACAAAATTGTGGCTATATTTCAAGCAGAGACTGCATGCACTGGAAGTAGAGGTCACGACCTTTCCAATGGTATACGACACGCTGGGGCCCTGAAAGGGGTTCAAACTCGGTTGACGATCGAAATTTGGAGTATTTTTACCATGAAACTTTGCAATTGCTGAAGGGTACATCGTATAAAACGCAGAAGAAAAAATTTTCGGTCGAATCTAAGTCTGAAAACTATATGGATCGAAAGTTTATCTTTTAAAGATTCAGTTTTCGATGAAAAGTCAAAATCGACAAAAATGACCTTAGCCGTCCCTTTTCGGGCCTCTCTCAGTTACGCTGCTTGCGATCAGTTCAGTTCAGTTCAGTGGTTTGTTTAATGTCTTTTCATCGCCAGATGATATTAGACACTTTGTTTAAAAAACAAAACAAAACAAAACAAAAAAAACAAACAAACAAAACAAAAAATAAACAAACAAACAAAAACCGATCTAGAACTTGCAAAGCCACATGTGATATGTGCATATTTACATAAGTGAAATACCCCTAGTGGTATACAAAATTGTGATCTTTACAAAAATTTTGTAACCTGTGACTGCGAAATAACCATGGCAACATCAGTAACACATGAACCATATAAAAAAAAAAGAAGCTGCTTGCGAGTTAAGACTCATTTTGTGCAGACAGGTCACAGAATTTTAGAATAAGAAACCACATGCGGCAAACGGTACGGCAAAGCTGAACGCAGCACTCGTGTCAAAAGAGGTTATTAGGTTACACACCGCCGCACTGCAAAGCAAGTACATGAATAGTAAGAGAGATTATGACGTTTCTCACCCCAGGGTCCTGCAACGAGATCCTAGCACCCAGATTGGCCTACAGCCTCGCCCTGAGGTTGGACCCCCCCCCCCCCCCCCCACCCCCACCCCCCCCGCCCCGGCCAAGCTGGCTGGATGATGGCATATAAACTTAGACCCCCGCCCTCGAAGAGAGAGAGGGGGGACAGAATTCAAAGCGCAAAGACTGGCAAGAGAGAGAACCAACAACAAAGACACAGAGCTGGTATTGTAGGGTTAGGGTCTAGCAAGAAAAGAATATAAAAGTTTGACTGCAGAGGTGAAAATAAAGATTAGTGCCGAGGAGAAAAAGTCCCCCCCCCCCCCCCCCTCTCTCTCTCTCTCTCTCTCTCTCTGTGTAATGATAAAGTGTGGTAGTTTGGTGAAGTGACATAGGAAAGGAAAGTTGGAAGCAGTTGATTCAACTATTGTGGATAAGGAAAGGAGAAGAGGGAATTAAAGTAGGGATAGATTGATTAGTGTGTTTTCTGGACGTGGCCCTGAACCTCCCATCTTGTGGACCATATTCATGTGTCTCTAAAGAAAGTTGGGGTAAGTAAGTTTACTTTGTGTTGTGTCATTCGGCACAGTGATCAGTTTGTTAGCTTTGTTGTGTCTTATACTCCATGAGTGCTGTGGTATTAGAGAGTTGTAGTAAAGCATCGTAATCATGCCTGGGCGTGCTGTCTGTCAAGGGGAAGAACGACCCCCGTGTCCTCTCACTCCTCATCTCACTCCTTCTCTATTCTCTTTCTATCTTTCTATCTAACCAATTTAACGGTTAACAAATCTAAAATATATTTCACAAGATTTCGTCTTGGCTTAAACAACCTGAATATAAATAGCAGATACAAAGAAAATATCAAAACGTGATCCTTTTTGTAACCAACTTGAGAACGAACTCCACTTTCTATTAAATGCAATGCTTGTATGCCTTTCAGAGAAAAATACATACTGAAGCACAGACAAATTTCAGAACGTGGACTCTATTGAACTAAAACAATTACTTGCAAACAAAACTGTGCACATTAAAGAGATATTGCTATGTGCATTTATTATGCATTGAGAAAAAAGAGAAGAACTCGTATCCTACACAGTATGAATGATCAGTTACCCTCATAAATTAGCATTATTAGTACACCGAAAAATATACTTGTGCTGTCTTTTCTCTCTCTCTTTTTTTCTCTTTATGTGTGCGCTGTACCTCGCATTGTTATAGGCCGGAGGCCTGAAACATTAAAATTGTGTTCAATTGTGTTCAGTTGTTCTCTTTCTCTCTCTTCTCCCTCTCTCTCTCTCTCTCTCTCTCTCTCTCTCTCTCTCTCTCTCTCTCTCTCTCTCTCTCTCTCTCTCTCTCTCTGCTTCTTCTTCCTCTTTCTCTCTCACCACCCTTTCTCTGCTTCTCACTCACCCTCTCTCTCACCTTTTTCTCCTCTCACTCCTCCTGCCTCCTGTTCCAGTCCTTCCCTTATGTCTACTCCTCCTCCTCCCTCGTCTCTCTCTCTCTCCCTTCTTCACTTGCAGGAGTGTTGCTTTCTCTTCCCTCTACTCCCTTTTCCTCCTTACCCCCCCCCCCCCCCCCCCCCCACACACACACACACACACTCCAAACATGTGACTTGTGGCACGGGCTGCCTCTAAGCATCCTCCAGCCCTACCCGGTCATCTGATCATGGCCGAATCTGATTCTGTTCCAAAACGGCAAAAAAATCACGACTTACTTTCGTCACAATTAACAAGAGATTCTCCTGCAGTGAAAATGAACTCGGAATATGGACAGTGTGTTCTATCGTTATTCTGCAATAGCTGACGATGATATACCGTTCATTTCACTGACTATGCTTTAGATGGCTCCACCTTGACTTTGAATCCAACGCTTATACCCTCACCATATCCTTCTCTCGCCAGGACACTCATTCGTGTATTTCATCAGAACCTGACATCCATTACTACCACTCGTTATTTAACGTCGAAGTCTGAAGGTACATTATTATGTCAGATGTTGATTGTCCGCTCTGGGACTCGGAGGAGAGTGAAACACTCACAAAAAAAATATTTAGGCTTTTGTCATTCAGAGAAACACTGAACAGTTGTCTAAGGGAATGATTCAGACCCCAGTCACCAGAGAGAGAGAGAGAGAGAGAGAGAGAGAGAGAGAGAGAGAGAGCTCAAGATACTTTATTCACACTTTAGGCCATAGACCCTCGTGAAGGGGGTTGCAAGTTAATTACAGCACCTGAGCAACTGCACGCAAGCATAACTAATACTTATTCGGAATACTGATTTATTACAGAATAAATGATCGCAACTTCAGTGCTTTGATTTAATAAACAAATTTTTAAACAGTTTGCTCATGAGTACATACCAGAAGAAGTGCCAGTCTAAACTGACTTGGGAATTTATAAAACTCGAACGGTATATAAGCTTACTGAGTTCTTATTTGTGCAAGACAGGGCAACACAACACAAAATGCACTTCATTTTCTGTATCCTTTCTGCCAAGTGGATATGTTACATCTGCTTCGCTATGAGAAAGATGACGGCAATAATGTTCGGCAATTTCAGAAATACCAAGCCGGAATCTAGTTGTTATATACTTTAAGTGCCTGTACAGATTTAGCTGTAGATATGTTTTAGCATCACACACACACACACACACACACACACACACACACACACACACACACACAGTCCTGCTAAAGACAACAGTGCATAACATGTACTACTCCTGCTAAAGACAACAGTGCATA
>JADBJO010000038.1:667500-685000 GCA_016801955.1 Conus betulinus | reverse complement strand
AGAGAGAGAGAGAGAGAGAGCACACAAACGCCCGCTACCGTGGCAGTCTGACAATCCCATGAAAAGAGCCTTTCGTGACAGGGCCCCTCAAGTGACCTTCTGTCGGCCATTCTTCACAGCATACCACATGGACATCGGATAAGTCTCTCTTCGTTCTTTGTTTGTACTGTCCTAAATGTTAAATGTGATCTTTTTTTTTTACTTGAAGAAGACCCAAGAGGTCGAAATGCATCGTGTCTTGTCCTGTACTTTGTTTGTCAATGTTCTTCGCGGCAACTAACCCCCACTCTTTCTCTAAAATTCAACTTTCGGAAGACAACGCCAGTTTGGCCGTTGGTATGGATGACGTGTTACACATAGCATGCACCTTGCGTGAGAAATGGAAAGAATGAAGTAAGGAAATGGACTGAACGACATTGAACAATTTTGACTAGATGACACGGGAAACGACTGAATGAAACGCCAGCTGGCAGCTCTTCAGTCCGCACTACACAGGTAGGCAGCAAGTTGTGCAAACGAGTGTGGGATTGTAAAGCGCTTAGAGCGCTTGTCACTAGCCGAAGATAGCGCTATATAAGTATTCATAATGACAACAATAATGATTTCCAGAGCTAGTTCATCAATGAACGTGGACTACACGCGTCTTCCTGTTATACTCCTCGTGTACACATGACGTATTCGGTAAAACTAGCACCTGATCCTACTCCTTTTTTAACACTACTATGCATGCTTTTAACACATTCATACAGCTTTCCTTTAATCCCATTCTTTTGGAGTACAGGCCAAAGTAATGACCTCCATATGAAATAGAAAGCTTTTTTTTCGAAATCAATGAAGAGCACGTATACTTCGTGAGTCTGCAAAAGATGTTTCTGTATTCATGTTAATGGTGTAAACATCTAATTAACAGTAGAATAACCTTTCTTAAAACCTGCCTGAAACTCATCAGTAATATTATTCTGCTGAGCCCACTCCTATAGCCTGCAATTGATAATTGAACTGAACAGTTTACTACTGATGTCAAACAACGATATACCTTTATAATTATCAGAATCATCAGATGCATCCTTTTTGAATAATGGTATGATTACTGACTCAGTCCATCTTTCAGGGAATATCCCTTAATCAAAATGCACATTGAGAAAATTAACAAGAAAGCCAACAGTAATATCACCGCCATATTTCAATAATTCTCCGATAATTCCATCTGGACCAGCAGACTTTCTATTTTTGAGTCTTTTCATTGCAAGTAGAACCTCCTCTTATGAGATCGGACGATTAAGATAAAGCGTCTCAGAGTTATTTTCAGAAAGAAAACAACTATTATTACTAGTGATATCGGTTAAGTTTTCTTCTGTATTAGCTTTTCAAGGAGTTCATTTAAGTGAAAATACCAATCATCAAGAGAAATGTCACCACATGTGTTTGAAGGTTTTCTTTACATTTTATGCGTGTGCTTCCAAAATTCTTGCTGGTCATTTATTGAATTAACAAGATAATGCAAAAAAAGTTATTGTTTTCTTTTTTTTTCCTTTCTACGATTTAATTTTTTGTATTCTCTTCGAGCTTGACCATACGTTTTACTACCTTCTTTCTCTAATATTCCCTGACAAGTCCATAAACCTCTCCTTGCCTTGCCTCGTCTTCCAACCACATACTCTCGCCATCTGCAGGATCCTGAAGTCTAACCGGCACATAGTGGAAAATCACAACCCTGCCTTTGAGACCAAACCGATGATGACCTCAGACGCGAAAAAAAAACTTCAAAGACCTACTTGTGCGTTCCAAGTGAACCAAATCTCCACACCTAAGTCACCAGGTACTTTCCCTTACTAAAACCCCATTTGCAAAATCTGCCCTCTCACCAAATGAGACACCACCCCGCATGGCCCCAAATGCTCATTCACAATTAAACGCACATTCTCCTGTCAGAGCCACAATATTGTGTACGCCATCCACTGCCAGCTGTGTGGTAAAGATCTGTAAAGGTGAGACATCCTGCACACTTGAGACGTGCATCTCTGAACACCTGGCTGACATCCGCCACCATCGGTCCAAACCAGTTGCCCTGCGTTTCAACTACCCCCAACATAACATCAACCATATCAAAGTCATGGCTCAGAGTGGCAACTTAGAGTGCACTAGGCAGGAGTCTTATCTTTTTGCCAGACTCGGAATCCTTCACCCACATGGCATCAACGTCAAAAGCAGCATGTACCTATCCACTACCACAACACAAGCCTGCAATATCCTCCGTCAAAACACACACTAAACACCACTCACTGCATACCTCATATATAAATCACAGCGATCTTCTTTTCCCCTCTCCATACACTCTCGCCATTCGTTACATCAATCTAATTTTTACTCATATACCTTTCCATTCCGTTTCCTCATCTGGTTTGCTATCAGTCTCCTGCATGAGTTTTCCTTTCCTTTCCTCTTTCACGCGTGCGCGCTTGCGTGCTTGTGCGTATGCGTGCGCACGCGAGTGCTGTGTGTGTGTGTGTGTGTGTGTGTGTGTGTGTGTGTGTGTGTGTGTATGTGTGTATGCGTGTGTGTGTGAGTGACTCCCCTTCCCATTTTTTTCCTGTTCCGATAGTAATGTTTGCTTGTTCATGGTTTAATGGTTTATCATTTCTATTTCTTTCCAGCCACTATCATTATTACTAATACTACTACACTGGTCGTTGTTATTATCATTATTATCATCATCCAATAGTACTGTTTGCTTTTTACCCATTGATCATTTCTATTCCTTTCCATCAACTATCATTATTGCTAATATTACTTCTACCATTAGTACTATCAATACTATTATCATCATATCATTATCATCATCACTGTCATCATCATTACTAATTTTAATATTTTTTTTTTACTATTATAATCATTATAACCGCTGTTATAACTGCCTAACCGTTACAACAATTACATTTACAAATATTATTAATATAATAATTACACATTAGTACATTTCTTGCATTCCAACCTACCATTTTCCAGCCTCCTATATCATTACTATCATTAGTTTATGGTTGTAATCATGAATATTATTGTAACTATTAATCTACCCCTGAATTCCATCTTTCCCATCATCTGTGTCCTCCTTCCTCCCGTCTTTATTATTCCTGTCCTCCCCCTACCCTTCCTCCATCTTTCTCTTTCTCCATTTTTCACTCATTGATAATGATAATAATAATTAGAGCAACAACAACAACATTATTAATATTGTTATTATTATCATCATCATTATTGTTATTGTTATTATTATCATTACATGTAAGCGCACGCGTACGCTCGTGTGGGTGTGTGCGCTTGCTTGCTTGCTTGCTTGCATTTTTGTGTGTGTGTGTGTGTGTGTGTGTGTGTGTGTGTGTGTGTGTGTGTGTGTGTGTGTGTGTGTGTGTGTGAAGTCAAGTCAAAATTTCTTTATTGAGGGTTAAAGAATAAGCTTTCCAGCTTTTTTTTTACATCCTACCCTTACATGTGTGTGTGTGTGTGTGTGTGTGTGTGTGTGTGTGTGTGTGTGTGTGTGTGTGTGTGTGTGTGTGTGTGTGTGTGTGTGTGTGTGTGTTCAAGAAAGTTGATGCTTCGAGTCTGCAGTTTCGTGTGTGTGTGTGTGTGTGTGTGTGTGTGTGTGTGTGTGTGTGTGTGTGTGTGTGTGTGTGTGTGTGTGTGCGCGCGCGGGCGCGTGCGCGCATACTCACCTGCCCTTATGAAAGTTGATGCTTCGAGCTTGCAGTTTCATGACCTGGTCACCTCCCTTATGACTTCCTTGCTGCTTGTCTGTTTTTGTTTTTTTTTAGATTAAAAACCAAACACCTACGGCACATGAACCGCACATGCATTGTATTTTCTGCAGGTCTTCCAGTTCCACTGCCTCTCCCTTTTCCGCACGTTCCTCCCTCTCCTTGTCATCCTCCTCCCCCCAGTCCTTGACGATGCTCAAAATGATGTCATCCCAACTTGCCCGACTGTCTTTACATGAAATACGTCAGTGGCTAGTCCAGCTCATCGTTGGCTTTCTCCTGGGTTTCTTCACGTATCCCTTGGTCGGTTCTTTCCGGGCACGGCACCCTTCTGCCTGCCTCTCGTGGCCTTTTCCTCAGGCGGAAGAAGTCCCCAACAAAGAGCTGCTCTTCATGGGCGTCGTAACGTCACGAAGATATCTAAGGACACGAGCCACTACCATCTACAGGACGTGGGGAAAGGCCCAGAACGGGTCCCTGATGTTCTTCGTCGGGCAGGGTGGGGACGTGAAGGAGAAGAACCTTCCGTTGCAGATTCTGAACGTTACGGACAATCAGTACCCCACAGCGCAAGTCCTTCGCCATGTTAGAATTCATGCACAGGAAGTACGGGCAAAGGTACGAGTGGTTCGCGCGGTTTGATGATGATGTGTTAATTGATGTGCACCGTTTGAGAATGCTGCTCTCTTCCCTCAACAGCTCCGTTCCTCTCTACATGGGACATCCCAGAAGTTTTGTAGGGGAAAGGGCTAGGAGCCTTGGACTTCTGGTGAGTTGTTCAAAAAGGTAGAGTACTTTGAAGTTTGCATCATTTGCGAATGGTGAACAGGACAGACAAACAGACGAACACCGACAGAAAGACAGACAGCGAACAGACAGAGAGAGAGAGAGAGAGAGAGAGAGAGAGAGAGAGAGAGAGAGAGAGAGAGAGAGAGCGTACGTGTGTGTATGCGTGCGCGCGCGCGCTCCTGTGTGTGTGCGTGCGTGCGTGTGAGTGTGTGTGTGTGTGTGTGTGTGTGTGTGTGTGTGTGTGTGTGTGTGTGTGTGTGTGTGTGTATGCTTTTACATAAGTGGTTTTGTGTGTGTGTGTGTGTGTGTGTGTGTGTGTGTGTGTGTGTGTGTGTGTGTGTGTGTGTGTGTGTGTGTGTGTGTGCTTGCGTGAGTGTGTGTGTGTGTGTGTGTGTGTGTGTGTGTGTGTGTGTGTGTGTGTGTGTGTGTGTGTGTGTGTTTGCGCACGCTTTCATTGCATGCGTGCGTGCACGAGCATGTGTATCTATGTGCATGTGTGTGCGTGCCTGCGTTTGTGTGTGTATGCATGTGTGTGCATGCGTGTGTACGTCTGTGTGTGTGTGTGTGTGTGTGTGTGTGTGTGTGTGTGTGTGTGTGTGTGTGTGTGTGTGTGTATTGTTAATCTGACAGTAAATGGTTTCAGTCAGTCAGTCAGTGTGTGTGTGTGTGTGTGTGTGTGTGTGTGTGTGTGTGTGTGTGTGTGTGTGTTTGCAGCCAGGAGTCCCTTACTGCCATGGGGGGGCTGGGGTAATATTGTCCTCCGCTTTGCTGGCGTCAATAGCAGACAAGCTGGAGCCGTGTCTACACGAAACAGCGTCAAGGCACGAGGACGTAGAACTGGGCAGGTGTATCCTTCACACCACCGGTCTGTCCTGTTTAGAGCCCGAGCAGGTTGGTGGAATTCATGTATGTCTGTCGGCCTGCATGTCCATTTAACTGGTGTGATATCTACAGTGCCGGCCAGTTATGTGGAGGGCGAGAGCTATGATGAAACTGGTTCTGTATAACCGGGAATAGAAGTTCTGATTATGGGGAAAATAAATGGGGAAAAAATGGAAAAGAAAATAAGGAAAAGAGAAAGACGAAAAGAGAGAGAGAAAAAAAAATGAAATGAAACACACACACACACACACACACACACACAGAGACACACAGAGAGAGAGAGAGAGAGAGAGAGAGAGAGAGAGAGAGAGAGAGAGAGAGAGAGAGAGAGAGAATCAGGTATTGCAACAATACCCCAAGCTCTTTAACAAAGTCGCTTATGACAAATTTTTCGCTTACAAGAAACGAAAATCTAAGGAAAAAATCAAACAGAATCTTCGGCCAAAGATCTTAACCATAATAAAGACTCACCTATTCGTGAAAACCTCGGTTTTATGAAGACCTTGCATACAACATACAGTTTTTTGTTTTGTTTTGTTACCCATAAATACCTGTCCTTGGATAAATAAAATCGTTTACCATAACCAGTATGACATCAGAATATTTCAGACGCAAATTGAAACAGCCAGACGCGTGTTTTTTCGACAGATGTAGGCGCTCGCTTCGTGCATATTACGAATTGACACTTGATCTGTATTCATTCCTGTTTCCAGTTTAAAGGACACATATCTAGAGAACGTTCCTTAAGAAAGTGCTGTTGGCTTTGTCCACGAACAGCAGTCTCCACACAAATGGCGGGTGTTTGACAAGAGACGGTAGTTTAGTATGAAGAGGAAAACTGATGTGACTGAAGCGGTGGTAATCCGGCCGTTCAGAAAACAAAACAAATTAAACAGCAAACAAACAAACAAATAAAGTAACAAAAACAACAACAAAAAGAAGGCACCTGTCAAGGCAGACCAGTTTGAGTTTCAACCTTCGATTTTGACGACAATTCTTATTAAGGAGAAGATCAGCCGAGAGACCGGTGAGTACTGCAGCTCTGTTGAGTCCCAGCAGCAACGATTTCTACAAGCCTATCACAGAGGTGCTGACAGGTTTTACACACACACACACACACACACACACACACACACACACACACACACGCACACACACACACACACACACACACACACACACATTATAACTTGAATCAACACATACATTTAGAGCCATAGTCCAAAAATATCACAAACTGTACCTCTTTCCGACGCACATGGCACGTACTGTACTGGGTCAGCATCACTCCTTTGATGTTTAAAAAAAAACAAACAAACGGACAAACAAACAAACAAACAATACGAAAACAAGCAAGCGAAAAGAAAAAACAAACAAAAAAAAAAAAAAAACCCTGCGGGAGTGACACTCCAATATCTCTCAGGGGAAGCATACCGTGCATAGTAAAACTTCACATACTGACAGGGGCGGGGAATACAGAATGATGTGACGGTCTCAGCCCATCCACTCACCAAATTGTCAAACCATTGATCGCCCTGCAGTCCGTCTCCCATGGTTTCCATTCATCCACCTGTGTCTACATGCCTGTTGATTAACTGACTGCCCATGGTTTCCATTCATCCACCTGTCTACATGCCTGTTGATTAACTGACTACCCATGGTTTCCATTCATCCACCTGTCTACATGCCTGTTGATTAACTGACTACCCATGGTTTCCATTCATCCACCTGTCTACATGCCTGTTGATTAACTGACTACCCATGGTTTCCATTCATCCACCTGTCTACATGCCTGTTGATTAACTGACTACCCATGGTTTCCATTCATCCACCTGTCTACATGCCTGTTGATTAACTGACTACCCATGCTTTCCATTCATCGACCGGTCTACATGCCTGTTGATTAACTAACTACCCATGCTTTCCATTCATCGACCGGTCTACATGGCTGTTGATTAACTAACTACCCATGCTTTCCAATTATCCACCTGTCTACATGCCTGTTGATTAACAAACTACCCATAGTTTCCAATCATCCACCTGTTTACATGTCCGTTGATTTACTAACTACCCATGGTTTCTATTCATCGATCTTTCTATTTGTCTGTTGATTAACTACCCATGGTTTCCAATCATCCACCTGTCTACATGTCTGTTGATTAACAAACTACCCATGGTTTCCAATCATCCACCTGTCTACATGTCTGTTGATTAACTGACTACCCATGGTTTTCAATCATCCACCTGTCTACATGTCTGTTGATTAACAAACTACCCATGGTTTCCAATCATCCATCTGTCTACATGTCTCTTGATTAACAAACTACCCATAGTTTCCAATCATCCACCTGTCTACATGTCTGTTGATTAACAAACTACCCATGGTTTCCAATAATCCACCTGTCTACATGTCTCTTGATTAACAACTACCCATGGTTTCCAATCATCCACCTGTCTACATGCCTGTTGATTAATTAACTACCCATGGTTTCCAATCATCCACTTGTCTACATCCCTGTTGACTAACTATCCCATGGTTTCCATTCATTAATCTGTGCACATGTCTGTCGATTAACTACCTACCCATGGTTTTCCATTCATCGATCTCTCAACATACCTGTCGATTAACTTAGTACACATGGTTTCTATTCATCGATGAACTAACTAAGCCTACTCATGTTTTCTATTCATCAGTCTGTCGACTTGTCAACTAACTACCTACGGTCGCCATTCATCGATCTGTCTATTTACCTGTCCATCAACTTAGTACGCATGGTATCTATTCATCAGTCTCTTTACATAAATGTTGATTAACTAACCACCCATGGTTTCTATGTCCCCAGGTCATCCATCGAGGATTCGACATCAGCAGTACTGACCAATCTGGTAAATGGATACAAAAGCAGAAACGGCTTTCAAAACCCTATATCAGCTTACATCCGTTCAAGGACCAACGCTACATGTACGACACTGTTGCCAAAACGAACGTTCTCCGAGTCATCGAGCTTCAAGAAAAGGCCCGCCAACTCACAGCCATGATGCCCTGCATGGATTTCTGCCAACAAAGCTCGGCAGAGGTGACGTGCAAGGACGGAAACTGCGACCGGAAGGAGACTTCTGGGTGTTACTCTGAAATTCAACGAGCTAAAGATGCTCTTTCAAACCGCTTTCACAATATTTCATGGTTTTTGATTCACCAAGGTACTTTTCACACGCTGTGGAAATTCAACATGACGAAGCCAGCCAGTCTGGGCGGGGTGAAGGAGGGGCTGGACAAAGTATTGCGTCATCTCTCTGCTGACGTCACAGCAAGGGAGGATCCCGAACACGGTGAAGAAACAAAAGAAGCGTGAAACGGGTCTGCTGGGAACTTTCTACCAGAGGGTGATACCGGCAGTTGGAGTAGAATACATAGCGTTCAGGCGTTATGCGTCCTCGCGCGTGCGTCCTTACGTCATCAGGCATTCGTTCGACAATCTTGAGCTTAATCAGAGCACGATGAGTTGAACTGAAAAATCAGACAGACTATTCTTTGATCGTTTGGTCTCGGGGGGGGGGGGGGGGGGGGGGGGGGGGGGGTGGGGGTGGAGGTCGATGGCTGGATCTAGCACAACATTTGTACAGGCTACAAAAAGGACTGAAGAAATGAACTATCTTTAGACAAACAGAGCCCCCTCCTCCCTCACTCTGATAAATAAATGAATAGATAAAAAGCAGAAACAAGTTAGATAACAAAAAAGTTAATTAAAAAAAAAAAAAAGTATCACTACAGAAAGAAACACACACACACACACATTACAAAGGAAAGACATACTAAAAAGAAAAAAAAAAGGAAAAACGAGAAGGGTTCTATGGAAAGCGCAGACTCCCACAAACAAACAAATGCTGGATCGGCCCTTTCGCCTATAAAATCTGCCTACCAAGAGTCAATGGGTTCATCCTTAGGACATGCTCTTCACAACTGTCATCAAAACCTGTTCCATAGTTGTTGCCGTTGTTGTTGTTTTGCGTAATCGCAATGGACCATTTGACATCTTTCCACCAAGCTTGTTGCAAACGGGCCAAGTAGTTCTTGCATAAAAGTACTGACAGACTGACAGAGAGACAGAAGCAACTGAAAACAACTTCACTGATGGATGTCTCTCTCTCTCTCTCTCTCTCTCTCTCTCTCTCTCTCTCTCTCTCTCACACACACACACACACACACACACACACACACAGAAAATAGAAGCATTGCAAGGCAGCTAAATAAACATGAAAGTATACTAATTTTATGATTGCAGTACATCTAGCTATCACTGCTTGGATTTCAGCGCGCGCGCGCGCGCGCGCACACACACACGCACACACACACACACAGAGGCGCAGACGCGTGTGCCCGCGCACTCCGGTTAACATGTATTTTGGCATAATTTTTTTTTTTCTCTCAGGATTATTTCAGAAATCAGATTAACCAGTGATCGATCTGGATCATGTCTGGTTTTAGGGGTGTTTTTATTCATTCATTCTTTAATCATTTATGTAATTATTAATTAATTTATTTATCCATCTGGATCATGTCAGGTTTTAGGTTTTTTTTATTTTTTGTATTCTTTTCTGTAATCATTTATCTATTTATATATTATCTATCTATTTATCTATTTCATTTATTTTTAGCTCGCAAATTGTCTCCCTTGCAGGCCAGCTGATCAACTGAAATTTGGCATTCGGGACTCTAGTTGACGCGCATTTCACGGTCATGACGCACAGTATATCTTTGAAAATGCGAACCGACCCTTGACACACACACACACACACACACACACACACACACACACACATATATATATCCTTTTTTGCGCAAATCGGCGCAATGTACAATGACAAAACGCGAGCCGATTCCATTGACATGGAAACCAGCAGCAATGTCTTTTTCTTTCAGTTTACACGACTAAAAAAACAAAAAAAAAAAAAAACAAAACAAAAAACAAAACAAAGAAAAAACACCGCCAATGAGAAAATGTCACTGGTATGCATTCACTGTCAGGTCTGTAGATGACGGTCACCCCAGGTAAAACTGGGTCACTCCGTGGAGTGTGCAGCCGCCGCAAAGTACGTGCCTGGGTCTATCTTTTCCGCATCTGCAGTGACGTCATTGAACGGAATCTCTCATACTTCTGGGTTTGATAGAACGATCGCAGCTTATTACACTGTCTGTTTCATTATCCTTTCAACAAGACATTATTCATATACAAACGAAACATTATTCATATAGGCCTACATGTAAGTTTGAGGGCAGTCTCCCACGAGCAGCAATCCTCTTTGGAATGTTGAACCATAGATATAGAATTGAAAACTATCTTTCACATCCAGCCGTGAACCACGTGGATTGCCATGCCAAATAGCTTGACTTTTGAACCCTTAATCTCTAATACCCAGTTATTTTAGTTCACATTTTGCAACATGTCTCACTTATATACTGAGATATAAACGTACATAATGAAATGTATACGTTGCTGACTAGCACTAGACTAAATCAGCATAATTTTTTCTGTTCTTTTGCCAGTGACGTTCTGTGAGGCTCTTGCATACTGCTCAATTGTTCTTTTTTTTTAGTGCTTTTGTTTGCTTGTTTGTATGTACATATGTACTTGAGAGACAATGTATTATGTTTCAATGACATATCTTCACTTGCTGTGACCCATCTTTTTTTTCTGCTTGTTTGTACGTCTGACCATCCATCTATCTATCCTTCTGTCTGTCTTGCCTTATACAACTTATAAATTTGTCTTTTATCGATCTCTCATCCTGCCTATATTGTTTTTTACCTCCCCCACTAAAGCATGCTTAAACTACATACAAATAGCTTGCTTGAACTACAATGCATTGCCTCGCACTATGTATGTCACTAGATATGCTGAAGTTACATCCTCTTTTCTGTTTATTTGTTTCCTTTTCATCCCCTCTCTAACGGACTCGTTTTCATCCAACAGCCATTTTGCGCCGAATATGAGAAGACTGGTGGTTTCTCGTTCTTCGTTTTCATTGTCCTAAATGTTGTTTGTTTTTGCCTGAAGAAGACCGAAGAGATCGAAATGCATTGTGTTTTGTCCTGTAATCTCTTTGTATCTGTGGCGGTAATTAAACCCCTTCCTTTTCTTTTATTTTTTATTTATTTATTTTTTTATTTATTTTTTGCTGTCCCATCTTCTATGCCACCTCAGTGGCAATGAACTCACGCCGCTCATTCCAAAACCCTGTCAACGGCCACAGCCCGGCCAGCCCTGCCGCAGCCCCGGCACCGGCAATCCACAGGGAGCAGCCACGTCAAGTCGTCATGAGGCAACCCACCGGAGAAGACACTGCACTGCTGCCGAGTCACTTCGGTGGTGTTCAGTGGCGCCTGTTCTGATCCAACATACGCAGGATACCACCTACCAAGCCCTCTGCTGACGACGACAATAACTGCTTAGTCGCGGAGCCGGCGTGAGTGAGCTCTTTCTCAGGAGGGCGCCACCACGTCCGTCCAACGACATCCCCGATGGACTGGCCGATGCCGGTGACCCGGACGGAGTCAATCCAAGGCCGTAGACGCGGAGAGGAGGTCACCATGAGAGGTCACCATGAAGGGCCACAGAATTTCCTTTTTAATGCTTATCAGTGAGAATGAGGATGACGAAGATGATGCTACGGATCTTCATTCCAGTCTGAGACTGAATGACAAGGTTGTACACTACGCTTACTTTCATGATATATCCCGGTGTCAACCAGGCCCGAGAGATACAGACACCTGCAGTGTTGGTCACGAATATGAGCAACACTCTCATAGACGCATCCATTTACTGGATGAAACTCGACTGTGTAGTCCCAGTCTTCCCACCTGAGCCCGTAGCAAACTTAACTCTGGGAATGAGCCGGTCGGGGCAGAAAAATCCCAAATGGCTCTGATGGGAATCGAACTAACGAACTCCCAGCTGGGAATCCGCCGCGATGCTAACCACTTCACTACGGCGGTTTTGTATGCTTATTCAATGATGTATTTTTGGGTTGCTTTATACCTGATTTCTGACTTTTGCTGTTGTGTGTACTTTTTTTTTGTTGTGTGTGTGTATATATATATATATATATATATATATATTTTTTTTTTTTTTTTTTTTTTTGCTGTTGTTGTGTATACGTTTGTTTGTTTGTTGTTTTTTTGCTGTTGTCGTGTATATGTTTTTTTTTTTTTTTGCTGTTGTTGTGTATACTTTTTTTTTTGCTGTTGTGTATACGTTTTTTTTTTTTTTTTGTTTTTTTTTGCTGTTGTGTTTTTGGTTTTTTTTTTTTTTTTTTTTGTTTTTTTGTGTTGTACGTTTTTTTTTTTGCTGTTGTTGTGTGTATACGTTTGTTTTGCTGTGTTGTTGTGCATATGTTTTTTTTTTTTTTTGCTGTTGTGTATATTTTTTTGCTGTGTGTTGTGTATATGTTGTTTTTTTTGTTTGCTGTTGTTGTGTATACGTTTTTTGTTTTGTTTTGTTTTGTTTTTTTGCTGTTGTTTAACAACAATAAAAGCAAATAAAAATGTTCAAAAAAAAAAAAAAAAAGGAAAAGAAATGAATACAACGAGCTAATTCAACACAGAACACTCCTCTGGTGACACTCGCAGCGTGAGCTTTCCCGTCAAGGAAAAGAAATAACTACAACATGCTAATTCAACACATAGCACTCCTCTGGCGATAATCGCAGCGTGAGCTTTCCTCTTAAGTGCCACTCACTCGGCCATCCCATTAATCTAAGAGCTTCACCACAGCACTGGCGTTACACACCAGTACAGGCCAATGGGGGGATGTCACTCTATATCTTGTGATGTACGGCATCGCAATTGCTGGCTGCACACCAAAAGTGAATGCGCAGAGGCCTTGCTTAAGGTATCCAGTATTTACAGACAGACACAATCAGCATATTTTGAGAATTTTCATTGTGTCTTAAAGTTGATTTGACTTCTGTTCTTTCATATGCCCATCGAGGTACCTGCCAGGTGGTTGCAAGCAGACAGTTTAAAATGAAAGGAATGGGACTATTTGGGAGGAACCACAAGGCACAAAGATAGGGTCAAGGGTGAGTGAGAAGGCCTGAAATGTGAGTCAGTCGAGGGGAAGGTCATGCATTTGAAGATCGTGAATGATCTCATCGATGGAAAAAAAAAATGACTGGTTGGGAGTTATTCTTTGATCAATATCAATATCAAATGCTGGCTCACAATTATGCTAGGCCTCAAAACGCTAACATGGATTCACTGTTCAGTCACATGACCAGGGTTCGACCCGTGGTCGTGTGCACTGAACTCCAGTTCACTCAGTAGCAATACCACCGCTGAAGAAGATGGACGGAGGTCTGTCGAAAGCTCCAGGTAAGTGCTATTCCCAACTGAGTGACCTGTCTAAATCTGGTAGTCGTTATGTCTACATCTCAGCAGTTAAAACTCCCACAATGTCTCGTACGCGATTTCGACCGGATGGTCATCAAGATTTTTCGTGAACTGGAAGGAGCGCACCGAACCTTAGCGAGATTCCGAAACCATTTTCATTTCACACTACACTGTAAACATCACGGTGTCGTACCGACCAGCTTAAAGATCAAATCATCAGTCAAAGGAAAAGCTGCAAGCAACATCTTATTCCGTACGGAAAGGACGCTGATGAACGAGCGTGTAAAGCAGATCAATCTGAGGATCGAGGGATTAGAAAATCATATCCATCTCGGTTCGAACAGGTTGAGTGCAAACGTTCCGGCCGAGATACTAGCGGAAGTGAAGGACTGGCTCGAGTCAACTCAAAACTTGGAACGGAACAAAGTGCGCATGCGCCTGAGAAGTAAGTTTGAGAAACTAATGGCGAGATCGAAGCGTGACAAGAACGATCACATTCCAATTGTACCTGTGACTGAAGAAGAGACACGCAGGGTGAAGAAGAGATGGGTTGTGAATCTATCAAAACGTGAACCTTCTGACTCTGAACAGCCAGTGCTGGAAAAGGGACTCAATTTTGCTGTGATCCCGGACAAACTCCCCATCGTGGACTATATCACATGTATCGAAACCGCCTGCAGACAGATAGGCCCGCATACAGAAGAGGCGTCCCATCTGAGGTCGGAATGTGTCAACATCCTGAAACAAGCACAACCGCTGAAACCTAACATTCCTGTTGAGGAGAGGCGCGCGTTGGCCCGACTTAGGAAAGATGACACGATTTTGATACTCCCGGCTGACAGGGTCGGTCCACGGTCATCATCCCCAAGTCCATGTATTGTGACAAAGCCAGCCAACTGTTGGATGACAGAAAAACCTACCAGCCTCTCAAGAAAGACTCCCCACCAACAGGAAAGCCACCAAGCTCAAGGATCTGCTCAAACGTCTCAAGGAGGCGGGTGGACTTTCCCTTGACTTTTTACAGAAAACTATACACATCAACCACCGATGTCCCCAAGTTCTATGGCCTTCCTAACGTGCACAAGAAAGACATCCCTCTCCATCCCATAGTTGCTTCCAGAGGTTCCCTCATGTATGAGATAGCGAGATTTGTGGCAGACATCCTGTCTCCTTTGGTTGGCACAACGGAACACCACATCATCAACAGTGCGGACTTGGTTCAGAAACTGGCAGACTACACCCTTTCTCCTGACGAGTGTGCCTGGTATCATATGATGTTTTGGCATTGTTCACCAGCGTCCCCATCGAAGAAAGAAAGCATCCACATCATCAAAGCAAGACTCCAGGCTGACGACACTCTGCCCCAGCGTACTGTGCTTTCCGTGGAAAGCACAGCATCTGCAAACTCCTGGCTTGCTGTCTCAACACCACTTACTTCATGTTTTAAAGGCAACTTCTACCAGCAGACCAGGAGGAGCAGCCATGGGCTCTCCAGTCAGCCCCATTGTAGCCAACCTCTTCATGGAGGACTTCGAGAGAGAAGGCCCTGGCGTCTTACCATTCTCCTTTCTATTGGGGCTGCTACGTGGACAACACCATGACCATCCTCAAGAGGGAGCTGGTGGAAGACTTCACTAACCATTGAACAGTCACCACCCTGCTATTAAATTCACTCATGAGGTGGAGGAGAACAACTCGATTGCCATGCTAGACACACTCATTACATGGACAGAGGACAGCCTCTCTTTCAGTGTGTACCGCAAACCTACCCACACACCGACCAGTACCTACAGTTTGAAAGCCACAGCCACTGGAACACAAACTCGGGTGATACGCACCCTCACCCATCGGGCCAACACCATCTGCTCTACTCAGGATGCCAAAGACCAGGAAATGGAACACCCCAAACTGGTTCTCACCATATTGAGCTATGAGAAGGGGGTGGAACATCCTGGCTGGTGAGAAGATCACACACACATCCTACCACCAAACAAGACCAAACCAGGCGTAAAGGACATGTCACCATCCCCCTATGTCCGCAGTATGACTGAAGCCTTGAGCAGGAAGATCAGGAAAACCGGCGTCTCCGTACATCCCAAACCTATCAACACCATCTCTAGCCAGCTGGTCGCCCCCAAGGACAAAACTGACAAACTGGACAGTCTGGAGTTATCTACCAAATAGACTGTCGTGACTGTGAAGAGAACTATGTCGGGGAAACTGAGAGAAACCTTCGAAAACGCTTGACAGAACACAAAAGGGAATCATCACCAGTAGGCGCCCACCTACACGCCCAGCAACATCAGTTCGAATATATGACAACATCAGCGTTCTCGACCGTGACAATAGATGGTTTCAGCGTGGGGTGAAGGAGGCTATCCATATTGCCGCCAACAACCCCACACTCGACCGGGACCAGGGGCAGACACACACCTTGCCATCGGTGTACAACACACTCATTGTTCAGTCACATGACCAGGGTTCGACCCGTGGTCGTGTGCACTGAACTCCAGTTCACTGAGAAGCAACACCACCACCACTGAAGAAGACGGGGGAGGTCTGTCGAAAGCTCCAAGTAAGTGCTATTCCCAGCTGAGTGACCTGTTTAAATCCGGTAGTCGTTGACAGACAGGAGAAAAAGAGAGGGACAATTACTAATAAAAGATTAATCAGTCACAGAGCAGGAAGTCAACAATAACAATAACAGTCTCTCATTTCCACAAAAGCAGCCATAATGATATAATTGTCATGCATCGTTCAGTGTTATAAACAATTCCTATGAAGAAGTAGTTAAACACATTCTTTTTTAAAATGACTATTCACGGCAATATATCTGCATCATACAAAGGGGCCACATTAACACGGTTGCCTGTAAACACATACCCCTCCTCCAACACACACATCTAAACAGAGCAAGAAGGGAGGGAAACGGATAGAGGGGGTTAAAAGAACGGAACACACACTCACACACACACACACACACACACACACACACACACACACACACACACACACAGAGAGAGAGAGAGAGAGAGAGAGAGAGAGAGAGAGAGAGAGAGAGAGAGAGAGGAGAGAGAGAGAGAGAGAGAGTTCACACATACCCAACCACCTATCTATCTATCTATCTATCTATCTATGGTTCCAAGCAGCCAAATTAAAATCAAAGGAATAGGACTATTTGGACGCTTCCATTTGGCGCAAATATAGGGTCACGGGTGAGTGGAAAGGCCTGAAATGTGTCGTTAACTAAGGTGAAGGTCATGAAGAGTGTATGTGATGTCATCGGTGGAAAATCCTCCCAAAGAAGGGAATTAATTGGTGGGGAGTTCTTTTTCCTTTTTCTTTTTTTTTTTCTATATATATATATGTCACCATCATGAGAATGAAAATCCAGGAAGAAATAATATAACTATAAAAACCCTTTTTTTCAGGACCCTTTTTCCTCATATAAAAAACCCTTCATTGGCAGTATATGGGGACCATTGTCATCTATGTTGAAGAAAGAACTTTTCATTTGGCCTGATCCGAGGCCTTTCGTCCGCTGGACCGGACTCGTCATTTGAGTGATTGTTTTGTGGTTGTCGTCAAGCCCGTAATATGTTTTGACGGGTTTAACCACAAACAAGTGAGTCTGAAGTCAGGTGTCAAAATCACACACACACACACACACACACACACACACACACAC
>JADBJO010000038.1:637500-655000 GCA_016801955.1 Conus betulinus | reverse complement strand
CATTGTTCTGTGTTAGCATTGTTCTGTTTGGTTACACCCAACTTTGCTTTGTTCTGTGTTAGCATTGATCTGTGTTAGCATTGCTCTGTTTGGTTACACCATACTTTACTTTGCTATTTGTTAGCATTGTTCTCTGTTTGTATTGTTGTGCTTGGTTACACACAACTTTACTTCGTTCTTTGTTAGCTTTGTTCTGATTGGTTACACCCAACTTTACTTTGTTCTTTGTTAGTATTGTTCTGTGTCAGCACTGTTCATGTTTGGATACACCCAACTTTTCTTTGTTCTGTGTTAGCAATGTTCTGTTTGGTTACATCCAACGTTATATATTTTTGCATTGTTCTGCTTTCTTTTTCTTCTTTACAGCGAACGTTGCTTTGTTCTCTTAGCATTGTTCTGTTTGGTTACATCCAACAATACTTTGTTCTTTGATAGTACTGTTCTGTTGGTTACATCGAACTCTGCTTTGTTCTTTGTAAGCAATGTTCTGTTTAGTTACATCCGACATTGCTTGGTTCCTGTGTTAGCATTCTTCTGTTTGATTACAACCAACGTTACTTTATTCTTTGTCAGCATTGTTCTGTTTGATTACATCCAACGTTACTTTGTTCTTTGTTAGCATTTCTCTGTTTGGTTACACCCAACGTCACTTTGTTCTTTGTTAGCATTTCTCTGTGTAGTTACACCCAACGTTACTTTGTTCTTTGTTAGTATTGTTCTGTTTGGTTACATTCAATTTACTTTGCTTTTTTTTTTTTTTTTTTTTTTTTTTTTGCTTAGCACCGTCAATCAACTGCCACGTGCATCCCACAGCCTCACTCGGTGCTGTTCCACTGACAAAGACAAAATCTCTAGTAATGACAATTCAGAAAGTCGGCCTGACCAGGGAAGAGTATATTTCCAACATCTGTTTCAATTGCAAACCCAATTCTGGGAGTGCACATGAGGAATTGGGAAATCAGTTCTCCATCGTCAAAGAGAGGGTTTACAAAACACTGGCACAATCACTGGTGGACTATGTATCCACAGTAAGGGGTCCTTCTCTGCAGAAACACCATTGCTATATTAGAAAGAAATCGGATCCGTTTCAACAATGAATGTGTCAACTGCTGTGTTTGTTTGGCATATACATAGAACATTCTCGTGATTCCTCAATCAGTTCTAATTGATCCTTGAAGGAAACGAAATACAAGGGAGAGAAGTCCTATGTCAAGGCCAGTAAACGGTTGTGTTTCCGGTGTGGGACCGATGTCGGCGAGTTTCCCACAAAAAAAAAAAAAAAAAAAAAAAAGAAAAAAAAAAAAAAAAATGAAAGAAAGAAAGAAAGAAAAGAAGACTTCCGTGGAAAAAAAAAAAGTCTACGGAAAGGAGGGAAAACCATCAATAGCACTGCAAACCTCGTCAGATATGTTTGTGTTGTTTGTTTGTTTTTAATTAATTCTTGCCAGACTTTATTCATACAACGATAATTATAGGAAAGCCAATCTCAGGTTACTCAATGTCTGACCAGCGCGTTGGACTAATGCGTAGGTCAGACATCTGCTAGGCCATAAGCACGAGACCCTCTTCTTAAAATCTCTCATCATAGTCATTAATCATTTATCCATTAGCTTTAAATCATGTGCACTGTAGTCTCGAAACTTTGTGGTTGTGGTGTAGCGTATATGGCCTAGTCCGTACGCAGTGAAACCTCGCTGAAACTGAAACTGAAACGGAAACTGCCAGACTGATGCCGTGTGGCGATCATTAATGGTGATGATAACTGGTCAAAAAAAAAAAAAAGAGAGAGAGAGGAAATTAAACAATCAATCAGTAGGTTTCCACACCGGTTGATGACTTTGCTCTGGGAGAGTTGTTTATTACCGTTTGATTCACACACACCCATTGATCACCGCCATGAGTGCAGAGTGTTGGTTACTAACATTTGATCCACACACACACACACACACACACACACACACACCACACACACACACACACACATCATCGACACACCGCCATAGTTACACCGCCATTGTTACACCAGCACTGTCGCCGTCAAGGAGAGATGCCAGTTTCCAGAGCAGGCGTTTACATCATCGCCATTAGCATGATCACAGAGAGAGAGAGAGAGAGAGAGAGAGAGAGAGAGAGAGAGAGAGAGAGAGAGAGAGAGAGAGAGAGACAGAGAGAGACAGACAGACAGACAGACAGACACAGAGTGAGAGAGAGACAGACAGACAGACAGAGACAGACAGACAGACACACACACACACACACACGCACACACACACACACACACACACGCACACACACAGAGCGCTCTCTAGCTCTAAATAAAAGCCTTTATTATGCAAGCCATCAGAACGGTAATGCCAAACATTCCGATACAAAAAAAGAAAAAATAAAAATAAAAAAAAAGAAAAAAAAAGAAAGAAAGAAAGAAAGAAAGAAAGAAGAAAGAAAAAGGCACCAGCTCTCAATCGTAAAGAAGAATCTCTCTGCATATTCTACAGCAGTATACAAGAAGCGTGGGAATTTTCTTTCTTTTTTAAAGAAAAAGAAAACGAAGTAAATTCATACAAATAAAATGCATGCACACCAGTAACACATTCAGCTGACAGGTGACAAGCACGTGATTCTTTCTGCTACGTGGGACAATGAGATTTGAAGGACGGATTTCTCAGGTGTCAACTCAACATCTCGACTGAAAACGCTTTACATCGAAAAGCACAGTGTAGTTTTACACACGCTAAAACTATCGCACAGGCACACAGATAATACCATATTCTACTCATCACGTTCCATGTTACAACAACGACAACAACGACAAAAATCCTTAGTACAATCCTGTTCTTTCTTTACAAATCCTATCCGCGTTTAGAAAATCCTTCGAAAAATCCTTGGCTATTCAGTATTTGCACAAAGAACCTGCGCGAGAGCATCAGTTTGTATCCTTGGGGAGGGGGAGCGAGGCGGGGGAGGGGGGGGGGGGGGGGGGGGGGGGGGGGGGGGGGGGGGGGGGGGGGGGGGGGGGGGGGGGGGGGGGGGGGAAAAAAAAGAGAAAAGGCAAAATAAGAAATCTGTGTTCAATGAAACTGATTTTTCCATTCTCTTCATGTCAAGAGACAGAAGTCATCAATGTGATAGCCCTAAATAATATATGTCAGTCATATGTGCTTTTCAAAATGTATTGGACAGATATCACAGATATAATTACAGCATTCGGATTGGCTTCGACATTATCAACATTAAGGTGTCATGGGCCAATCATATGCATTTGCCATACAGTGCTCATATTTCTAAAATTTCTTTTCTTCGAATATAAAGACAAATATGCCCCCGGTCATAGAAAACAAAGTAAATAATATGAAATAGCATTGACAAATAATCACAGATCATGAGCATTATCACAGTACTGGTTCAAGATATTGGTAATAAAAGATGCAATTTGCCTTTTCCTACTCACGTGTGAATGATTGTACTCCAGAGATGACTTATCAAAAGGGAGGTGCGGGGCATAGGGTCGGTGCAGCAAATGCAGAGGAAGGCAGTATGCACATTCGATTCCATGACAAAAATCCGATGCATTTCAAAGATGCTACGTCCAGGATACAATGGGGCTGTAGGCTAAGAGGGGAGCAAACGGTTGTCTGTCTGCGGCGTATTTCTATCTTGTGGTTACAAGAGTAAAAGGGCAGGTGTAGGCAAACCGCTAATGGCTTTGGTCCGCGAGTGTTCGGTGTGGAACGTTGAGGGCAGGAAGATGGCCGCTGCATTGATAGGACTCCCGTCACACGTCTTATTACCGTTTGTTCTTCCAAAACATTCCTCACCAGTTTACTTGCACAGCACACAGATGATGTTTTGCTTTATTTTTATTATTATTATTTTTTTTTTTTTTATTTCAAATCGACCACCGTCATCCATGTATCGTTTAATTTTTTGAAGTGAACCTTGTATACAAATTTAGACTTTCACATAATTATCACCTACTGTTTTATTAAAACGATGATGACAATTATGTAATGTGCGTGTGTGAATTTTGTGAAGATTTTTTTTTTATGGTGGGAGCAAATATGCTGTTTAATTGGCTGCTTTAAAGCGGCTTCATGGCTTAATTCGGCAAGAAAATGACAAACTCATCAAGCCTTCCTTTACTGCTGTTAGGAAAGTATATTAACATGTGTCCTGTCGCTGATGCATGCTTCGTGAAACAGTTATTTACATCTGTTCTTGTTTTTGATGGAAATCAATGTTTCTTGCCGTTTCGCTCATAAAAATTCTCTCTCTCTCCTCTCTCTCTCTCTCTCTCTCTCCTCTCTCTCTCTCTCTCTCTCTCTCTCTCTCTCTCTCTCTTTTTCTTTTCAGTAGAAATCAATGTTTGTTTCGATTGCTGCATACCATATCATCCCATCCCCCATCCTTCATTAACATATTGAAAAGTAATCACACACACAAAAAAAAAAAAAAAAAGAAAAGAAAAAAAACGATTTTTGACAGAAAATATTTTTCCGTAAATGTCGCCGACCCCATTGATTCCAACGTTGGCCTTGTCATGGAGTGGATTAACTACTTTAACTTGTTTTCAATAAGAATATGGCTGCGTGCTCTGACTCAGTCTTGTGCATTAACATGGGAATCACCACTGTCATGGACTCAATGTCACACAAGGGATTCACTCAGAGAACAACTGAAGTAAACAATGTGCTCCAGATACTACACAAAGAGAAAGGCAAGTGATTAAGCTAAGGGCTTCTGTCTCATCAAACAAACATTAGGAAAAGAATGAAAGACAAATAATGAGCCAAAAAGAGGCCCAGAAGGTTGGGAATACTGCTGAAAGTGGACATCGGTTGGCCCATTCCGTGATATGTCCACGCGGAAGAAGATGGTAAAGGCATGGTTACCGCTTGTAGGTCTGCCGCGTTTAGTTCCGTTAATACTTACACGATTTTGAAGGATAGCATGAAATTTTGCCATGGACACACACACACGCGCGCGCAACACACACACACGCAAACACACACACAACACACACACACACACACACACACACACACACACACACACACACACACACACACATGCACGCACGCACGCACACGCACGCACGCACGCACACTCGCACACACATATGAAGCATTGTGATTACATGGACTGATACTCGCTTTCCTACACACGTAGCTCGGTGAAATAGAAACTAAACATCTTCTACGGCTGATAATCCCTATTCACACAGTGATAAAAGTCATGGAATGAAACCGACATCTTGAAATGTGGTACATAAAAAAAACCGATAGCTATAGACCTGATCCGTATACTCTACATTGATGAACTTTGAAGTGATACCACCAAAACAAGCCAAAATGCTCACCGGGATGAACTCGGAATGGGTGAACTTAAAAATTTAACTAAGATATCGATCAGTGATAAAGTTTATGCTGCTGATTGTGGAATCAGATCAAGATGTTTAAAAAAAAGGAAAAAAAAAAAACCTGGGAGCCCTAGTGGTCAGATCAGATCCCTGGTGCCCGGACCCGAGCACCAGTGCCCCCAGACCAGATCACAAGTGCCCCTAGACCAGACCACCAGTGTTCCAGACCAGACCACCAGTGCTCCAGACCAGATCACCAGTGCCCCTAGACCAGATCACCAGTGCCCCCAGACCAGATCACCAGTGCCCGTAGACCAGATCACCAGTGCCCCTAGACCAGATCACCAGTACCCCAGACCAGATCCAGTGCTCCAGACCAGATCCAGTGCTCCAGACCAGATCACCAGTGCCCCTAGACCAGATCACCAGTGTCCCTAGACCAGATCACCAGTGCTCCAGACCAGATCACCAGTGTCCCTAGACCACATCACGAGTGTCCCTAGACCAGATCACTAATGTTCCAGACCAGATCACCAGTGCCCCTAGACTAGATCACCAGTGCCCCCAGACCAGATCACCAGTGCCCCCAGACCAAAACATCAGTGCCCGGACCAGATGGCTACATCCCAGTGGTGCCCATGACAGTGTAGGGATGGGTGGGGACTTGAGGGTGTGGGGGAGCGGAGGGGGTGATGATGACGGACACTTGGGTAGGGGGCTGGTTTCATCGCTATTCCGTGGACAGCGTTGTTGTGGTCAGGGGCAGCGAAGCAGGCCACAAAGGACACGAGGCCCAGCACGCCCAGCCCCGCACAGAAGAGACGTAGAAGGCCCATCCGTAGGACGTCAGCTGATAGCCCAGGATGGACTGCGTGAAGACCTCCGTGTTCTTGGAGAACACCACAGCGCTGAACGCTCCGCAGCCAGCTGCGACAGGGGTTCACAGGAAGGTCAAAGTTCACCTCAGGTCACATGGTCACGAGAAGGACGTAAGAAAGCATAGCAGCAATGTAACAGAGTGAAGATTGTAGGAAAAGTGTAGAATTAGGATAGGAACACGTCGCAGAAAAAAACAAAACAAAACAAAACAAAAACAAACAAACAAAAACAGAGAGAGGATCGGGGCAGAGAAAATAGGTGGAAGATTGGAGAAGACAAAACACATCGAAGATTAAAGAAAAAAAAAAAAACATTGACGTGGATAAACAAAAAACACAAAAGCAAGTGCACAGATTAAAAATGTCAATTGGTCAGCCAATATCTCTGCCATCTAGTTTTTCAACGAACAAAGTATTCACACTGCACTATGCGAGGTCTCTAGCGCGCGCGCGCGCGCGCGCACACACACACACACACACACACACACACACACATGCTACACACACACACACACACACATTATTTAAAACATATATGAATACCCTCTCTTCTTCCATCCTCCCCTCCCCTAAATGATTAGTTAACTTCCGAAACTGCAACTGCAATGGAAACGACAGTTATAGTCTGGAGCAGATGTCCTCAAGTGTGTGTACGCTCATGCGTGCATCCGACGTGCGCGCGCGCGCGCGCGCGCGTGTGTGTATATGTGCGCGCGTGCGTGCGTGCGTGCGTGCGTGCGTACGTGAGTGTGCACGTGCGTGTGTGCACGCGCGCGCGCGCGCGTGTGTGTGTGTGTGTATGTGTATGGTGAAGATCATGATGATGGTGGTGACGATGGTGATGACAACGACGACGATGATGTCGATAGGTGTTCTTTCACGATCACGGTCATGGGGTGTGACTCATCGTCAAGGAATCCACAGACGATAATGATAGTGATGGTAATAATGAGGTTGATGACAACGACGACGACTATGACGACGATGACGATAACGACAGACAAATGTTTCCCACCTGCCAGGAAGGCCAAGATGCCGAGGGCGATGAATCGTCTGCAGCAGGTGCAGCAGGCCAGACACAGAGCACACAGCCCACAGAACAAGCCCACCAACACACAGACCGCTGTGGTGATTCGTACTGTGGTCAGCCACCCTGAAAACAGACCACATACAGAGCACACAGTCCACAGAGCAAGTCCACCAACACACAGACTGTGATCTGTACTGACGCCAGCCAGACCCTGAAAACAGACCACACACAGAGCACACAGTCCACAGAGCAAGCCACCAACACACAGACCGTGACTTGTACTGACGTCAGCCACCCTGAAAAACAGACCACACACACAACACACAGCAACCCCTCCAACACACACACTGCTGTAATGATCAGTACTGACGTCAGCCACTCTGAAAACAGACTAGATGCAGAACACAAGAGTCGACAGAACAAGCCCACCGACACACAGACTGTAACCTGTACTGGCGTCAGCCACCCTGAAAACAGACCAGATACAGAGCACACAGAGCACAGACCAGCCCACACACACACACACACTGCTGTAATGATCAGTACTGACGCCAACCACCCTGAAAACAGACCAGACACAGAACACAAGAGTCCACAGAACAACCGCACCAACACAGAGACAGCTGTGGTGATGCGAACTGTCGTCAGCCACCCTGAAAACAGACCACACACAGAGCACACAGAGCACACAACAACCCCTCCAACACACACACACACACACACACACACACACACACACACACACACACACACACACACATTGCTGTAATGATCAGTACAACCGTCAGCCACCATGAAAACAGACCAGACACAGAGCACACAGCCCACAACCCCAGAACAACCCCACCAACATACAGACAGTTGTAGTGACGGTTACTAACAACAGACTGTGGAGCTGTCCTGCCCAATGACGTAGCACCTGGACTACAGGTGACCCTCCTCACTCTCACCCCCACCCCCACCCCCCCGCCAGAACACCTGGACTGGACTACAGCTGATCTGGAGTTCTTCACTCACTTATGGAGCTGTTCAGCCCAATGACGTAGCACCTAGTACCTGGACTACAGGTCCCCTCCAATCGGAGCTTTCCACTCACCTGTGACAATAACGTAGCACCTGGACTACTGGTGCCCCCCTCCCTCCCTCTACCGGAGTTCTCCACTCACCTGTGACAATGGCGTAGCACCTGGACTGTGACAATGACGTAGTACCTAGACTACAGGTTCCCCCCCCCCCCCCCCTTCCCGTTACCGGAGTTCTCCATTCACCTGTGACAATGACGAAGCAACTGGACTACAGGTGCCTCCCCCCCCCCCCCCCCCCCCCCCCCCCCCCCCCCCCCCCCCCCCCCCCGGAGTTCTCCATTTACCTGTGACAATGACGTAGCACCTAGACTGCAGGTGCCCCCTCCTCCCTCTACCGGAGTTCTCCACTCACCTCTGACAATGACGTAACAACTGGACTACAAGTGCCCCCTCCCCTTCCCCACCGGAGTTCTGCACTCATCTGTGGAGCTGTTCAACCCATGACGTATCACCTGGACAACGGGTGACGCTCCACCCCACCTCCCCTCCCCCCACCCCGAGTCCTTCCCTCACCTGTCGAGCTGTCCAGCCCAATGATGTAACACTTGACTACAGGTGACCCTTCTCCCCTCCTGCCCCTCCCCCCCCCCCCCCCCCCCCCCCCCCCCCCCCCCCCCCCCCCCCCCCCCGAGTTCTTCGTTCACCTGTGGAGCTGTCCCGCCCAGTGACGTAGCACCTGGACCACACTTGACCAGCCCCTGGACTACACGTGACCCTGAGTTCTCCACTCACCTGTGGTGTCGTCCAGCCCAATGACGTAGCACTTGGAACTACCCAGCAGCTCGACACAGTAGACGAAGGGCCCCATGTTGGCGGAGGCCACGCTGTCCACCAGGCTGTCCAGCAGGCCGAAGCCCTCGGGGTCGAAAACCAGCCAGTAGGGGGCGCAACCTCCCACGGCGCTTAACACCGCTCCCAACAGTATCCCCGCCAGTCCCAGCTTCTGAGCCGTGCTGTATTGAACGGCCATCCTCACTGCTGATACAGACAGACAGTCAGACAGACACACAGACAGACACACAGACACACAGACAGACAGACAGACAGACACACACACAGATGCACGCGCGCGCGCGCACGCACACACACACACACACACATGCACGCACACACGCACGCACGCACACACACGCACGCAAGGCACGCACGCGCGCGTATACACACACACACACACACACACACACACACACACACACACACACACACACACACACACACACGCACGCACGCACGCACGCACACACCTTATTTTTAGAGTCATAATATCTTTGATGGCTTTCACAACAAATAAATGAATCTGACTGTGAGTCTGTCTAAGTCTGAATGTCACACACACACACACACACACACACAGACGAATGCACCCAACATACGCACACCACGCATGCGCACATACCCCTCATACACACACGCACACATACACACAACCAGCACCATCAGAAACATGCACACGCACGCACACACACACACACACACACACACACACACACACACACACAGAGAGAGAGAGAGAGAGAGAGAGAGAGAGAGAGAGAGAGAGAGAAATTGGCCATCCTGAAGATTGTAGTGTTAACTCTAGGTAGTATCACAAATCAAAGACTTTTAGCCGCCCCAAAAAGGTCTTCTTAACAAACTTCAGCGAAACCCATTGTGCTTCTGGATATACTGAAATCCCTCTGGATGACACACTTGAAGTTTGAAACAAGTATTCGGAGTGATTTTCAATACTGTGAACACAAAAACCAGAGTGGCGGCAAAGATGTACCATACGGGGACTGGAACGATTGTTCAGCAAACTGATACGTGTTTAGGGCAACAAACCCGCTTTAAACGATCACATTTGCCCACAGAGAAAAGAAATAGTAGCACTTGTGCTTCACCAGGTAGAGGAGGAGACAGTAAGCTTCTCTGTCGTACTTGGTGTACAGAAACCGTGTGAAAATTCCAAAGGGGGTGGGGGTGGGGGGGAGGGGGGGGACATAAAATCATACATCATAGGAATTTAAGAAATGTTTCCAAAGGATTTTCTTTCTGAGTGAGCAAAAGATCAGCGAATGGTATTTATTGGATATGAGATCGTGATGAAATAACTGATTTCTGGGTCAGTGTGTTTACTTTTGTGCCTATACCAAACATGAAAAAGTCAGACAATACACAAAACCACCATGAATAACATTCACATTGAAATTCATAAAAGAAGTTACTTCAGAACTGCTGGGGCGAATAAGCAGTTTGGCTGACAAAGGAAATATGTATCTTCCTTCATACTGTAACGCCATAAACAGGTCTTGGAATGAGACTATAAACCGAGGTTCCGTGTGTGAAACACACGCGTAACATCTTGCTCACACGTAAAATCCCATCACCAACTTTCCGATGAGAAGGCCAGTTTGGCCGGTTGTATGGATCACACGTTACACATAACATGCACCCTGCGTGAGAAATGGAAGAAATGAGGAAAGGAAGGAAATTGAGTGAACGATATTGACTGGATGACACGGGGAAACGACTGAATGAAGCACCAGCTGGCGGCTCTTCAGTCGGCGCTACCCAGGTAAGCAGCCCGTTGTGTAAACGACTGTGGATTGTAATGCGCTCAGAGCTTGGTCTGTAGCCGAGATAGGCGCTATATAAGTATTCATAATAACAAGAAACACGAGAAATAAGAAACAGATGCCCAGAAGGCAATAAATGATGACAGTCATATCAGGAGATCAGAGAACCAACCATCTGGGCAACAGTGCCGATAAAATCATTTGAAACGACAGACTGAATGCAAACGGCCTCCGCCATGTTAAGACAATCCTTGACTGATTGATAGATATTTACGTTCCGGTAAGTTTCAAACCAGTTACTGCCTCTAACGTGAAGTTGGAGTTTGTCTCAGGGCTGCCTACGTTCTCCAATGGTCAACCTATTCCTGGGACGCATCATCATAACTGATGGAGTTGTGGAACATCTCCGTACGGCCAGCGTCGGAGGATGAACCATGACGGACCTTCGATTTGCAGGTCACGTCGGTGGCCTGGCGGGCAGTGGAACAAAGAACTCTGTCCAGGACGGGGGAAATCGTGATGGTATTGCTTAAGTGCACTAAGTGTTGATGTATTATTAGTCAGGTAACACACCAAGGTTATCTCTGCACTCATACACGCATATGCACACTCATGCGCCCACCAAACATTCACCTCTCTCTGGGAATGGGATGTCACGCATTCGTTTCTCTCCTAACACGACTGAGAACAAGAAATACAATTTCTATGCTACTTATAATCAAACATGAAAATCCAATTACACAAAATGAACAAATCAACACATAAAAGATCAATACTTCCTAATCCCGGTATAATAAAATGACTTCTTACCTGGCCAGGTTTTCACACACACAACCACGCTTTCACACCACACCACAGTTCTTGAAAAAGTCTCTTCACGTCTTCTTCTTCAGCACTGCTTGATGGTGAAGCCCTTGGTTGACTGGCTCCAGGTATCAGGACTGGGTCCTCGTGGCCGTCTCTGGGATCTCGACGTAGAACTCTCTCTCTTCGTCTCTTTCACCCACCTCTGGGTTCAAATTCAGTTTGTCTGTCTTCACCCACCTCTGGGTTTCAAACTTAGGTTTTTCTCTTCCAGCTTGTCTCTTAACCCTAAGACTTTGCTGTCTCTCCTATCTCCCAGACCACGTTTCTCTTGACCCTAGTCCGTCCTGCTCACTCTCCTCCCTTCTCTCTCTCCCTGCTTCCTCTGTCTCTCTCTCCTGGTGTTGTTCTCCGGCTGACGTTGTCTTCCCTCAGTTTATATAGGGGTGCAAAACAAAGGATCCCCCTTCGGGACATGCCTTTGTCCATGCTGCTTCTCAACCCCCCTGTTCACAAGTACCCTGAATTCTCCATTCGCTACATTCTTCTACACATGAGCATTTACACGCGTCCCTACCTAATGGGTAGCAAACAAACACTTGGCACCAAATGGACATCGAAAATTCCCGCCGACTTCGGGGGTCACTTAACACGGTAATTATCTTAGGGAGAGCTACAACAACGTCCACACGCATTCGACCAGCCTGACAATAGAACCAGCTCAGTGCCCCACGGCAATACCATCTGAATGAGCCCAAGACTCTGCTCTTCAATTACTGTTTACAAAGCGACCTCAGCTGACTGAGTATGTAGCGCCCACTCGATGCACCGAGGTCCTAGTGGTTACGTCCCTTTGCCTCTAAGCGTTTAATGCCTTTTGTGAGAAGTTTCACGCCCTTGACAAAGTCCCTCCCACTCGAAGACGATGCCATGTATCGGCTAAAAACACATTCAAGGAGCTGAAACTCTCATAATTCTCTCGTTTAAGCCAACTCTAAGCTAGGCCTCTCATAAGCCTACTTACATCAGCGAATGCACACAAATATATCTTGCAACAAAATGAGAGAAAAAAATCAATATATACACACTAAAATCCAAGCAGATATCAACCCCAATATGAAACTTCCACCAGCTCTAAGTAGTGTGGCCATATATGGGTAAACATTATGTTTTACGGAAATTCTCTCCCTTTCTGTACACACGCCTTGCCTACCCCGCGGCATGTGCTGCATTGTGCACAGAAACGCCCGACATCACCAAGGATGCCGGGCCAGTAGTACTCTCGCGTCACAACTTTTTGTGTGGCCTTTCTACCGAGATGGCCCGAGGCTGACGTCACGTGATTTTCTGACATCACTGCCCTTTCTGCGGTTTGTGGGCAGAACGATCTGTCTTTTCATCTCTTCCCGAACTTGAGTGCGTGAAAGTTCGGTATAATACCCCATCTTCTAGCTCAAAACCGATGGTGCCCTCCTTAACACCCTTCTTCTGTCCTGTGTGAGCGAACCTAAACAATTTTCTAAGTGAGTTATCGCCCTTTTGCTGTGCCCGTAAGTGAGTGGGGTTAGTCTCACTAGACACGCTCCAACGCTTTCTCAAGTGTGTGACCGCCTGGGGCCTTTCTCCCCGTGACTTCTTTTCTCTGATTCAACACAGAAATCACGGTCTGGGTCTTCGTACCCACGTGCTCCTGGAATGTTTCCAATCACCAGATCATACGGCGGCTTTGGAACAGCCAAAGCCTGTACAGTCCCACTATAAAATGGTGTATCAATAAACACCTGAGCCGTTTTGAATTCTGCTACTGTTCCATCTATTTGTCTACACCTCTGTGTTTGACCTGTGAATTGTCCCTTCTTGACCAGGGACTCCTTCACCATCACACCAGTGCACCCAGAGTCTCTAATGACATTAACCACATTGTCCCCTACTCTGCCTTTGTGCACATCCATGTTATCGCCTGAATCTGTGAACACACAGCACACAATCCAGACAAAATAACACTGTCATCTTTTCATCTTTTTCTGCCTGCCTCTCACTTGGCCTGACCCTCATTGCTGCTGCTTTTTTGTGACTTGAATATGCAGTCCCTAGCCAAGTGTCCTGTCTTGTTGCACAGGAAACAGGTACGCTCATTCCTAGCCACGTGGCTATTGGTTTTCACCCCCTGGTTTGCTCACGTGACGCCGTAGGCCTACGGGTTTGTACTACTGACTCATACGTGAGTCATGTGCTGGGCTGCTATCCTCTGGATATGCCTCTAGGCTTTCCTCTTCTTGAGACAAATCACGCCTCGCTTCGCGGTAAGTCTCTGCTGCTTCAAGTAATTCAGCTACTGTCACAACATTCCTTTCCTTGAGGTAGATTGTGAGGCCCGGCCCACAACCATCAAGTATCTGCTCTTTCATCACTAGTGCCTTTAGGCTTCAAAATCACGGTCCACTCCACTAAGTTCAACCCACTTGTTAAAGTAGTGATCTAGTCTAACTCCAAACTGTGTGTAGGTCTCACCCTGTTCAATTCTCGCCTGGCGAAACTTACGCCTAAAGCCTTCTTCAGTCAAATCATATGCCTTCAGTACTGCTTGTTTCACCTTGTCAAAATCCCTCTGATCTGCTTTGGGTAAGGTAGAAACAGTATATAACGCACGACCTGTCACAAGGCAGACAGGTTTATTGCCCAGTTATCTTCGGGCCAGCCCTCGTGTTCGGCAAATGATTCAAAACGACTGATATAGGCATCAATTGAATCAGTTTTTCTTCTCTGAAAAGTGGAAGTTTAGGTCTAGGCCCGGAATTTAGTCTGTGGCCTACTGACTCAGAACTGGTGTCCATTTCACTACGATTTCAGATTTTATTCTTCTTTCCAACTCAATTTGTTTGGCTAAAATCTCTGATTCTGCTTCTGCTCTAGCCCTGGCAGCTGCACTCTCTGCATCTGCTCTGGCCCTCTCTGCATCTGCTCTTGCTTTGGCCGCTGCACTCTCTGCATCTGCTCTTGCTTTGGCAGCTAAACACTCTGCATCCGCTTTAGCCTTTGACGCAGCCGTTTCTGCCTCTAGATTTCTTTTGACAGCTGCGAGCTGTTCCTTTTCAAACTTCCTTCTTTCAGCCCTTTCATCTCTCTCAGTCTTCTGCTGAGTTTCAATGAACTTACGCAGTTCCTCTCCTGTATATCCTAGTTTCTCCCCTAAACTCATCAGTTTCTCAATGGGAGTAAAACTTTCTTCAGCCATTTTCTTTTCTGATATGTTTTAGCACCACTAAAACAGTTATCTTATAAACCCGGAAAAAGTTGGTACACAGTTTATCTACTAAACGTTACGAGTACACCAACCAGTAGTAGTGTTCCTAACACAAAGGAGCCTTAATCTTAAACCACAGCTTCTGTGAGAGTTAAGACTAGAACCTCGTTCTTCGTTTCTCTGAACGACCTTTGATTAATACAACCACCCTACACACAAGTCAATACTCAACACTCAAAGAACTAAAGGAATTAAATAGAAGAGCTAATTAAAATTGCCTTTAGTGGACGCTTCGCCCCAGTACTACTCTAGTACTCACTTTGTTTCCCTCCTGAGACTTATTTGGGCCATGCAATCCCTGGCAGGCTCGCCACTTTGTCCAGGACGGGGGAAATCGTGATGGTATTGCTTAAGTGCACTAAGTTGATGTATTATTAGTCAGGTAACACACCAAGGTTATCTCTGCACTCATACACGCATATGCACACTCATGCGCCCACCAAAAACATTCACCTCTCTCTGGGAAATGGGATGTCACGCATTCGTTTCTCTCCTAACACGACTGAGAACAAGAAATACAATTTCTATGCTACTTATAATCAAACATGAAAATCCAATTACACAAAATGAACAAATCAACACACAAAAGATCAATACTTCCTAATCCCGGGTTATAATAAAATGACTTCTTACCTGGCCAGGTTTTCACACACACAACCACGCTTTCACACCACACCACAGTTCTTGAAAAAGTCTCTTCACGTCTTCTTCTTCAGCACTGCTTGATGGTGAAGCCCTTGGTTGACTGGCTCCAGGTATCAGGACTGGGTCCTCGTGGCCGTCTCTGGGATCTCGACGTAGAACTCTTCTTCTTCGTCTCTTTCACCCACCTCTGGGTTCAAATCAGTTTGTCTGTCTTCACCCACCTCTGGGTTTCAAACTTAGGTTTCTTCTCTTCCAGCTTGTCTTTAACCCTAAGACTTTGCTGTCTCTTCTATCTCCCAGACCACGTTTCTCTTGACCCTAGTCCGTCCTGCTCACTCTCCTCCCTTCTCTCTCTCCCCTGCTTCCTCTGTCTCTCTCTCCTGGTGTTTGTTCCGGCTGACGTTGTCTCTCCCTCAGTTTATATAGGGGTGCAAACAAAGGATCCCCCTTCGGGACATGCCTTTGTCCATGCTGCTTCTCAACCCCCCTGTTCACAAGTACCCTGAATTCTCCATTCGCTACATTCTTCTACACATGAGCATTTACACGCGTCCCTACCTAACTGGGTAGCAAACAAACACTTGGCACCAAATGGACATCGAAAATTCCCGCCGACTTCGGGGGTCACTTAACACGGTAATTATCTTAGGGAGAGCTACAACAACGTCCACACGCATTCGACCAGCCTGACAATAGAACCAGCTCAGTGCCCCACGGCAATACCATCTGAATGAGCCCAAGACTCCTGCTCTTCAATTACTGTTTACAAAGCGACCTCAGCTGACTGAGTATGTAGCGCCCACTCGATGCACCGAGGTCCTAGTGGTTACGTCCCTTGCCTCTAAGCGTTTAATGCCTTTTGTGAGAAAGTTTCACGCCCTTGACAAACTCGCCAAGCTTGTTGAACGACCAGATGAAACACTGACAAGATATGGATGAACCAGCCTATAGATGACCAAGCGGATGTCTAGTCACAACACCGCCATCAATGCTCATAGGACTGTTCATGGAGAGAAGTTAGAAAGTGTCCGACACTTCGTTTTTCGGGGTTCCATCATGAACAATGAGGGATCCCCAAACTAGAAATCACCCCCATCCCCATCCCCACCCCCAACCCTCAGGACAGCAAAATTAAGGTTTGCAGAGACACAGACCTTAATGTGTGGACAGGGAAATATTTGCAGAAATCCACACCTTGTTGTGTGGACAGGGAAATATTTGCAAAGACCGACACCTAGCTAAGTGAACAGGGAAATATTGGCAGAGACCCAGACCTTGTCGAGTGGACAGGGAAATATTTGCAAAGACACACACCTTACTGAGTGGACAGGGAAATGTTTGCAAAGACCCAGACCATACTGGGTGGACAGAGATATTTGCAGAGTCCCAGACCTTGTTGAGTGGACAGGGAAATATTTGCAAAGACCAAGACCATACTGGGTTTAACAGGGAAATATTTGCGAAGACCCAGACCAAACTGGGTGGACAGGGAAATATTTGCAAAGACCCAGACCTTACTGAGTGGACAGGAAAATATTTGCAAAGATACAGACCTTACTGAGTGGACAGGGAAATATTTGCAAAGATACAGACCTTGCTGTGTGGACAGGGAAATATTTACAAAGACCCAGACCTTGCTGAGTGGATAGGGAAATATGTGCAAAGACCCAGACCTTACTGGGTGGACAGGACAATTTTTGTGGAGACCTACACTTTGTTGAGTGGGACAGGGAAATATCTGTAGAGACCCATACTGGACATGGAAATATTTGCAAAGACCAACACCTTACTGAGTGGACTTTGGAAATATTTGCATAGACACACACCATACCAGTGGACAGGG
>JADBJO010000038.1:627500-635000 GCA_016801955.1 Conus betulinus | reverse complement strand
GCTTGCCCATATACCCTGGTAGCTGACACATCTACACGGCAACAACAACTAGAGAAATGAACAAACATAACTGAACGTTTATTCGAAACTGGCACAGCATTTTTTTTTTAATCTTGAATACAGTCAGACAAACACACGGACGAACAGTAACAAATACAGGTAACCTCGGTTGGATTGGTATGAAAGGAGAGGTTTAGATGAGTCAGGCAACAGAAAGGTTTACATGAGGCAGCTATCAGTAGATATCAAAAATAGCAAACAAGTAACGAAGCTCTTGCTCCCACGATGAAATATATACACACCCACAACTCCAAACGAATGGTGGTTATGTTTTTTTTTTGTTTTTTTTTTTTTTTTTGGGGGGGGGGGGGGGGGGGGGGGTCTTGTCTGTTCTGTGTGCTCTGGGTTGTCCTTTCTGCTCGGCGATTCGGTGTCGTAAGCAGCATTGGTTTGGAGTTAAGGGCGTTTACTGATTTCATCATGGGATCGAGGGTTACCTGACTTGTTAGTTTCTTTAGCTTAACAGTGGTTGCCGGTTTGGCACTGAACAGCCCGTGTCCGGAAGACTGACTGACTGACTGACCACTGTCCTGCCTCCAGCCATCTGGACAGTCTGGTCAGCTGCATTTCCATGTCTGTCCGGTGCCATGTCGTAGAAAGCTTATTGGACGAAACAAAATGTTGTTTTTATATATTGCAGATGCCTGTGACTTTGCATTGGGTTGTGTGTTTATTTGAACACTGGACTGACCGCGGCAATCTGTTTTCAGTCTCCATGCCTGGAAGAGGAATGCTCTGTCAGTGAAAACGGTGTTGTACTGCTCTGACTGACTGAATGGACTAAGTACAGATAGCTTCCCACACAGTCATTGATGTATTTGTTTTCCAGTGAATAAACTGATACCCCCTACCTTCTCCCCTCCTCACCCCCCACCCCACCCTCCCCCCCACACACACGCCAAAGTTTAGCCCGATGTTTTCTTTGAAAAACAGGCATCTAGTTTAGACGCCTCCTTATCCTTTTTGTTTTCCGTACAAAAGATACCCTATCGATCATACAAAAATCATACATACGGAACCGCAAAAAAAAAAAAAAAAAAAAAAAAAAAAAAGGTGAGATGGAGGCCAGAGGGAGGGGTGGGGCAGCAGCATGAAAGGTGGGGTGGGGGTGGGGATGGGGGTGAGGGGAAGGGAGTGGGAGGGAACAGGAGTGGGTTGGGGGGTGGGCTTTAAAACAGAATCTTGCTTTGTCCCTCAGCCTCCTTCAAGAGGTCAGATGCACTGCCACACTCATCACGATCAACTCCATCATCACTATCCTCGCTGTCTTTACCACTAATTAATCAAGTGCAGAAGACAACCAACCTGTAGCTCAGAAGAAAATCACAACTCAGAGCGCGCAGCGGGCTGACAAAGTGATCACTAGCACACTGGATCACCCACACATGTGAAATGACGTCTAGCACACCTGCTGGACCAGTATAATCACAGCTGTCGCCCCACTGTCTACGTCAACCAAACCCCGGGATGTGTTGGCCTCGATTTCACCCTGTGCAGAACTGAAAGTAGGCACCTGGTTCCCGGAACACCCGTGCTACTTTTGATGCGGCTCCCCTTCTCATTGGTCCATCCTCGTCAGGATTAAAATAAGGGAGTGGGCGCGAAGGGTGGGAAGGGATAGAAGGAAGGAAGGAAGGGGAAGATAGCGAAGGGATGGGGGGAGGGGGGAGGTAAAGGTGCGGGATCGGGAAGAAGGAGGTGGGGTGGGGGTTGGGTGGAGGGGGAAAGGGTGAGTCATGAAAACGTGCAGAGCCATGATAAAGAAAGGTGGGCCGCAATGGAAGAGTGAGATATGTGTGTATGTACATATGTATACATACATACATACATACATATATATATATATATATATATATATATATATATATATATATATATATATATATATATATATATATATATATATAAAGAAACAAAGATATGCAAAATTTCACAAAGCACTAGGCTTGCCACATGTGTTCTCTCTCTCTCTCTCTCTCTCTCTCTCTCTCTCTCTCTCTCTCTCCCACGTAAAGAGGCTGTAACCGAGTGTCTTAAAAATGTATAATGGTATTGTAGTTGTGTTCAGTGTATTGATTTCCTCTTCATCTATCGTGTGTTTGGATTTTTTTCAATTCTATTTTCTAATGTGTTGTACTGCATGGACTTATTTGAATTTAAAAAAAAAATGGAACAGTGGGTGTCACGAAAGAGGCGTCAGCACCGCTTAGCTACCTGGCTCACATACGTGACATCACGCCTGCTAAAGCTCGCGTCACAAAGACGCAGGTGTGACAGGACGACCACAGGCTAACCCGGGGATTAAGGTGATGGGTAATGGGGGGGGGGGGGGGGGGGGGGGGGGGGGGGGCGTGTGTGGAGAGGAGATGGGAGAGAGGGAGTTATGGACGACGACACACAGTTGTGACAACGCGGTTGTGAGCATGTTTGCACATGGTCCAAAAAGCAAACAAACAAACAAACAAGCAAACAAACAAACGAACAAGCAAACAAGCAAACAAACAAACCAAAAACCAAAACGAGAGAGTAGGAGGAACGGGGAGAGGGGGTGGTGGAGGGAGGGGGTGGGGGTGGGGGTGGGGGACTCATGAATTCACCGCTTGTACATGTACAGATAGGAGTGTTGAGTGGGGAGGGAGGTGGGAGGGATGCGGTTATGGTGGGGAGTACTTGGAGGAGAGGGGGTGGGGTGGGGTAGGGGTGGGGGGCATCCACGCAGGTGAGATTTGTGTTGTGAGGAATATCTTAAGGCAGTGCGTATTGATCAACCTTGTTCATTTCGCGTTCAATAATGACACGGATAGAACTGGCAGGTATGAGAGAGAGAGAGAGAGAGAGAGAGAGAGAGAGAGAGAGAGAGACAGACAGAGAGAGAGAGACAGACAGAGAGACACAGACACACACGACACACACACACACACACACACACACACACACACACACACACACAGAGAGAGAGAGGGGAGACAGACAGACAGACAGACGGACGGACATTCAGACTAACACATTCACACACACACCACACACACACACACACACACACACACACACACACACACACACACACACACACACACAGAGAGAGAGAGAGAGAGAGAGAGAGAGAGAGAGAGAGAGAGAGAGAGAGAGAGAGAGAGTTTCTATTCATCGTTTTGGCTAACCCTTTCGCTAAGCTGATTTAAGTGTTTACACGTTGGCCTATAGATTAATATTGATTATATGATCCACACGTTCTCACTTCTTTGAATGTTTGATATAGATAACTGATGAGCTGATTAATTAAACGTGCTTGAATTTGTTTGAAATGACAAAGATGATGACAGCATTTGTGTTTGAGTAGTTGATCTTTAACATCTCATAACTATGGTACAGGTACAAAACAAATAACTGTCTTTGTTTCAGTGCTGACCACTCTTTTCACGCCTGCAAGTTCCACGTCAGAGACAGAACTTCATCACACCTCCCCCCTCCCCCCTCCCCCCAATCTGGTATACAATGTTACGTAGAGGTTTGTGGTAGAGATGCCATGAACTAGGACTAATTGGCCCATTTAAGTAACTTGTCAACTTTTTTATATATTTAAAACACCTTTTTAGTTCGTTTCTTTTCTTTTTTCTTTTCTTTTACTTTTTTTTTAACCAAAAAAACTAATGAAGGAAAAAAATGAGTCTATCCCCCTTTCTGTTTTTTCTTCTCTATCTGAATGGTATTAAATTGATGATTATGTATACCTCCTATGTGTGTAAGTGACTGAGTGAATGAGTGAATGAGTGAGTGAGTGAGTGAGTGTGTGTGTGTGTGTGTGTGTGTGTGTGTGTGTGTGTGTGTGTGTGTGTGTGTGTGTGTGTGTGTGTGTGTGTGTGTGTGTAATGTGTTGATTTGGGAGGACTGGGGAGTTGAGGTGGGCGGGAATGTGGAACAAAGATCGTGTGTTGCTATGCATCATCATCATCATCATCATCGTCATCATCATCATCACACACTACACCACCACCATCACCACCACCAACCACCACCATCATCATCATCACCATCATGATGATCATCATCATCATCATCATCATCATCATCATCATCATCATCCACCATCGTCTTTATCACCATCATCATTATCGTCATCGTCATCGTAGTGGTGGTGGTGGTGGTGGTGGTGGTGGTGGTGATGGTGGTGGTGGTGGTGATGGTCGCGGTGGTTGTTGTGGTGGGGTGATGATGGTGGTGATGGTGGTGATGGTGTAAGTGCAGGACGTTGATGTGGTGTGTGGGCGGACCCGAGAGGTCCCCTGTCTCAGGCAGCAGGTCGGAGGGGGTTAAGGCACCCTACTTCTTCACCTAGCCCATATGTAACAACCTCCAGCCCCCTCCCCCACCCGACCCCACATTCCGCTCCTTCCACCCCACAGAAGTCAAACACCATGCACACGCTCACAGAGAGCTACATAGAATGGGCAGAAAGACTGAGTGGATAAAAAAAAAAAATCCGATTAAGTAGGAGTGGGGTCGGGTGGGGATGGGGTGGGGGAGCATGCGTGAATCTGATCTCACAACTACAACGATCCAAGGGTTCTTTTCGTTCGAGGAAATGGTTACCTATGGTCCCTTTCCCACTCCCCAGCCACCTCCATCCCCTCCCCCCATCTCCTCCCCCGTTCCACTCTGTGCCCTCTCTGTTCTCTCAGTACCCTCCTACATTGGCGGTCCTTTCCTTTTCGCTCTGTGCAGGACAGACAGAGGGCGACATACCCGTATTCACCTGTGTTGTGTGTTAGTGTGGCAGGCAACAGGCTAGGCTGTCTGGGTCTGCACTGAGCTTTGCAGTCAACGGCACCACCCACGTCCACAAAGGTGTCTGAAGAAAAGGAGCGGAAATGAGAATGAAAGAAAGAAAGAAAGAAAGAAAGAGAGAGAGAGAGAGAGAGAGAGAGAGAGAGAGAGAGAGAGAGAGAGAGAGAGAGAGAGAGAGAGAGAGAGAGAGAGAGAGAGAAAGGGAGGGAGGGGAGGGAGGGAGAAAGGGAAAGAGAGAGTATTGCTGAGAGCTGAATGATATTATCTAGTGACGCTTGATTGAATATCTGCACTTTGTAATAACAGTCCTTATTTGTTCAGACCTGGACGTCATAAAACAGCTGTGAGGGGTTTTAAATGAGGTCTTCTGCACTGTTATTACACTGTTAAATCCTGTTTGGGACCTTTTTGTATTTCATGATATTATATCCTGTTTGCAGAATCATACTGCATTGTGTTTGTTGTTGTTGTTTCTACACTCTCGATTAGTTATTAAACCGCCTGCGATGAAGCTGTAAACAGTACGATGCCGATATACTGGGGCCATTCATTGATTTTCTCTGGCCGTTTATTGCTGTATTGATTTTTGTTCAGTCCACGTGTGAAGCCCATTGAAGAACAGAGTGACCAACAGCAGCAAGGACTCAGGCATAATGTGGCTCAAATGAACCGACACCACACGCCCTTATGCTTCACTGAACATCTTCCCACTTCCTCAAACAACGAGACGCTACACCTTCTGATAACACCCCCCCCCCCCCCCCCCCCCCCCACAACAGCAACGACAACGACGATCACAATAACAATAACAATCACAAGAAGAAGAAGAAGAACTACCACTGTTTCTCCAACGACGACGACGACGGCGACGACGTGGAGTCGCGTTGAAAAGACGTGTCATGAGAACAGCAGTCTGGCTCCGTTTCACCTGATTGGGTTTTGTCTTGGCTTCTGTCAATCGGAGTCTTTTTATCTGCTTTGATGATGCACCAGATTTTCCTTTTACTTTGTTAATTCATCATGCCATTTTTAAGAAACTTTTGTTGTGTATTCTGGTGTGATAGTACATGAATGCACCTATGACCAGACGTCAGGTGTTTGCAGGCTGAATGAATATCCTCTTCCTCCTCCTCATCGATGTCGTCATCGTCGTCATTGTCATCGTCATCATCGTCGTCGTCGTGGTCATTTATCATCATTGTCGTCGTCGTCTTCCTCCTCCTCCTCCTCCTCCTCCTCCTCATCTGTTGTACTGTCGCCCCAATCAGTCTATTTCATGGTGGTGTCAGTCTCTGTCAGTGTTTTCTGATTACTGATGCGTGTCCGCTCTGTTGCTGGTGCCAGAAGAATGCTGATGTCTGGTGCTGCAAGTGTTGCCCCGTCACCTGTCACCCCAAAAACAACACACACACACACACCACACACACACACACACACACACACACACACACACACACACACACACACACACACACACACACACACACGCATACACATTTCAAGAAGTAAAGGATGCAATTTTTCTATTGGTTCGAAAAGAAAATCAGTTGGACCAGATGCGATTTCCAATGAAATGTTAAAGCATTTGCCAGTTAATTTCACAATGTTTCTGAACTTATTTTTTCAGAAATGTTGGTCTGAAGGGCTTCAACTATTTTTGTGGAAAAAAATCAACTGTAACCCCTATCCCTAAAGAGGTCAAGTCAAACTCAGACAAAAATAACTACAGGCCAATTGCTCGCACTTCACATGTAGGAAACTTATGGAAAGAATTATTCTAAAAAGACTTGAACATTATTGCGAAAAAAAGATGTAGTACCAATTCAACAGGCTGGCTTTAGAATGGGTAGATCTACAGTTGACCATCTTGTAACAATTACAACACAGGTTAAACAGTTTGCATGCAGAAAAATGTACTTGCCACGTTTTTCGACATTAGAAAGGCATATGACCGAGTCTGGCATTCAAAACTTCTGAACAAATTGAAGTTAATGGGTCTCTTGGGGTGTATGTACAATTACTTAAAAACCTTTTAAAGTGACAGAACAATACAGACGAAGGTAGGAAATGTGTATTATTCTAATGAAAGACACATCCAGATGGGAATCCCGCAAGGAGCTGTGATAGCTCCTATCCTGTTTAATATTTTGATCCATTATCTTCCTAAATCATTATCAAAAAATGTTGTACTAGTACAATATGCGGATGATATCTGTATATGGATGAAAGTTACTTTAAAAACGTCACACACCAGTTAGATCAATCAACTATATTAAAAAATATATCAAAATGAACTAGATAAAATTAGTAAGTACATGACTGAAAATGGATTGGTCCTTTCAGCTGAAAAATCGCATATGGTTCTGTTCAATACTGGTTATGATCCTAACCCTCTGCCTTCATTTCAACTAGATGGATTATACCTTCAAATAAAAAAGTGTAAAATTTTTAGGAGTAAATTTGACTTCTAAATTGAGCTGGAATTATCACATACAAACTATTCTAACAAAAGCTAAGAAAACTTTTGAATTTCTTGAAAATGGTGAGTCAACAATCATGGGGTAAAGAAAGTATTAACACATTTAGCTACTGCGCTTGTACGATCAAAATTATCCTATGCTCAGGAGACTTTTTTTTCAGCCCCAAAGTATTTAA